>JARQOC010000004.1:18110658-18663224 GCA_033576535.1 Allobates femoralis
AAAATTAAATGTATTTACAAATGATATAAAGTATTAATGCAAACTTGGTAAAATATTTATTTTAATTTGAATCATGTAGCCACGCCCCTGACCACACCATTCACACTGGCCACACCGTATCCAACCAAACACACCATTCAGCACTGCGGGTCACACTGTTTATAAACATAATTAAACAGAAAAAATTAAATGTATTTACAAATGAATTAAGTATTAATGCAAACTGGTAAAAAGATTTCTTTTAAATTAGATCATGTAGGCCAGCCCCTGACCCACCATTTCAAATAGCCACCCATATCCACGCCCAAACCACACCCATTCACACTGCTGGTCACACTGTTTCATAAACAATAATTATAAACAGCAAAAATAAATGTATTTACAAATGAATTAAAGTATTAATGCAAACTTGGTAAAAATATTTCTTTTAAATTAAATAATTTTAGGCCAGCCCCTGACACACCATTCACAATGGCCACACTATCCACTCCCAACCACACCATTCAGCACTGCTGGTCACCTGTTTCATAACAATAATTATAAACAGAAAATGAAATGTATTTACAATGAATTAAAGTATTAATGCAAACTTGGTAAAAATATTTCTTTTAAATTAGAATATGTTAGGCACGCCCTGACCACACCCATTCACAACTGGCCACACATATCACGCCCAAACCACACCCTTCAGCACTGCTGGTCACAAACAATAATATAAACGAAAAAAATAAATGTATTTACAAATGAATTAAGTATTAATGCAAACTTGGTAAAAATTTTCTTTTAAATTAGAATATTTTAGGCCACGCCCTGACCACACCATTTCACAACTGGCCACACCCTATCCACGCCAAACCACACCATTTGCACTGTGGTACATGTTATAAACGATAATTATAAAGAGAAAAATAAATGTATTTACAAATGAATTAAAGTATTAATGCAAACTTGGTAAAAATATTTCTTTTAAATTAGAATCATGTAGACCATGCCCTGACCACACCCATTTCACAACTGGCCACACCCGTATCCAACCCAAACCACACCATTCAGCACTGCTGGTCACACTGTTTCATAAACATAATTATAAACAGAAAAAATTAAATGTTTTACAAATAATTAAGTATTAATGCAAACTTGGTAAAAGATTTCTTTTAAATTAGAATCATGTTAGGCCACGCCCCTGACCACACCCATTTCACAACTAGCCACACCATATCCACGCCCAAACCACACCCATTCAGCACTGCTGGTAACACTGTTTCATAAACAATAATTATAAACAGAAAAATTAAATGTATTTACAAATGAATTAAAGTATTAATGCAAACTTGGTAAAAATATTTTTTTAAATTAGAATCATTTAGGCCACGCCCTGACCACACCCATTTCACAACTGGCCACACCCTATCCACGCCCAAACCACACCATTCAGCACTGCTGGTCACACTGTTTCACAAACAATAATTATAAACAGAAAAAATTAAATGTATTTACAAATGAATTAAAGTATTAATGCAAACTTGGTAAAAATATTTCTTTTAAATTAGAATCATGATAGACCACGCCCCTGACCACACCCATTTCACAACTGGCCACACCCTATCCAAACCCAACCATACCATTCGCACTGCTGGTCACTGTTAAACAATAATTATAAACAGAAAAAATAAATGTATTTACAAATGATATAAAGTATTAATGCAAACTTGGTAAAAATATTTTTTTAATTGAATCATTTAGGCCACGCCCTGACCACACCCATTTCACAACTGGCCACACCCGTATCCAAGCCCAAACCACACCCATTCAGCACTGCGGTCACACTGTTTCATAAACATAATTATAAACAAAAAAATTAAATGTATTTACAAATGAATTAAAGTATTAATGCAAACTTGGTAAAAAATTTCTTTTAAATTAGAATCATGTTAGGCCCGCCCCTGACCACACCCATTTCACAACTAGCCACCCTATCACCCCAAACCACACCCATTCAGCACTGCTGGTCACACTGTTTCATAAACAATAATTATAAACAGAAAAATTAAATGTATTTACAAATGAATTAAAGTATTAATGCAAACTTGGTAAAAAATTTCTTTTAAATTAGAATATTTAGGCCACGCCCCTGACCACACCCATTTCACAACTGCCACACCCGTATCCACTCCCAAACCACACCCATTCAGCATGCTGTCACGCTGTTTCATAAACAATAATTATAAACAGAAAAAATGAAATGTATTTACAAATGAATTAAAGTATTAATGCAAACTTGGTAAAAATATTTCTTTTAAATTAGAATCATGTTAGGCCACGCCCCTGACCACACCCATTTCACAACTGGCCACACCCATATCCACGCCCAAACCACACCATTCAGCACTGCTGGTCACAAACAAAATTATAAACAGAAAAAAATAAATGTATTTACAATGAATTAAAGTATTAATGCAAACTTGGTAAAAATATTTCTTTTAAATTAGAATAATTTAGGCCACGCCCCTGACCACACCCATTTCACAACTGGCCACACCCATATCCACGCCCAACCAACCCATTAGCACTGCTGGTCACACTGTTTCATAAACATAATTATAAAGAGAAAAAATGAAATGTATTTACAAATGAATTAAAGTATTAATGCAAACTTGGTAAAATATTTTTTTAAATTAGAATCATGATAGACCATGCCCCTGACCACACCCATTTCACAACTGGCCACACCCGTATCCACACCCAAACCACACCCATTCAGCACTGCTGGTCACACTGTTTCATAAACAATAATTATAAACAGAAAAAATTAAATGTGTTTACAAATAAATTAAAGTATTAATGCAAACTTGGTAAAAAGATTTCTTTTAAATTAGAATCATGTTAGGCCACGCCCCTGACCACACCCATTTCACAACTAGCCACACCCATATCCACGCCCAAACCACACCCATTCAGCACTGCTGGTAACACTGTTTCATAAACAATAATTATAAACAGAAAAAATTAAATGTATTTACAAATGAATTAAAGTATTAATGCAAACTTGGTAAAAATATTTATTTTAAATTAGAATCATGTTAGGCCACGCCCCTGACCACACCCATTTCACAACTGGCCACACCCATATCCACGCCCAAACCACACCTATTCAGCACTGCTGGTCACACTGTTTCACAAACAATAATTATAAACAGAAAAAATTAAATGTATTTACAAATGAATTAAAGTATTAATGCAAACTTGGTAAAAATATTTCTTTTAAATTAGAATAATTTTAGGCCATGCCCCTGACCACACCCATTTCACAACTGGCCACACCCGTATCCACGCCCAAACCACACCCATTCAGCACTGCTGGTTACACTGTTTCATAAACAATAATTATAAACAGAAAAAATTAAATGTATTTACAAATGAATTAAAGTATTAATACAAACTTGGTAAAAATATTTCTTTTAAATTAGAATCATGTTAGGCCACGCCCCTGACCACACCCATTTCACAACTGGCCACACCCATATGTACGCCCAAACCACACCCATTCAGCACTGCTGGTCACACTGTTTCATAAACAATAATTATAAACAGCAAAAATTAAATGTATTTACAAATAAATTAAAGTATTAATGCAAACTTGGTAAAAATATTTCTTTTAAATTAGAATGTAAAAGCTGCAGATTACAGAACAGCTCCACTCTATTAGATAAATTATCTTTAACAATCTTGTGCTTTTGGTTAATGGGAGGAATTAGAGAATAGTTTACTTATTTTTCTGCATATCTGCTGAAATCATGAGGAGCATTATGGCCGCTTTACACACACCAACTTATCTGTCCAACTTCTGACCAACTTACTGGTTGCAGTGAAATCATGGACACATTGTTACATTTATACACAGCCACAAAATGGAACAATGTGTCCATGATTTCACTGCAACCAGTAAGTTGTTCAGAAGTTGGACAGATAAGTTGGTGTGTGTTAAAGTGGCCATTACCCTCACCTCTCTCAACAGTGAGGTCAAATTAAGCAGAATGACCAGCTTAAGTGTCTGTGACTATAAATCGGCAGCGGGCAGAACAGACAGCCAGACTTGCCTGTCTATTCTAAGGGTACCTTTACACGTCGCAACATTGCTAGCAATGTCACTGGCAATTTGCTGGTTGTAGTGAAATCATGGACACATTGTTACATTTCTACACGGCAACAAAATAGAACAATGTGTCCATGATTTCACTGCAACCAGCAAATTGCCAATGAAATTGCACTAGTGTACTTTTGGTTGAGTGTTATCCAAAAAAAAAAAAAAAAAAAAGATTGTAAGCGGAGAAAAAAAAATCGTTCCACTTTTCTGGATAAAAATCACACTGAAAGGCTATAAAGGCCGGGTTACACATACCGGTAGTGAGGATGGGATTTCTTGAAATCTCATCCACTATGCTATTACTGTACTACGCAGCGTTTTGGACGCAGCGGCAAGACGCTGCATCCAAAACGCTGCGTACACTGATCGTGTGCATGCACCCTTAGCAGTCCTGGCTCCTACAGAGCAGTTATCGGCTCCTCATCACCTGGTTCCTGCATTACACACAGCTGTGTTACATTGTCACCTGTATAAAGACTCCTGTCCACACAATGAATCAGTCACCTCTAGGGATGAGCGAGTATACTCGTTACTATTCGGTACTCGCCAAATAGTACGATACTCGGGCTACTCGTTACTCTGCGAGTTTCCTTACGATTACTCGCTAAGTAACGAGTACAATGTAAGTCAATGGGAAATGCGAGTAATTCCTCAGCTGCTGGACCCTATAAAGAGGTCTGACAGCAGAGGAAAAGGCTGCAATGGCCACATGTTTGTTTAAAAGCCTGCAGTAAAAAGCTGCCGGGTTTTAAACAATCATTAAGCTCCCTACTGCGCTCCCGCTCAGATGCCCCCTCCCCGCCTGATCCGAGCTTACTACAGAGATAAGGGAGCAGAACTGAGCTTACTACAGAGATAAGGGAGCAGAACCGAGTTTACTATAGAGATAAGGGAACACTACGGACTTTACTACAGAGATAAGGGAGCAGAACTGAGCTTACTACAGGGATAAGAGAGCAGAACCGAGCTTACTACAGAGATAAGAGAGCAGAACCGATTTTACTACAGAGATAAGAGAACAGAACCGAGCTTACTACAGAGATAAGGGAGCAGAACCGAGCTTACTACAGAGATAAGGGAACAGAACTGAGCTTACTACAGAGATAAGAGAGCAGAACCGAGCTTACTACAGGGATAAGAGAGCAGAACCGAGCTTACTACAGGGATAAGAGAGCAGAACTGAGCTTACTACAGGGATAAGAGAACAGAACCGAGCTTACTACAGAGATAAGAGAGCAGAACTGAGCTTACTACAGAGATAAGAGAACAGAACCGAGCTTACCACAGAGATAAGAGAGCAGAACCGAGCTTACTACAGAGATAAGGGAGCAGAACCGAGCTTACTACAGGGATAAGGGAACAGAACCGAGCTTACTACAGAGATAAGGCTGGGGTCACAGTAGTAATTTTTCACATGCGTTTTTGGAGACCTGCGTTTTCAAAAACGCATGTAAAAAACGCACCCATAGGCCCCCATGTTAAAAAACGCATGCCCTAATAGCCAAAAAGCATGTGTGACAGTCCCATGCGTTTTTGGTGCTTTTCCAAAAACGCATGTGTTTAATATGGGGCCTTATGGGAAACGCATGCAAAAACGCATGTACAATTAGTGCCATTCAAAAACGCATGCGTTTCCCATAGGAGCCCATGTTAAAAAAACGCATGCGTTTTTTTTAACATGGGCTTCTATGGGAAACGCATGCGTTTTTGAATGGCACTAAAAGGTACTAATTGTACATGCGTTTTTGCATGCGTTTTCCATAGGGGCCCATGTTATAAAAACGCACCAAAAAATAGTACATGCACTATTTTTGGGTGCAGATTTCAAAACGCAGCCAAAAACGCAGGGAGCCATCAGACACCTTAAAACACTCATGATGACATGAAAAACGCATGTAAAAAAGCATGCGTTTTTAAAAGGCACTAAAAAAACGCATGTCAACTGTGACCACAGCCTAAGAGAACAGAACCGAGCTTACTACAGAGATAAGAGAACAGAACCGAGCTTACTATAGAGATAAGAGAACAGAACCGAGCTTACTACAGGGAAAAGAGAACAGAACCGAGCTTACTACAGAGATAAGGAAGCAGAACCGAGCTTACTATAGAGATAAGGGAGCAGAACCGAGCTCACTACAGAGATAAGGGAGCAGAACTGAGCTTACTACAGAGATATAGAAACAGAACTGAGCTTACTACAGAGATAAGAGAACAGAACCGAGCTTACTACAGAGATAAGAGAACAGAACCGAGCTTACTACAGGGAAAAGAGAACAGAACCGAGCTTACTACAGAGATAAGGAAGCAGAACCGAGCTTACTATAGAGATAAGGGAGCAGAACCGAGCTCACTACAGAGATAAGGGAGCAGAACTGAGCTTACTACAGAGATATAGAAACAGAACTGAGCTTACTACAGAGATAAGAGAACAGAACCGAGCTTACTACAGAGATAAGGGAACAGAACTGAGCTTACTACAGAGATAAGGGAGCAGAACCGAGCTTACTACAGAGATAAGGGAGCAGAACCGAGCTTACTACAGGGATAAGGGAACAGAACCGAGCTTACTACAGAGATAAGGGAACAGAACCGAGCTTACTACAGAGATAAGAGAGCAGAACCGAGCTTACTACAGAGATAAGAGAGGAGAACCGAGCTTACTACAGAGATAAGAGAGGAGAACCGAGCTTACTACAGAGATATAGAAACAGAACCGAGCGTACTACCGAGATAAGAGAACAGAACCGAGCTTACTATAGAGATAAGGGAGCAGAACCGAGCTTACTACAGAGATAAGAGAGCAAAACCGAGCTTACTACAGAGATAAGGGAGCAGAACCGAGCTTACTATAGAGATAAGAGAACAGAACCGAGCTTACTACAGGGAAAAGAGAACAGAACCGAGCTTACTACAGAGATTAGGAAGCAGAACCGAGCTTACTACAGGGATAAGAGAGCAGAACCGAGCTTACTACAGAGATAAGAGAACAGAACCGAGCTTACTATAGAGATAAGGGAGCAGAACCAAGCTTACTACAGGTATAAGAGAACAGAACCGAGCTTACTACAGAGATAAGGGAGCAGAACCGAGCTTACTACAGAGATAAGGGAACAGAACCGAGCTTACTACAGAGATATAGGAACAGAACCGAGCTTACTACAGGGATAAGAGAACAGAACCGTGCTTACTACAGAGATAAGGGAGCAGAACCGAGCTTACTACAGAGATAAGAGAGCAGAACCGAGCTTACTACAGAGATAAGGGAGCAGAACCGAGCTTACTACAGAGATAAGAGAGCAGAACCGAGCTTACTACAGGGATGAGGGAACAGAACCGAGCTTACTACAGAGATAAGAGAACAGAACCGAGCTTACTACAGAGATAAGGGAGCAGAACCGAGCTTACTACAGAGATAAGAGAGCAGAACCGAGCTTACTACAGAGATAAGGGAGCAGAACCGAGCTTACTATAGAGATAAGAGAGTAGAACCGAGCTTACTACAGAGATAAAGGAGCAGAACTGAGCTTACTACAGGGATAAGAGAGCAGAACCGAGCTTACTACAGAGATAAAGGAGCAGAACTGAGCTTACTACAGGGATAAGAGAGCAGAACCGAGCTTACTACAGGGATAAGGGAACAGAACTGAGCTTACTACAGAGATATAGAAACAGAACTGAGCTTACTACTCAGATAAGAGAGCAGCACCGAGCTTACTACAGAGATAAGGGAGCAGAACCGAGCTTACTACAGAGATAAGGGAGCAGAACCGAGCTTACTACAGAGATAAGGGAGCAGAACCGAGCTTACTACAGAGATAAGAGAACAGAACCGAGCTTACTACAGAGATAAGGGAACAGAACTGAGCTTACTACAGAGATAAGGGAGCAGAACCGAGCTTACTACAGAGATAAGGGAGCAGAACCGAGCTTACTACAGGGATAAGGGAACAGAACCGAGCTTACTACAGAGATAAGGGAACAGAACCGAGCTTACTACAGAGATAAGAGAGCAGAACCGAGCTTACTACAGAGATAAGAGAGGAGAACCGAGCTTACTACAGAGATAAGAGAGGAGAACCGAGCTTACTACAGAGATATAGAAACAGAACCGAGCGTACTACCGAGATAAGAGAACAGAACCGAGCTTACTATAGAGATAAGGGAGCAGAACCGAGCTTACTACAGAGATAAGAGAGCAAAACCGAGCCTACTACAGAGATAAGGGAGCAGAACCGAGCTTACTATAGAGATAAGAGAACAGAACCGAGCTTACTACAGGGAAAAAGAGAACAGAACCGAGCTTACTACAGAGATAAGGAAGCAGAACCGAGCTTACTACAGGGATAAGAGAGCAGAACCGAGCTTACTACAGGGATAAGAGAGCAGAACCGAGCTTACTACAGAGATAAGAGAACAGAACCGAGCTTACTATAGAGATAAGGGAGCAGAACCAAGCTTACTACAGGGATAAGAGAACAGAACCGAGCTTACTACAGAGATAAGGGAGCAGAACCGAGCTTACTACAGAGATAAGGGAACAGAACCGAGCTTACTACAGAGATATAGGAACAGAACCGAGCTTACAACAGGGATAAGAGAACAGAACCGAGCTTACTACAGAGATAAGGGAGCAGAACCGAGCTTACTACAGAGATAAGAGAGCAGAACCGAGCTTACTACAGAGATAAGGGAGCAGAACCGAGCTTACTACAGAGATAAGGGGAGCAGAACTGAGCTTACTACAGGGATAAGAGAGCAGAACCGAGCTTACTACAGAGATAAGGGAGCAGAACCGAGCTTACTACAGGGATAAGGGAACAGAACTGAGCTTACTACAGAGATAAGAGAACAGATCCGAGCTTACTACAGGGATAAGAGAACAGAACCGAGCTTACTACAGGGATAAGGGAGCAGAACCGAGCTTACTACAGGGATAAGAGAACAGAACCGAGCTTACTACAGGGATAAGGGAGCAGAACCGAGCTTACTACAGGGATAAGAGAACAGAACCGAGCTTACTACAGTGATAAGAGAGCAGAACCAAGCTTACTACAGAGATAAGGGAACAGAACCGAGCTTACTACAGGGATAAGAGAACAGAACCGAGCTTACTACAGAGATAAGAGAACAGAACCGAGCTTACTATAGAGATAAGGGAGCAGAACCGAGCTTACTACAGGGAAAAGAGAACAGAACCGAGCTTAGGCTGGGGTCACAGTTGCATTTTTCACAAGCGTTTTTGGAGACCTGCGTTTTCAAAAACACATGTAAAAAACGCACCCATAGGCCCCCATGTTAAAAAATGCATGCCCTAATAGCAAAAAAGCATGTGTGACTGTACCATGCGTTTTTGGTGCATTTCCAAAAACGCATGCGTTTTTTAATATGGGGCCTTATGGAAAACGAATGCAAAAACGCATGTACAATTAGTACCATTTACTGCCATTCAAAAACGCATGCGTTTACCATAGGAGCCCATGTTAAAAAAACGCAAGCGTTTTAGAAAACGCATGCGTTTTTTTAACATGGGCTCCTATGGAAAACGCATGCGTTTTTGAATGGCACTAAATGGTACTAATTGTACATGCGTTTTTGCATGTGTTTTCCATAGGGGCCCATGTTATAAAAACGCATGCGTTTTCTTCAAAAATGCATGCGTTTTTCAAAACACACCAAAAAATAGTACATGCACTATTTTTTGGTGCAGATTTAAAAAGGCAGCCAATAACGCAGGGAGCCATCACACATTTAAAAAACTCATGCTGACATGAAAAAAAGCATGAGTTTTGTTAAATCACTAAAAAAAAACGCATGGCAACTGTGACCACAGCCTAACTACAGAGATAAGGCAGCAGAACCGAGCTTACTACAGGGATAAGGGAGCAGAACCGAGCTTACTACAGTGATAAGGGAGCAGAACCGAGCTTACTACAGGGATAAGAGAGGAGAACCGAGCTTACTACAGAGATAAGAGAGCAGAACAGAGCTTACTACAGAGATAAGGGAACAGAACCGAGCTTACTACAGGGATAAGGGAGCAGAACAGAGCTTACTACAGAGATAAGAGAGCAGAACTGAGCTTACTGCAGAGATAAGGGAGCAGAACCGAGCTTACTACAGAGATAAGGGAACAGAACTGAGCTTACTACAGAGATAAGAGAACAGAACCGAGCTTACTATAGAGATAAGGGAGCAGAACAGAGCTTACTACAGAGATAAGGGAGCAGAACTGAGCTTACTACAGGGATAAGAGAGCAGAACCGAGCTTACTACAGGGATAAGGGAACAGAACAGAGCTTACTACTGAGATAAGAGAACAGAACCGAGCTTACTACAGAGATAAGAGAACAGAACCGAGCTTACTACAGAGATAAGGGAGCAGAACAGAGCTTACTACAGAGATAAGGGAGCAGAACAGAGCTTACTACAGAGATAAGGGAGCAGAACCGAGCTTACTACAGAGATAAGGGAGCAGAACCGAGCTTACTACAGAGATAAGAGAACAGAACCGAGCTTACTACAGAGATAAGAGAGCTGAACAGAGCTTACTACAGAGATAAGGGAACAGAACCGAGCTTACTACAGAGATAAGGGAACAGAACTGAGCTCACTACAGAGATAAGGGAGCAGAACTGAGCTTACTACAGGGATAAGAGAGCAGAACCGAGCTTACTACAGAGATAAGGGAGCAGAACCGAGCTTACTACAGAGATAAGGGAGCAGAACCGAGCTTACTACAGGGATAAGAGAGCAGAACCGAGCTTACTACAGAGATAAGGGAGCAGAACCGAGCTTACTACAGAGATAAGAGAACAGAACCGAGCTTACTACAGAGATAAGAGAGCTGAACAGAGCTTACTACAGAGATAAGGGAACAGAACCGAGCTTACTACAGGGATAAGGGAGCAGAACCGAGCTTACTACAGGGATAAGAGAGCAGAACCGAGCTTACTACAGGGATAAGGGAACAGAACCGAGCTTACTACAGAGATAAGGGAGCAGAACCGAGCTTACTACAGGGATAAGAGAGCAGAACCGAGCTTACTACAGAGATAAGGGAGCAGAACCGAGCTTACTACAGAGATAAGAGAACAGAACCGAGCTTACTACAGAGATAAGAGAGCAGAACAGAGCTTACTACAGAGATAAGGGAGCAGAACCGAGCTTACTACAGGGATAAGAGAACAGAAACCGAGCTAAGGCTGGGGTCACAGTACCATTTTTCACATGCATTTTTGGAGACCTGCATTTTCAAAAACGCATGTAAAAAACGCACCCATAGGCCCCCATGTTAAAAAACGCATGCCCTAATAGCCAAAAAGCATGTGTGACTGTCCCATGCGTTTTTGGAGCATATCCAAAAACGCATGCGTTTCTGTAGAAAACGCATGCGTTTTTGTAGAAAACGCATGCGTTTTTATAACATGGGTTCCTATGGAAAACGCATGCAAAAACGCATGTACAGTTAGTACCTTTTAGTGCCATTCAAAAACGCATGCGTTTCCCATAGGAGCCCATGTTAACAAAAACGCATGCGTTTCCGGGAACGGATGCGTTTTTGTTAACATGGGCTCCTATGGGAAACGCATGCGTTTTTGAATGGCACTAAAAGGTACTAATTGTACATGCGTTTTTGCATGCGTTTCCCATAGGAACCCATGTTATAAAAACGCATGCGTTTTCTACAAAAACGCATGCGTTTTTCAAAACGCTCAAAAAAATACTACAAGCACTATTTTTATGTGCAGATTCAAAAACGCAGCCAAAAACGCAGGGAGCCATCAGAGACCTTAAAAAACTCATGCTGACATGAAAAATGCATGTAAAAAAGCATGCGTTTTTAAAAGGCACTAAAAAAACTGTGACCACAGCCTTACTACAGGGATAAGGGAGCAGAACCGAGCTTACTACAGAGATAAGAGAACAGAACCGAGCTTACTACAGAGATAAGAGAACAGAACCAAGCTTACTACAGAGATAAGAGAACAGAACCGAGCTTACTACAGAGATAAGAGAGCAGAACCGAGCTTACTACAGAGATAAGAGAACAGAACCGAGCTTACTACAGGGATAAGAGAGCAGAACCGAGCTTACTATAGAGATAAGGGAGCAGAACTGAGCTTACTACAGGGATAAGAGAACAGAACCGAGCTTACTACAGGGATAAGAGACCAAGATTGCAGAACCAAGAGCCAATGCATGGCTACCGCCATTAGGCAAAAAAGTCCACTTCTTTCAATATTTTTGTGCTGTTTTTCCTTTTTTTTTTTTGCACTCATAACTCTATTATATACTAGATGGTGGCCCAATTCTAACACATCGGGTATTCTAGAATATGTATGTAGTTGACATACTGTGACTGACAGAACTTGTTCAGTCTACTTGAGTGAACTACAAAGCTCCTCCTGTCGCCTCTCCTGTCACCGCTCCTCCATCTCTCCTCCTGTCACCGCTCTTCCTGGACCCGCTCCTCCGTCTCTCCTCCTGTCACCTATCCTCCTGTCACCTCTCCTCCTGTCACCTCTCCTCCTGTCACCGCTCCTCCTGTCACCGCTCCTCCATCTCTCCTCCTGTCTCCGCTCCTCCTGTGACCTCTCCTCCGTCTCTCCTCCTGTCACCGCTCCTCTGTCTCTCCTCCTGTCCCCGCTCGTTGATCGCTCCTTCTGTCACCGCTCCTCCTGTCAATCAATAAAACAATCCTAAAAAAGGGACTGCATCTTTATTAACCCCTCGCCCATGGTCCAGGAGTTAATAAAGATGCAGTCCCTTTTATTTACATTGTTTTATGGATTTGTCAGAAAAAAATTTCACGTGGGCTTCGCCGTATTTCTGGAACCAGCCGGATCCAGCAGGCAGCGACGGGCTGCCCCCAACCCCCAGGTGCCTATTTGTACCTGGCCAGATACAAGAATATAGGGGAGCCCTTTTTTTTATTATTTCATGAATTTCATGAAATAATTAAAAAAAAATGCGTGGGGCTCCGCGCAATTTCTATGTCTAGCCAGCTACAGCTAAGCAGCTGGGGGCTGGAATCTGCAGCGCAGGGATGCCCAAGCTTTCTGGGCACCCCCCGCTGCAAATTGCAGCCCGCAGCTGCCCCAGAAGATGGCGCATTCATTGAAGCGCCATCCTCTGGCGCTGAACCCCGCTCTTCCAGCGGCCCTGGTGGCGGTGGCACGCTGGGTAATAAAGGGGTTAATACCAGCTTTGTTATACAAGCTGGTATTAAGCCCGAGATTCTTAATGTCAGGCCACGTTTGACCCAGCCACTAAGAATCTCCAATAAAGGGTTAAAAAAACACAACACAAAGGAAATTTTTTATTAGAAATAAAAAAAAAAAGCCATTAGGGACTCCATCTTTAATTTAAAAAATCCTCTTCCGTCCGACGTAGTCAGGGGCTGACTGGCAACGCAAATCCTGGGTGGCAAAATTTTTCCGGCAGCCCTTGGGTGAGGACCGGGGAGGGGGGTTTTGTTGTGTCGGAAATTTTTGGCGGCCCGTCTCAGTCACTCCAGCCCTTAGGTGAGGACCGGGGGGGGGGGTTTAGTGCAGTCAGAAATTCTCGGTGGCCCATCTCAGTCCCTCTCCAGTCAGGCCCGTATTTGGAGTTCCTGCAGTCCTAGGCACTGTCAGAAGTGCGCCCCCCCCATCGCGCCACGCCCCCCTGCAGACAGAGGAGTAGCTAAAGGGAGCCTAGAGGTTCCCATTATGGTTGGAGTAGATGGTTGCTAGTTGACCGCCACCATGTCACATCAGCAAGGAGGTGGCAGTCATGTTTTGGGTCGTAATCATGTGGAGCAGGGGCGTTGCTAGGGTCAAAAAACATCCGGGGCTCGGGCCCACTGAGCTGCATTTTTCGGAATAAATTTAAATAAGCGGCAGCTGCAAGGGTGGGATTCATATTTTTAACAGGTTCCCGCCTTTCCTTACCACTAGAGGTGGTTGAGGGTCCGGTGGGTCCTTCCTGTGAGCCCTTGTGGCCAGTGTGCCCCTGGCTGGCCCCCTGCACTGCTGCCTGTGCCCCTGTGGCACGTCTGTGGCCACTGGCCCCTATGTCCTGCCCCAGGTGCCCCCTGTTCTTACCTCAATAAGGCAGGTCGGCAGGTGCCCGTTTCCTCCTGTGCGCTGTGCCTCTCCCCTGCATCTGTCTCTTCCCTGTATGATGTCTCTCCCCCATGTGCGCTGTTTTCCCTCTCTGTGCCAGTCTCCCCCCTTGTACACTGTCTCTCTCTCTGTCTGTTTCTGGGAGAGATGGCGATAGAGAGAGGAAAAAAAGAGAGAAACATTAATTTGGTAGAGTCTGGAACTGAAATGAAAACAAAAACACACATTATCCGCAGCAAAAAAAAACCGCACAGTTGGCACAACAATTTTTCTCTTGCAGTGACAGCAGAGCACACCGGACGGCAGTGCACAGACAGCAGAGCCCACTGACAGCAGAACACAGTGACAGCAAAGAACACCGGACAGCAGAGCACAGACAGCAGAGCCCATCGGCGGCAGCAGAGTCCTCCAGTCTACACCTGTGCTCAGTGCAATGCAGCAGCCAGTGCACAGAGCAGGGCTGGTGGGGTGGGATGCAATGCTCTGCAGCCCCTGCCCATCACATGCACACAACTGCAGCAGAATAGCTGAGCACTGGACACAATACATGATCTGCAGAGCAGTGGGCACTAGACATAAACAGCGCAGCCCTGGATATACAGAGCAGCCCCAGGCACACAGAGCAGCCCGGGCACACAGAGCAGCTCCAGGCACACAGCGCAGCCCCGGGCACACAGCGCAGCCCCGGGCACACAGCGCAGCCCCGGGCACACAGCGCAGCCCCGGGCACACAGCGCAGCCCCGGGCACACAGCTCAGCCCCGGGCACACAGCTCAGCCCCGGGCACACAGAGCAGCTCCAGGCACACAGAGCAGCTCCAGGCACACAGAGCAGCCCCGGGCACAAAGCGCAGCCCCGGGCACACAGCGCAGCCCCGGGCACACAGCGCAGCCCCGGGCACACAGCGCAGCCCCGGGCACACAGCGCAGCCCCGGGCACACAGAGCAGCTCCAGGCACACAGCGCAGCCCCGGGCACACAGAGCAGCTCCAGGCACACAGCGCAGCCCCGGGAACACAGCGCAGCCCCGGGCACACAGAGCAGCCCCGGGTACACAGAGCAGCTCCAGGCACACAGCGCAGCCCCGGGCACACAGAGCAGCTCCAGGCACACAGTGCAGCCCAGGGCACACAGCGCAGCTCCGGGCACACAGCGCAGCCCCGGGCACACAGCGCAGCTCCGGGCACACAGCGCAGCCCCGGGCACACAGTGCAGCCCCGGGCACACAGCGCAGCCCCGGGCACACAGCGCAGCCCCGGGCACACAGAGCAGCCCCGGGCACACAGAGCAGCCCCAGGCACACAGCGCAGCTCCAGGCACACAGCGCAGCCCCAGGCACACAGTGCAGCCCCGGGAACACAGCGCAGCCCCAGGCACACAGCGCAGCCCCAGGCACACAGCGCAGCCCCGGGCACACAGCACAGCCCAGGGCACACAGCTCAGCCATGGGCACACAGTGCAACTCCAGGAACACAGAGCAACGCCGGGGTCCCCTCTGCTGTGGGCCCCTGGGCACTGTGTTTTTGTTCCTGACATAGGGACCAGGCTCCCTGTGTGCTGGGGGGGCCAGGTTCCCTATGTGCTGGGGGGGGCCAGGGTCCCTATGTGCTGGGGGGGCCAGGCTCCCTATGTGCTGGGGGGGCCAGGCTCCCTATGTGCTGGGGGGGGCCAGGGTCCCTATGTGCTGGGGGGGCCAGGCTCCCTATGTGCTGGGGGGGCCAGGCTGCCTGTGTGCTGGGGGGGCCAGGCTCCCTATGTGCTGGGGGGCCCGGCTCCCTGTGTGCTGAGGGGTCCAGGCTCCCTGTGTTCTGGGGAGCCAGGCTCCCTGTGTTCTGGGGGGCCCGGCTCCCTGTGTGCTGGGGGGGCCAGGCTCCCTGTGTGCTGGGGGGGCCAGGCTCCCTGTGTGCTGGGGGGGCCAGGCTCCCTGTGTGCTGGGGGGGCCAGGCTCCCTGTGTGCTGGGGGGGCCAGGCTCCCTGTGTTCTGTGGGGCCCGGCTCCCTGTGTGCTGTGGGACCCTCTCTCCTCTCAGTCACTCCTAACCTGCATGCAGCTATTATGTGGCAGACGCGATCATCACTGAGCTGCTGGAGGAGAACTACAGGTCATAGACTTCAGCTGCAGGCTCAGTGCAGAAGGGCATGTGATTCACATGCCCATCTGCACTGAGCCTGGTCCTGACATCTATGATCTGTGGTCCTCCAGCAGCTCAGAGCGTCTGCCACATAGCTGCACACAGTGACAGGTTAGGAGTGAGAGGGGAGGGGGCTGTAGCAGCACACAGGGGGGCTCCCGGGGGCCAACTATCAGGGGCACATTAACAGCGCCCACTGTCCCACAGCCATCGGAGGATGCAGGGCAGGAGATGCTGTCCTGCAGCAGATCACCTCTGGGCCCCCCAGACAGCTGACGCCTGCGAGATTCGGGGCTCTATGCTTAAGAATCGGGGCTGCAGCCCTGATTCTTAATGCATAGCGACGTCCCTGATGTGGAGAGAGCTAGTTTGCCCCTATAGGGTCCATAAAGGCGTGAAAAGGACCACGGCAAAGTATATATACTTTTAGACTGACCACTTTTTTTCTTCGTATAAAATCATCCCCATGCATGACAATGCACCATCTCTTGGTACAGAGCATAGCCCTGAGAAATTGGCTGCTATGGACATAAAAGTAGAGAAAACCATGGTGTGGCTACCAGTCTCCCCTGATCTCAGCCCTATTGAGAAACTTGGAAGTACCATTAAGCAAAAAAATCTAAGATGCTGTAAGACATTAACCATGAAACCAGCAGCTCTGGGAGTCAATTCTGACATCCTGCAAACAAATGCAATCTTAAAGCATCCAAAACCTGACAAGCTCAATAAATGCAATATTTGTGAAGGTGATATCAAAGAAAGGTGATGTACAATATGAGACATACTGGTAGGATGTTTACATTGTGAGCCCCAATGGGGACAGTGTTGATGATGTATGTAAAGTGCTGTGGAGTTCATAGTGTAACGTAAATGTAAAAAAATATTTCTTCATATGTCATCACAATACCGGGATCTGAGGATCTTCTATTTCGAGGTCAGGGGCTCTCTGATGCGCTGTCGCTGCCTGTCTCGCTGTCTTCCTCTTTTAACACTGCAGTGCGGTGGACAAGAGAGAATTAACTGGTTAATAACAAGAAGTATGGAGTGTACTAACTGAGCCATAATCCTCCCCATACCATGAAGTGTGGAGTGTACTAACTGAGCCATAAACCCCCCCATACCATGTCCAGCAGACATTGTAGGATTACTATATGGATTTTATTATTAGGCACGGCAGGGGTGGATTAAGAGTAGCAAGGGCCCGGGGCTGTTCAGTCTCGGTGGGCCCCCCCCGGTCATGTGACGGGGGAAGGGGGGGGGGGTCATGTGACAGGGGGCGGGGGTCATGTGACGGGGGGTCGGGGGTCATGTGACGGGGGGTCGGGGGTCATGTGACGGGGGGGGTCATTATCATATACCTGAAACAGATTATTTCAGAAAAATAGTTGCTGTTTGAAACTATAACCTGACAAACATCCATTGATCTAGTCAATTTAGGACTAGCACACACACACAGCACAGCAGCTGCAGACTAATGAAAAGAGTGATAATATAAAACACTGCAAATAGATTGATATAAAAGTAATATTGCAATTGTGTGCATTTAAATCAATGCATGCAGGATAATCGCGAGGCCTAATGCACAAATTGACAATATAAAGAACAAAAAGAAAAGAAAGAAAATAAACCGAAGTCCAAGATTCAAATAAAAATATGTAATAGTTTATAGAAAAATTGAGACGGTAAAAAATCAGATACCACATACATCAGAATGGGACAGTGATTCAAATCAGGGAGGGGTTGAGTAAGTACATACAGTAAATATGTACAAACTGATGTGGTCAAAAAGATCCAGGGGCAAAGAGTACAAAAATACCTTAGAGTAGAATGTAACAACATACAAAAGTATAATAAAAATGGAAACTAATTCAATTGGTGCCTATAAAAGCCAATGGAGGTAATTATACACTGATCACATATGATGAATCAAAGAAGATAAAATAGAAAAAGTGAAAGCTGAAGAAAGGATATAGCAGAATAAAACAATATACTGATAGGAGTATCTCCCTATATGCAGATAGAGCCCTCCACACAGTCCCTCTATATAAAAGTATGAGAACCCATATAGCCCCCTGTATACATTGTGAGCCTCCACAAAGCTGCCTGTATACAGTGTGAACCTCCACATAGCCACTATAAAACACTATGAGCCCTCACAAAGCCTCTATATACCGTTTGAGGTAATGAAGTGACGTAACTGCGTCTGCTGTCAGTCAGAGACGGTGACTGGTGGAAGAAGGAGCCATCGGCTTCATCCACCACCAGTGTAACCTCTGCTCACTGCATCCTAGGGATGCAGAGAGCAGTGATCAGTGGCGTAACTACTGTGATCACAGGGGCCGCAAGTGAGACCAGACCTGCAGGTACAGGGGCCCGTGCCGCCCGCCGACCCCTGCGACCGCTTTACATGGATTTGCATCCCATGTCCTTGGGCTGTACCACGTCCTTTTTGAAATGCCCGCCTCTTTGGATCATGCGATGCCCTGGCCAGAACGTCATATCTGGCCCGATGCATTGTGAGGTCGATCACATGGTACGGCCGGGCTCTAGCGCGTGCGCACTGTGTGGGTATTGAAGCCGGCTCGTCACCACCATGGTGGCCGTGGTCCTGGTCAGTGAGCTGTGCAAATCCATCTCTATATTGTGCTGTCGTGAGGAGACGCGATCTCCAGGCACTACTCCATTACTGGCGGGGGTAGGGCTTATCACTAGCGATTATTAGTCTATAGCTTGGGTGGTGGTCGCTCCCAGTACACCATGTATTGCTCTGTAAGCCCTGCATTGGCTGAATGTGTAGGAGAATGCTAATAGTGCTGCAGAGAAAAAGGCTACACCAGAGCGCCTATAGCCGCCATGTGTCACATATTGCACTATAGTGGGCCTGTGGGAAAGGGAAGACCTAGGAATCAGTGCACAGAGCAGCGTCACCAGTGCACAGAGCAGCGTCACCAGTGCACAGAGCAGCGTCACCAGTGCACAGAGCAGCGTCACCAGTGCACAGAGAAAGTATCACCAGAGTACATAGCGTAGTTGTGAAGTCTGTACAGATAGCCATGTCACCATTACAAATAGCAATTGATTCAGTAGAGATAGCAGTGTAACCAGTATAGATAAATTCTATCACCAGTACACACAGCAGTGTCACTTCTACTAATAATTATGTCACCAGTACAGAGGGCAGTATAAGCAGTGTCACCAGTACAAATAGCCATTTAACAAGTGCAGATAGCAGCGTCACCAGTATAGAGGGAAGTGTAACCAGTGCAGTCGTGCAGATAGCAGTGTCACTCGTATAGGAGGCAGTGTAACCCGTGCAGATAGCAGTGTCACCAGCATAGAGGGAAGTGTAACCAGTGCAGTCGTTCAGGTAGCAGCGTCACCAGTACAAATAGCCATTTAACCAGTGCAGATAGCAGCGTCACCAGAGCAGGTAGCAGCGTCACCAGAGCAGGTAGCCATTTAACCAGTGCAGACAGCAGCGTCACCAAGTGCAGACAGCAGCCATTTAACAAGCGCAGGTAGCAGCGCCTACCAGCGCAGGTAGCAGCGTCACCAGAGCAGGTAGCCATTTAACAAGTGCAGACAGCAGCGTCACCAAGTGCGTGCAGATAGCAGCCATTTAACAAGCGCAGGTAGCAGCGTCACCAGAGCAGGTAGCAGCGTCACCAGAGCAGGTAGCCATTTAACCAGTGCAGACAGCAGCGTCACCAAGCGCAGACAGCAGCCATTTAACAAGCGCAGGTAGCAGCGCCTACCAGCGCAGGTAGCAGCGCCTACCAGCGCAGGTAGCAGCGTCACCAGAGCAGGTAGCCATTTAACCAGTGCAGACAGCAGCGTCACCAAGTGCGTGCAGACAGCAGCCATTTAACAAGCGCAGGTAGCAGCGTCACCAGAGCAGGTAGCCGCGTCACCAGAGCAGGTAGCCATTTAACCAGTGCAGACAGCAGCGTCACCAAGCGCAGACAGCAGCCATTTAACAAGCGCAGACAGCAGCCATTTAACAAGCGCAGACAGCAGCGTCTACCAGCGCAGACAGCAGCGCCTACCAGCGCAGACAGCAGCGCCTACCAGCGCAGACAGCAGCGTCACCAAGTGCAGACAGCAGCGTCACCAAGTGCAGACAGCAGCGTCACCAAGTGCAGACAGCAGCGTCACCAGTACAAATAGCCATTTAACAAGCGCAGGGAGCAGCGTCACCAGTGCAGAGAGCAGTGCATATTCCTATCACGACTCTGCATTATATTATATGACGGGTTATGAGGCTGCATTTTACTATATGGAGGGCTATGAGGCTGGGTTATACTATAATGGATGACTATATATATATACACACCAGGATAAGGGCCATATTCCAGGAGGAGGACCATATATAGCAGGATGAGGGACATTAAGGGTAAGTTCACACAGGAAGGTTTAGTGGCGTTCAAACCGTCAGAAAACCGCTGGAAATTATCAGTTCTGAGCTCTGAAGTCTCCAGCTGTCTTCCGGCGTTTTTTCCGGCGGTTTTCCGGCATTTTTTTACAGCGTGTGCACAGCGGTTTACAGTCGTTTTTTCCAGCGGTTTTTCCAGCGGTTTTCTATGAAGGATTTTGTTCATGGAACTGATCCAAAACCGCTCGGAAGAAGTGACATGTTGTATGCTGCTAAACCGCTCGGAAACCGCTCAACCGCTGGCAGATCCGCTCACATAAACCGACTATGTGTGCACAGCGGTTTCTAAATTGCATAGGGTTACTTGTAAGTCCTAAAGCTGCTAAGGATTTACATAAATTTAAATAAAACCTATGCTAAACCGCCGGCGGTTTTCGCTGCTAAACCGAGGTTAAAACTGTATGTGTGAACTTACCCTTATACATAATGATCTAGAATGTTACATGGGGCCCATACATCTGACCAATGTGGACGCGTAGGGGAAGGGGAGCCCAGGTCCAAATTTCGCAGTGGGGCCGTTCGGACTCTAGTTACGCCACTGGCAGTGATGTTGGGATACCTGTAGTGGTCAGCACCAGGTGACCCTCTGGCCAGTATTTTCAGCCACCTGGTTGCATTTTGCCCAAGTTTGGACTAGACTGACCAGGACCCTGACTACAGGACATCATAGATGACTGTGTATATAATCTGTGATGCTGAATCAATCCTGTGCAGGGCTCTGTATAGTTAGGTCTGGTGTGTCCATCTGGGGCACAATGTGATTTGTGGCAACAGTTTGACTCTTCATACAGAGTGGGAGCCGATGACCTAACACTGACACCACAACCCCCGACCTGCATGAAGGGTTAAACTGCTGCAATAAGTCCCACTGATCCTCAGCAGAGCGGCTGGTGACACCATGCAGTTTGCAGCCCTGGACTTGTGACACCATGCAGTTTGCAGCCCTGGACTTGTGACACCATGCAGTTTGCAGCCCTGGACTTGTGACACCATGCAGTTTGCAGCCCTGGACTTGTGACACCATGCAGTTTGCAGCCCTGGACTTGTGACACCATGCAGTTTGCAGCCCTGGACTTGTGACACCATGCAGTTTGCAGCCCTGGACTTGTGACACCATGCAGTTTGCAGCCCTGGACTTGTGACACCATGCAGTTTGCAGCCCTGGACTTGTGACACCATGCAGTTTGCAGCCCTGGACTTGTGACACCATGCAGTTTGCAGCCCTGGACTTGTGACACCATGCAGTTTGCAGCCCTGGACTTGTGACACCATGCAGTTTGCAGCCCTGGACTTGTGACACCATGCAGTTTGCAGCCCTGGACTTGTGACACCATGCAGTTTGCAGCCCTGGACTAGTGACACCATGCAGTTTGCAGCCCTGGACTTGTGAAGTGAGCAGCGTTCTGAAATCTCTTCACTGACACTGTACAAACACAATCTCCTGCCCTATCACTATCCTAACTGAGAAACAACAATGTCTGACCTTCCCCACTGATCCCACAGAGGCTCCACTCTGGCAGGCAGAAGACAGGGTGACAGGAGTACAGAAGCTCAGCCAGTGTCTGCTGAGCTGTGATGGATGCAGCCGGCCCGGCACATGTACACATTTACAGGTACAGTGCAGGTCTCCTGCCTATTAATCTACAAACGATGGGGCAGCTCTTCATATCTGCTTGGGTACATACCTGGGGGGCGAGTGCCACTCTGCCCAGTCTAACCCTGGCTGTGAGCAGTGGTGGATTGAGCTGCCGGTGGCAGAACCAGCAGCTCAGCTCCTCTTGGCATCGCATATTCGGCGGGCCTCCTGTGTGCCTCCTCCAGCACCCGCCTTCTTTTTGCAGCTTCCTCCCGCACATTCACGTCATGACGTGCAGGAGAAAGAAAGGGGGCGGGGCGGAGGTGCCGGGGGCAGCAGGGACCTGAACATTCACATCAGCGGTGCGGAGTACGGGGCAAACAATGGCGGATTATGATGGGGCAATTTACCCTGGAAGGCTCTGGGCCCCCTGAGAGCCTTGGGCCCGGGGCACTTGCCCAAATTGACCTCATTATAATCCGCCACTGGGGCACGGACACACTGGCGTGAAACTCGGATTAGTGCAATGTGTGATTTTATCACAGTTCAGTCAGTTAATCAACGTCTGAAACACATTGACGAGTGTCGGACGCTTTTTTCTCATCCAGATTCTGGATGGGAAAAAATTCACAACATGCTGCGACAGTCTGCGATTCATGTGCGAGACTCGCCAATGCAAGTCTATGGGTCTGACAAAATCACATACCGCACACGGACCATCCGAGAGGCATCTGTTTTTTTCACTGATACATTATCATTCTTCAGCTGAGACAACTGTAAAATGCTCCTGTAAATAGCAGTAATAGCTGCTGATAAACACAACAGATTGCACATGGATGTGATCTAAGAAAACTGTCGGACACTCGCACAGCATTTGGATGTCACAGTGGCCAGCCACACAGACAGCCTGCCACAGCCACACACAGAGCCACAACCATACAAAAACAGTCAGCCACATAGACAGCCAGCCACATAGACAGCTACACAGACGCAGAGAGCCACACAGAGAGACACAGCCACATAGACAGCCACACACATAGCCACAGCCAGCCACACATATAGCCACAGCCAGCAACATAGACAGCCATAGCCAGCCACACACAGACATAGTTAGGCACACACAGCCAGCCACATAAAGACACAGTCAGACACACAGACAGCCACATGCAGTCACGCAGCCCTAGCCACACATAGACACATTTTGCCACACACAAAGACACAGTCAGACACACAGACACATTTTGCCACACACAGAGACCCAGCCACACACACATAGACACATTTTTCCACACACACATAGACACATTTTGCCACACACAGAGACCCAGCCACACACACATAGACACATTTTGCCACACACAGAGACCCAGCCAGCCACACACAGAGTCCCAGCCAGCCACACACAGAGACCCAGCCTGCCACACACAGAGACCCAGCCTGCCACACACAGAGACCCAGCCAGCCACACACAGAGACCCAGCCTGCCACACACAGAGACCCAGCCTGCCACACACAGAGACCCAGCCTGCCACACACAGAGACCCAGCCAGCCACACACAGAGACCCAGCCTGCCACACACAGAGACCCAACATATTTGGAGACAAAAAGCTAAATGCGACCAAAAACAACAGTACACTGCAGTAAAAGTATTAAAAGCAAGTGCAGTATAAAAATTAGTATAACAAATACAGGGTACTTAGTCCATCCGTTTTTTTGCGCAAAAAAAGTTATTTCAAGCCACGTCACTAACTTCAAAGTGTACCCATCTCTGACGCGGTCCTAACTGTTGTATTAAAAACCTGACTAGTGTGAATACTTACTAGTGAGCAGGAGCCAGCAAGACCAGTGTCTGAAATGGACTGAAGGCGACGAAGGCTATATGTGTGCAGGGCCCAGAGAGGGGCGGGAAACTCCATCTCTTGCAGAGCTAGAGGCAACTTAATTAGAAACAAATGAGTCCTGCACACAGCGAACAAGTCTGTAGGAACATGTTCACACCGCCAACATATTTGGAGACAAAAAGCTAAATGCGACCAAAAACAACAGTACACTGCAGTAAAAGTATTAAAAGCAAGTGCAGTATAAAAAATAGTATAACAAATAAAGGGTACTTAGTCCATCCGTTTTTTTGCGCAAAAAAAGTTATTTCAAGCCACGCCACTAACTTCAAAGTGTACACTTGTCAGGTTTTTAATACAACAGTTAGGACCGCGTCAGAGATGGGTACACTTTGAAGTTAGTGACGTGGCTTGAAATAACTTTTTTTGCGCAAAAAAACGGATGGACTAAGTACCCTGTATTTGTTATACTATTTTTTATACTGCACTCGCTTTTAATACTTTTACTGCAGTGTACTGTTGTTTTTGGTCGCATTTAGCTATTTGTCTCCAAATATGTTGGCGGTGTGAACATGTTCCTACAGACTTGTTCGCTGTGTCCAGGACTCATTTGTTTCTAACACACAGAGACCCAGCCTGCCACACACAGAGACCCAGCTTGCCACACACAGAGATCCAACCAGCCACACACAGAGACCCAGCCTGCCACACACAGAGACCCAGCCAGCCACACAGAGACACATTGTGTCACACACAGAGACCCAGCCTGCCACACACAGAGACCCAGCCTGCCACACACAGAGACCCAGCCTGCCACACACAGAGACCCAGCCTGCCACACACAGAGACCCAGCCTGCCACACACAGAGACCCCGCCTGCCACACACAGAGACCCAGCCTGCCACACAGAGACACATTGTGCCACACACAGAGACCCAGCCTGCCACACACAGAGACCCAGCCTGCCACACACAGAGACCCAGCCAGCCACACACAGAGACCCAGCCAGCCACACACAGAGACCCAGCCAGCCACACACAGAGACCCAGCCAGCCACACACAGAGACCCAGCCTGCCACACACAGAGACCCAGCCAGCCACACACAGAGACCCAGCCTGCCACACACAGAGACCCAGCCTGCCACACACAGTGACCCATTGTGCCACACACAGAGACCCATTGTGCCACACACAGAGACCCATTGTGCCACACACAGAGACTCAGCCTGCCACACACAGAGACCCAGCCTGCCACACACAGAGACCCAGCCTGCCACACACAGAGACCCAGCCTGCCACACACAGAGACCCAGCCTGCCACACACAGAGACCCAGCCTGCCACACACAGAGACCCAGCCAGCCACACACAGAGACCCATTGTGCCACACACAGAGACCCATTGTGCCACACACAGAGGCCCATTGTGCCACACACAGAGACTCAGCCAGCCACACACAGAGACCCAGCCAGCCACACACAGAGACCCAGCCAGCCACACACAGAGACCCAGCCTGCCACACACAGAGACCCAGCCAGCCACACACAGAGACCCAGCCTGCCACACACAGAGACCCAACATATTTGGAGACAAAAAGCTAAATGCGACCAAAAACAACAGTACACTGCAGTAAAAGTATTAAAAGCAAGTGCAGTATAAAAATTAGTATAACAAATACAGGGTACTTAGTCCATCCGTTTTTTTGCGCAAAAAAAGTTATTTCAAGCCACGTCACTAACTTCAAAGTGTACCCATCTCTGACGCGGTCCTAACTGTTGTATTAAAAACCTGACTAGTGTGAATACTTACTAGTGAGCAGGAGCCAGCAAGCCCAGTGTCTGAAATGGACTGAAGGCGACGAAGGCTATATGTGTGCAGGGCCCAGAGAGGGGCGGGAAACTCCATCTCTTGCAGAGCTAGAGGCAACTTAATTAGAAACAAATGAGTCCTGCACACAGCGAACAAGTCTGTAGGAACATGTTCACACCGCCAACATATTTGGAGACAAAAAGCTAAATGCGACCAAAAACAACAGTACACTGCAGTAAAAGTATTAAAAGCAAGTGCAGTATAAAAAATAGTATAACAAATAAAGGGTACTTAGTCCATCCGTTTTTTTGCGCAAAAAAGTTATTTCAAGCCACGCCACTAACTTCAAAGTGTACACTTGTCAGGTTTTTAATACAACAGTTAGGACCGCGTCAGAGATGGGTACACTTTGAAGTTAGTGACGTGGCTTGAAATAACTTTTTTTGCGCAAAAAAACGGATGGACTAAGTACCCTGTATTTGTTATACTATTTTTTATACTGCACTCGCTTTTAATACTTTTACTGCAGTGTACTGTTGTTTTTGGTCGCATTTAGCTTTTTGTCTCCAAATATGTTGGCGGTGTGAACATGTTCCTACAGACTTGTTCGCTGCGTCCAGGACTCATTTGTTTCTAACACACAGAGACCCAGCCTGCCACACACAGAGACCCAGCCTGCCACACACAGAGATCCAACCAGCCACACACAGAGACCCAGCCTGCCACACACAGAGACCCAGCCAGCCACACAGAGACACATTGTGTCACACACAGAGACCCAGCCTGCCACACACAGAGACCCAGCCTGCCACACACAGAGACCCAGCCTGCCACACACAGAGACCCAGCCTGCCACACACAGAGACCCAGCCTGCCACACACAGAGACCCCGCCTGCCACACACAGAGACCCAGCCTGCCACACAGAGACACATTGTGCCACACACAGAGACCCAGCCTGCCACACACAGAGACCCAGCCTGCCACACACAGAGACCCAGCCAGCCACACACAGAGACCCAGCCAGCCACACACAGAGACCCAGCCAGCCACACACAGAGACCCAGCCTGCCACACACAGAGACCCAGCCAGCCACACACAGAGACCCAGCCTGCCACACACAGAGACCCAGCCTGCCACACACAGTGACCCATTGTGCCACACACAGAGACCCATTGTGCCACACACAGAGACCCATTGTGCCACACACAGAGACTCAGCCTGCCACACACAGAGACCCAGCCTGCCACACACAGAGACCCAGCCTGCCACACACAGAGACCCAGCCTGCCACACACAGAGACCCAGCCTGCCACACACAGAGACCCAGCCTGCCACACACAGAGACCCAGCCAGCCACACACAGAGACCCATTGTGCCACACACAGAGACCCATTGTGCCACACACAGAGGCCCATTGTGCCACACACAGAGACTCAGCCAGCCACACACAGAGACCCAGCCAGCCACACACAGAGACCCAGCCAGCCACACACAGAGACCCAGCCAGCCACACACAGAGACCCAGCCTGCCACACACAGAGACCCAGCCTGCCACACACAGAGACCCAGCCAGCCACACACAGAGACCCAGCCTGCCACACACAGAGACCCAGCCAGCCACACACAGAGACCTAGCCACATCAGGGCTAGAGAAGCACAGCACACATCGCTCACCTCTCCCCTTTGCTTGTCTGCCATTCAGCTCCTCTGTAGCAGGGCCGTCTGCTGGCAGGGAGGGGGCCGGCCCAGCACACACAGTTATTAGCTGCAGCGTCGGCCTCATAAGTGAAAGGTCTGGACTGGAGGCCATCAACTGCTGGGGAAGCATACAGGCAGGAACCGGCCAGCTTGTAATGTTGCCCGCCACCTCTCCCTATAAGCGCTTTGCCGCGCTCCGCTCTGGGGGGCCGCAGGACCTGGTGCTGCCTCAGCCTTAAAGGTACATCACCCTGCTCCAGCCGCAGGGTGAATTAGCTCTGTCACCCTTTATGCAAATTTACTTGTGTCCATATCCTGCACTAAGAATAGCTGCGGCTAGCTGTGAATTAACTTTGCGGGGGTGGGGCGGCCCTGAACTGTTGCTAAGTGACAAGCCCAGGGGGCACTTGCCCCCCAGCCACCTGGGCCAGTCCGCCCCTGGACGTAGTCCAAAACGCGATGTCCTCTCTGCTACATCCCCTGTGCATAGATATAGATGTCTATGCACAGGGAATGAGCAGACTGAGAACAATCGCAGCTCTGCTACATCATCTCTGTGAGCAGGCGGGCTCTAGGACCCTGGAGCTGCGGCAGCCTGCACAGAGAAGATAGCTGGACTCAGCTCGCAAAGTAACAGCAGTTACTTTGCTAGTTTCCCAGAGATTACTCGCACAGTAATCAGACCAATGCAAGTCAAAGGCAATCCTAGTTTTGTCAGAGTCTCTGACAAAACTAGGATTGATATTGATTTGCATTGGACTCGTTGCTGTGCGAGTAATCGCTGGGAAACTCGCAGAGTACCGAGTCCTGCGAGTCCCTTACTACTCGCCGAGTAACGAGTCCTAGCGAGTAGATTTGCCCATCCCTAGTCACCGTTTCTCCTGTCACCGCTCCTTCATCTCTCCTCCTGTCACCTCTCGTCCATCGCTCCTCCTGTCACCGCTCCTCCTGTCACCGCTCCTTCGTCTCTCCTGTCACCGCTTCTTCGTCTCTCCTGTCACTGGTCGTCCATCGCTCCTCCTGTCACCGCTCCTTCATCTCTCCTGTCACCGCTCCTCCTGTCACCGTTCCTCCTGTCACGGCGGATTTCCGTTACAGACAGAAAGACGCGATTAGACAATTATATAGTAGGATGTAGCAGAGCTGGTGCTGTATTTTTTGTGCATTGTGATGTCTGTATGTCCTGGAATAGATTGACCTGCACTCCAATAACAAACTATGAACGATACACAAACCATTTCAGCTCTGCTATATCAAACTCAACTGTGCTACATCTACACTTATATACTGCTCCCAGCCTTCCAACAGTTGCCATGTATATATTTAGATGTAGCAGAGCTCATGCTGTGTTGTTTGTGCATTGTGATATCTGTGCTGCTGTAGATTGAGCTGCACTCCTATAACAAACACTACAATGCCACCTGACCACCTCAGCTGTGGCGGTGTCACATCTTCCATGATAGTGGACGCTTCCACTGTGGGAGGATTGTCATGCAGTGATGGCCTGACATGCTCAATCGCACAGAGGGAGAGATGCAGGATATCATGGAAGATGTGTCACCGCAGTACGGGGAGTGGGTAACAACGAGGGGAAGAGGCTGAGAATTCACTATGCGGTGAGGGGTGACAAAGGGGGGCTGAAAGGACGGACACTTCAAATAGCCGGTGGAAAAGCCGACTTTACCGCCCACTTTCCCGGCCGCTATTTAAAGTGAAGCGCTGTCTCTCTGTAACGGAAATCCCACGTCACTGATTGGTCGCGGAACAGCCAATCAGCGATGCAGGATTTCCGTTACAGAAAGAAAGACGCGATAAGGCAATTTTATAGTAGGATTACACACATACACACTTGAGACTGCTGTGGGCTGAATACACAATAGCTATATACATAATAGAGAATACACAATAGAGATGGCTATGGGCCGTATAGACAATGGGAATGGCTGCTGGCCGTATAGACAATGGGGGATGGCTGCTGGCCGTATAGACAATGGGGATGGCTGCTGGCCGTATAGACAATGGGGATGGCTGCTGGCCGTATAGACAATGGGGATGGCTGCTGGCCGTATAGACAATGGGGATGGCTGCTGGCCGTATAGACAATGGGGATGGCTGCTGGCCGTATAGACAATGGGGATGGCTGCTGGCCGTATAGACAATGGGGATGGCTGCTGGCCGTATAGACAATGGGGATGGCTGCTGGCCGTATAGACACAATAGAAAATACACAATAGAGACTGCTGCTACTATCCATCCATCCCATTGTCACCCCCAGGTTGCTATCTTTGGCTGTAATAGCGCCTTACCTGACTCCACACTCCTGATCCCGACTGCTTCTTCCTCTGCCGCTCCTGGTCTCCCGCTTGCCGTCACCAGTCGACACCCTGCACCAGCCAGCATCCGGCACCAGCTGCCAGCATCCAACAGCCGGCATCAGGCAGCACCCAGCAGCCACCAACACGCAGCAGGCAGCCGGTGGCAGCCGCCAGCATCCGGCACCAGCCGCCAGCATCCGACAGCTGGCACCAGGCAGCACCCGGCACCAGGTGGCAGCCTCCAGCACCCGGCACCAGCCGCCGGCACCAGGTGGCAGCCGCCGGCACCAGGTGGCAGCCACCAGCACCCGGCATCAGGTGGCAGCCGCCAGCACCCGGCACCAGGCAGCACCCGGTAGCCACCAACACCCAGCAGGCAGCTGCCGGCACGAGGTGGCAGCCGCCAGCACCCGGCAGCAGGTGGCAGCCGCCAGCACCCGGCAGCAGGTGGCAGCTGCCAGCACCCGGCAGCAGGTGGCAGCCGCCGGCAGCAGGTGGCAGCCGCCAGCACCCGGCAGCAGGCGGCAGCTGCCAGCACCCGGCAGCAGGCGGCAGCTGCCAGCACCCGGCAGCAGGCAGCAGCTGCCATCCAGCACCAGGTGGCAGCCACCAGCACCCGGTACCAGGTGGCAGCTGCCAGCACCCGGTGACAGGTGGCGGCTGCCGGGTGCTGGCAGCTGCCGGGTGCCGGGTGCTGCTGCTGGGAGCCGCCAACTGCCGGCACCAGCCAGCCGCCGGCACCCTGGAGCCGCCAGTACCAGCCGCCGGCCGCAGCGATGTGCCGGCAGCAGGCTATTCAAATGTCCTCCTCCAGTCTCTTAGTGAGCCTTCAGCTGCCTGCCGCCGCGGCCTGTGAAGGGAGATGCAGAGGCAGCCGGCCGGGGCGGGGCGGGCCGGATGACTGAGGTGGGGGGGCGGGCTTCACTCACCCGAGGACACACAGCCTCGGTCTGGCCCTAACGGTGGCCCTAAATCCACCGGACTGGGGGGCAAATGCCTCCCTGCAACCAGGCCCAGTCTGCCACTGGTCTCATCAGAGGGGGGCGTGGCGCTGAGTTTCAGTGCACAGCGCGGGACATGTAAGATCCCGATCGGACACCGGGGCAGTGTCGGCAAATCGGGACTGTCCCGGTGGATCCGGGACACTTGGGAGGTATGCCTAAACCCACAACTTACAGAGGATCACATATGTTTGTAAAGTGTAATACCTCTCTGTGGCGCCTAGCCAGAGGTGCACCACAGCACCACCTGGTGGAATGAGAGGCTACTTAAAGGCTAGGGGGAGGGCAGTTCAGATGAGTCACACATAAACCCCTCAACCAGCAGTTGAACCTAATAGTGAATGCAGTTCTGGAGTACAATACAGGAGGCAAAGACCTTCACAACCATCAACCATGCAGCTCTTAAAGATAAACACATACACAGCAGCATCCAGCAAGGTCAGCGCCAACTAAGTGCGTGACACACTTGCGGCAAGTTTGCGTTGAGGCTAATGTATTGTTAATGGATATCTGGACATGTGCGGCACTTACGTATTTAGCAGTTATCCAGCCCTTCTGGCTCGTCTTAAAACCGCAGGTGACAGCAGTTTTCGTCCGTTGCTGGAAGTGCCGGAAGTGCGGGATTGCGGTGAAAATGTAAGTCTCCACACACGTCCGAAGTGCCACAAGTGTGGCTCCTCTGGTTTTTGCAAACAAGGTGAAATTTCACCAGATTTGCAAAACGGCAGATTAGGCAAACCTGAAGTTCAAAAGTTTGGGTTTGCATGATCTACCGTATCTCAAAATACCGCAGATGTGAAAGTAGCCTTATTTTATGTTTTTCATGGATAGAACAATTACCCATTATAGTTTATGGATAGTGATGGGCGAATCCTAAATTACTCGGAATCGCTTGACTCTAGCGAGTCCGAGCCCGGGACTCGCTACTCGTTGCGAGTCTAGCGAGTCCAATGTTAATGAATGGGGAAGCGAGTAATAGCGAGTAGTGTGAGATTTACAAATCGCAGATGTGTCTCGGAAGCTTCAGCCTGAAGCAATCCTAGTTTTGTCATTTATTTGCATTGGACTCGTTTACTTTGCAACTGTAATCGCTGGGAAACTCGCACAGATAAGAGTTCTGTCTGCTCAGTGTGCTGGCTGCCCCAGCTCCAGGGTCCTAGAGCCCGCCTGCTGCCTGATGTAGCAGAGTTGAGATTGTTCTCAGTCTGCTCACTCCCTGTGTACAGACATGAATGTCTGTGCACAGAGATGATGTAGCAATGCTGAGATTGTTCTCAGTCTGCTCATTCCCTGTGCATAGACATCAATATCTATGCACAGGGATGAGCAGAGAGGACATCGCGTTTTGGACTGCGTCGGACGGAAGAGGATTTTTTTAATTAAAGATGGAGTCTCTAATGGCTTTTTTTTTTATTTCTAATAAAAAATTTTCTCTGTGTTGTGTTTTTTTTAAAACAAATTAATAGAAATTCATGGCGGTCATGTCTAATATTGGCGTGACCGCCATAAATTTCGGGCTTAGGGCCAGCTGATAATACAAAGCTGGCCCTAACCTCTTTATTACCCAGCGTGCCACCGCTACCAGGGCCGCTGGAAGAGCGGGGTTCAGCGCCAGAAGATGGCGCTTCAATGAACGCGCCATCTTCTGGGGCGGCTGCGGGCTGCAATTTGCAGCGGGGGGTGCCCAGAAAGCTTGGGCATCCCTGCGCTGCGGATTCCAGCCCCCAGCTGCTTAGCTGTACCTGGCTAGAAATAGAAATTGCGCGGAGCCCCACACATTTTTTTAAATTATTTCATGAAATTCTGAGATTCTGACTCTGACTCTGACTCTGAGACTCTGACTCTGAGACTCTGAGACTCTGAATTTGACTTTGAGACTCTGAGATTCTGACTCTGACTCTAAAACTCTGAGATTCTGACTCTGACTCTCTGAGATTCTGACTCTGACTCTCTGAGATTCTGACTCTGACTCTCTGAGATTCTGACTCTGACTCTCTGAGATTCTGACTCTGACTCTGAGACTCTGAGATTCTGACTCTGACTCTCTGAGATTCTGACTCTGACTCTCTGAGACTCTGAGATTCTGACTCTGAGACTCTGAGATTCTGACTCTGACTCTCTGAGATTCTGACTCTGACTCTCTGAGATTCTGACTCTGACTCTCTGAGATTCTGACTCTGACTCTCTGAGATTCTGACTCTGACTCTCTGAGATTCTGACTCTGACTCTCTGAGATTCTGACTCTGACTCTCCGAGATTCTGACTCTGACTCTCTGAGATTCTGACTCTGACTCTCTGAGATTCTGACTCTGACTCTCTGAGATTCTGACTCTGACTCTCTGAGATTCTGACTCTGACTCTCTGAGATTCTGACTCTGACTCTGAGACTCTGAGACTCTGACTCTGAGACTCTGACTCTGAGACTCTGACTCTGAGACTCTGACTCTGAAATTCATGAAATAATAAAAAAAAATGCGTGGGGCTCCGCGCAATTTCTATGTCTAGCCAGGTACAGCTAAGCAGCTGGGGGCTGGAATCCGCAGCGCAGGGATGCCCAAGCTTTCTGGGCACCCCCCGCTGCAAATTGCAGCCCGCAGCCACCCCAGAAGATGGCGCATTCATTGAAGCGCCATCCTTTGGCGCTAAACCCCGCTCTTCCAGCGGCCCTGGTGGCGGTGGCACGCTGGGTAATAAAGGGGTTAATACCAGCTTTGTTATACAAGCTGGTATTAAGCCCGAGATTCTTAATGTCAGGCCACGTTTGACCCGGCCACTAAGAATCTCCAATAAAGGGTTAAAAAAACACAACACAGAGAAAAATTTTTATTTGAAATAAAAAAAAAGCCATTAGGGACTCCATCTTTAATTAAAAAAATCCTCTTCCGTCCGACGTAGTCCAAAACGCGATGTCCTCTCTGCTACATCCCCTGTGCATAGATATAGATGTCTATGCACAGGAATGAGCAGACTGAGAACAATCTCAGCACTGCTACATCATCTCTGTGAGCAGGCGGGCTCTAGGACCCTGGAGCTGCACAGAGAAGACAGCTGGACTCGGCTCGCAAAGAAACAGCAGTTACTTTGCGAGTTTCCCTGCTATCACTGGCACAGTAGCCGAGTCTAATGCAAACAATGGCAATCCTAGTTTTGTCAGCGTTTGCCTTTGATTTGCATTGGACTCGTGCGAGTAAACGCTGGGAAACTCGCCGAGTACCGAGTCCTGCGAGTCCCTTACTACTCGCCGAGTAACGAGTCCTAGCGAGTAGATTTGCCCATCCCTATTTATGGAGCTGGTAACGTGTGCATATTTTTTTCTCCGGAAACTCCTTCACCCCCACAGAAACCTTAAACTCCTCGACTTCCACTCACTCTCCGAGTCCCTCCTCCCTCTCTAAGACATGGCTTCTTCTCAACACACCAATGCAGCCGCCACCCTTTATAACACCACTCTCACCACAGCCCTCGACCAGGCTGCCCCCCCTCTCATACAACACAACCCGTGCACACAGACAACCCTGGCTCACCCCCCTCACTAATAAACTTTGACGGACGTCTAGGGCGGCCGAATGGAGATGGAAGATATCCCACTCCGCAGAGCACTTCACCCTATATAAACAGTCTCTCATCATCTGCAAGACTGCACTCGCCACCGCAAAACAAGACTACTTTTCTTCCCTAATAAATGCCCTGTCCCACAACCCCAAGCAACTTTTCAAAACTTTCAACTCTTTACTCCTTCCCCTCGCACCCCTTCCCTCTCCCCTCATCTCCGCCAATGACTTTGTCACCTTTTTCAAATAGAAGATCAACAAAATCAGACAAAGTTTCGATACACAATCCCCTCGGCCCCCCTCCATCGCCTAACCCCCTTCACCCAAAAGTAGTCTCTCCCGATGACAGAAGATCACCTCTCCTCCCTTCTAGCACGATCACACCTCACTACTTGTGCCCTCGACCCACTCCCCTCCCACCTCATCCCTAACCTCACCACTGTTCTCATCCCTGCCCTAACCTATCTCTTCAACATATCACTTAGCTCCGGTGTCTTCCCCTCATCCTTCAAACACGCCCTAATCACACTCATCCTCAAAAAAACCTTGACCCTGCAACAGTCTCCAGCTATCGCCCCATATCTCTCCTTCCCTTCACCTCAAAATTACTTGAACAACACGTCTATTCTGAACTGTCCTCCCACCTCTCCTCCTGCTCCCTCTTTGACTGCCTACAATGTGGTTTCCGACAACACCACTCCACCGAAACAGCCCTAACCAAAGTCAACAATGACCTATTGACCGCCAAGAGCAAGCGTCACTACTCCATCCTCACCTTCTTGACCTTTCTGCAGCCTTTGACACAGTAGACCACTCCCTCCTACTTCAAATTTTACAATCTTTTGGCATCACTGACCTAGCCCTCTCCTGGATCTCCTCTTACCTAACGGACTGGACCTTCATGTCACCCACTCCCACACCTCCTCCTCACCCTACCCCCTATCTGTGGGAGTTCCCCAAGGCTCGGTCTAGGGACCACTATTCTTCTCCATTACACCCTCGGTCTAGCCAACTCATTGAGTCCCACGGCCTCCAATACCACCTTTATGCCGATAACACCCTGATCTCCCTGTCCAGCCCCGACATCTCCTCCCTTCTATCCAAATTTCCGCAATGCCTGTCCGCCATCTCATCCTTCTTCTCCGTTTGCTTCCTCAAGCTCAACATGGACAAAACTGAGTTCATCGTCTTCCCCCCTAGTCGCTCTCCCACCAGACCTATCAATCACTGTCATTGACTGCACACTCTCACCCCTCCCCCACACCAAGTGCCTCGGGGTAATTCTCGACTCTTCCCTCTCCTTCAAGGCCCACATCCAAGCCCTCGCCACCGCCTGCCGACTGCAACTCAAAAACATTACCTGAATCCGCTCTTTCCTTGACCTAGACACTTCTAAAAAATTTGTTCACACCCTCATCATCTCCCGCCTTGACTACTGACACCTCCTGCTCACCGGCCTTTCCGGTACCTCCCTCGCACCTCTCCAAACCATCCTCAATTCCGCTGCCCCCTACTCCCCTATCTTTCCCCTCTGCCAAGCCCTTCACTGGCTCCTAACTTCCTAGAGATCCCGATTTAAAACCCTAATCCTGACATACAAGGCCATACATAACCTGTCCCCTCCATACATCTCCGATCTGGTCTCCCGATACCTACCCTCACGCACTCTGCGCTCCTCTCAAAAGCTCCTTCTCTTCTCCCCTCATTTTTCCTCCTCACATAACCGCATACAAGACTTTTCTCGTACATCCGCCATACTTTGGAACTCTCTCCCCCACCATATCAGACACTCCCCTACCCTGGGAAGCTTCAAGAAAAACCTGAAGACCCACCTCTTCCTTCAAGCCTACAACCCACACTGAGACCTAATCCACTGCACCGCCTCACCCTCACCTCTCTCCCCCCTACTGTCTCCCCACCCATCCCCTATAGACTGGGAGCCCTCATGGACAGGGTCCTCTGCCCTACTGTACCTGTATGATTCAATTGTCATCATTTTACGTTCTTGTCTTCGTCTGCCCCTTCGCTTGTAAAGCGCCATGGAATCAAATGGCGCTATATTATTTATACTGTAATATTTACTGCTACATATTGACATTTATTTTACTAACATCTGTTCAGGTACAGTAATGGCTATGTACTCCTATGGTCTGCTGGAGGGGATATTTATCTAACTTAGGCCCCTTTCACATAAGCGGTAAACGCTGATCGCGGCAGTTGCGATGAAAAAACTGCAACTGCGGCAATTACCACATAATGGCCACGATCGCGGCACACTTGCGGCAAGCTCCATACAATGTCTACGGGGCTTGCGGCAAGTGTGCGGCAGGTGCGGCAAGTGCGGTTTCGGCACTTGCGGCAGGTGCAGCCGCGAAAAAAACAGAGCATACCGCGTTTTTATCGTGACCGCACCTGCCGCAAGTGCCGAAACCGCAACTGTGGTATGTGGTAATCGCAGCAGTTGGGTTTTTTTCACCGCATCTGCCGTGATCAGTGTTTACCGCTTATATGAAAGGGGCCTTACATATATATTTGGCAGAAAAAAATGTCTCCTTAGTATTGGAGCAGTTACTAAAGCTGATGGGTCACGATATGGATCATGAGTCATTTGTTCATTCGTTGGGTAGTGAATAGGGCATAGCATTGATCGGTGGGACAAATCTTGGGATTTACATGCACAGATATAAACTGGCAGGAGCATTTGGTTTTCGATGGCTGGATCTTCAATTTGAGGGGGTAGCAGTTAGTAAACTGGCCTGTGTTGGTTATTCATGCTGGGATGAATGATTTGGGGCAGGATAAGGTGGTTGAATTAAATCTTGTAATTGTGTTGTGAAATGCTCTGCAGTAATTAAAATGAGCTTATTTCTGTTGGTACCTTAAGGGTTGATATCAGTAGCTGTAGCAGTATTAGCTGTCTATGGTATTAGCTGGTTGTAGCTCTCCAAGTGAGTTGCTGTGTGTCAGATGACGTGGTTGTCCACTCCCTCAGCCTTTAAGTAGTCCCGTAACCATCAGCTGGTGTTTCTGAAAGAGTTCATTCACTCTTTGACCTGTGAGGGACCGCCCCTTTAAGACATGGTTGGGGAGCGCCCCTTTAAGACGTGGTTGGGGACCGCCCATTGAAGATATGGTTGGGAACTGCCCCTTTAAAAAGTGGTTGGGGTCTGGCCCTTTAAGAACTGGTTGGGGATGGCCCCTTTAAGATGTGGTTGTGGACCGCCCCTTTAAGACATGACCGCCATTAGCCTGTCGTCTCCCGGCTGCCGACCTGCTGCCCGGAGCTCAGCCGCGGCGTGCCCCGGCACCGAGCTCTGCGGCGAATCCACCGCAGTCGACCTCGCCTCCCGCCTACCTCGCGGCGCCGGAGCGAGCCGCGGATCTCCGTGGCGGTCATATCCGCGGCTCAGCTCCGGGGAGCCGCGAGCCAGACGGGATTTGCCTGCTACCGCCGCCGCCAGTCTGATTGGTCGGTCGCTTGCGAGCGACCAATCAGAATCAAGGGGCGGCACGGCGCAATGTTTCAAAATGTAAATTTAAATTTTTTTTTGTTTTACTTCTTACATTTTAAAAGATGGCGCCATGCCGCAGCTTGATTCTGATTGGTCGCTCGCAAGCGACCGACCAATCAGAATGGCGGCGGCAGTAGCGGGCAAATCCCGTCTGGCTCGCGGCTCCCCGGAGCTGAGCTGCGGATATGACCGCCACGGAGATTCGCAGCTTGCTCTGGCGCAGCGAGGTAGGCGGGAGGTGAGGTCGACTGCGCCGGGTTCGCCACGGAGCTCCGTGTCGGGGCGCACCGCGGCTGAGCTCCGGGCAGCGGGTCGGCAGCCAGGAGACGACGGGCTAATGGCGGTCGTCTCCCGGCTGTCTCGCCACGGTCGTCCCGCTTAGGGCGGCCATCTTGGTCCATCCTGAGCGGGTGTACCTGTGGCCAGAGTGACCGGACGTTGGGACAAAGTGACAGATGTGACGTCAAAAATCCCTCCGGGATTTATATAATAGATTCTGAAGGAGCAGGACCAAGCAGGGGTTTTACTGTTGTACTTGGTCTGTGCAGCCCTGATCAATTACACAACATCTGAGATATATGTCTGCCCCTGTTCAAAAAAATGTTTTAATATAATTATATTATGACTATAATCATACATCAATTTTTTTTGAAAGAACAAAACATAGATTTTTATGTCTTCTAGTTACTCATCACTGACTAGTGTTGCGCCTCTGATTAGGAATCAAGGTTAAAAACAGACATTCCCGCAATGGTTTACTGCAAAATATTACAACGAGATCAGTCTGTCCTCTGAACTAATATTTGAATAATTCGGTGAAGCAATATTTAATCCGAAATGCAATTCTAATATTCTGTGGATTAGACATTGAAGGGGAGATGCAGAAATAGAGGCAAATAAACAACTAAAGGAAACGTCAATATATGTCCATCCATAAATAACATTACATTTCCAATCACACTGGTTATGTCTATGGGAGTAATACATTTAGTATATCAAAATGGTTGACGACTTTGTACTTGGACAGAAAACCGCCCTGGAATATGAAAGGGTATATTCAGGATTTAACAACATTGTGCCAAAGCATTAACAGGCAGGTCCCTTTGTGCTCGATGTCGTTCACCAAAGGCATAGAGTGGAAACAGTGCTACTGCTGGGGATACAATGACTTTGACAACAGCTCTGCTCTGTAGAAGGGGCGGGACAGCCAACCTCATGCTGATTGACAGCTAGCTCCACCCACCCAACTGGGGGAGCCGGATGTCAATAAGGATGATGTCGGCTGTAACGTACGTCAACATCTCTGACATGATGTCAACAGAAGCTGCAGTACCATCAGCAGGGGCGGTCTTCGACTGCTCCGTCTCAGCGGTGAATGGTGTTGAGCACAACAGGCAGGTAGGTAGGAACTACCTGCATGCTAGTGCTTGGGCATATTTTTTTATTCTTGTAAAATCCCGGATATAAGCTTTAATAAGACAGCAGGAGGCTGTGAACATGTGCAGTATGAAGCTCAGCTGCTGTGACCTGGAGGAAACCTACACCATGTACTGTCTGGCCACTTCCAGGTCACAGCAGCTGCGACCTAGAGGAAACCTACACCATGTACTGTCTGGCCACTTCCAGGTCACAGCAGCTGCGACCTGGAGGAAACCTACACCATGTACTGTCTGGCCACTTCCAGGTCACAGCAGCTGCTCAACAATCAGAAACAGTATGGACAGAAATGTGAACTGCTCCTTACATTAACACCATTGCTATCTCAAGTCTTATATCAGAGTATCCAGAATATAGCACACCCTGAGGAGGAAACTTGAAACGTACGTAGGCGGTGGAAGGGGCCACAGTGGAGTGCAGCAGACACTGCAGAGAACACTTGAGAAAGGTATGGAGGTACAGATGATAGATACCTTTGGGAATCATATGTCCCAAAATGGGGAGGAGGTAATATAACCAGAGAACTGGGAACATAACCCTGAGTAGGAATACTACTGTATCTATACATCCTGATAGGAGTTCTCCATGTAAATGTGCAGTGAGATATAAATTGTTGTACTATCATGTGGCTCAATGTAAAATGTAAAAAATATATAGCGCACTAAGAAATTGTTGGTACCTGAACATTAATTGTTTTATATAAATTTTAAATGATAAAGGAATTTCATGTAGAATTACTGGTGAGGTGCAAATTCACTTTAAACCACCTAGGTAGACTCCTACGGAGGAAACCTGGTTGGAGGTCTTTTTGATAAATATCCAGAATATAGGCCAGCTTTCTACACATGAAGGGAGGGGGCAAAGTTTCTACTACACATGCTCAAAGATGTGCCAAAGCACTAATAATATAATAATATAATATTTATTCATTTATATAGCGCTATTGATTCCATAGCACTTTACATACATGAGTAATGCTGTCTCTCTTGGGAGCTCACAATCTAAACATCCTATCAGTATGTCTTTACAATGTGGGAGGAAACTGGAGTGCCCGGAAGAAACCCATGCAAACGAATGGTACATTTACACGCGGCAACATTTCTAGGTATTCCACAGGTAACTTACTGGTTGCAGTGAAATCATGGAGACATTGTTCCATTTGTACACAGCAACAAGATAGAACAATGTGTCCATGATTTCACTGCAGCCAGTAAGTTACCTGTGGAATACCTAGAAATGTTGCCGTGTGTAAATGTACCATCACATGTAGGTATTTGCTACCTACCTACCCGTAGTGTTTGGTGCCATTCGCTGATGGTTCCTATTAAAACTTTACAACAGATTTCTGTTACAGTACCTTTACACACTGCAACCATGGCTGGGAATCCTAAAGGCGGTACGTCGCCCCGGATCAATCGCCGTGAAATTGCCTCACAGTTGCGGCGTGTGTTTGGGGAATTTAGCGGTGATAAATCACCTCTCGCCTGTCGACTGATTCCTGAGCACTTCTCTGAAATCAGCCTCAATCATGAAGGTCATATTTCCGTGTTGTGGCGTGTGAGCGGGCGATAGTGATGGAATCAGCGTCGCCTATGATTTCCCGTAGGCGTGCTACAGCGTGCTGGAGTCCGCGCCCCGTCTGCGATGATTGGTGTGGGCTACTGTGTTCCCATTGGCTGTCAGTTCACAGGGCGCCATATTTGAAAAGCTTTCTATTCAGCAACACACACATCTTCAATGGCGTCATGAATTAGCCAGCCTTCCAGAGCAGGGAACCAATCGTAACGCTGTTGCGTTGTCCAATGAGCGTGTATGGGGCGCGGTGTAAACCACTGTGGCATGCCTATCTCCTCGACGTGCTGAACATGTACGCCCACATTGCCTTTGGAATTGCGGCGTGTGAAGCTGCGATGGAATGAGGCAAGATTGTTTCCGCTGTAGGTGAGGCGATTTCTGGAGCGACACATCGCCTTACTTTCAGGGCGAGATTGCGGCGTATGATGCCGCCATCGGCGATCTGAGGTGAGCATGATAAATGTGCACGCGCATGTTAGATCACCGCATATCACCAGGCGACATTGCGGAGTGTAAACTCCCATAACTGTCATTGCAATCCTAAGGGGAACTCCAGCGCGTAGATAAAAATATGAATAAAAAGATCAAAAAATACAAAACTGCAAATCATCCCCCTTTTTGCCTCATTTAAAATAGAACAATAAAAAAAATGTTATTGCTGCATTTATAAAAAAAAAAATTATTACGATCAATAAACAACGGAAGTGAAATGACAGAATTATGTTTTTTTTTGACCATCGCGACGTTGCAATATAATACAATAAAAGGTGATGATAACATTATATCTACCCCAGAATGGCATCAATTAAAACGTCAGCTAAGGGCATAAAAACTAAGCCCTCACACAGCCCTAGATCCTTAAAAATGAAAATATTGCTGGTATGAACGAGCAAACTGAACTTGAAAATTCAGCGTTCGTATCTGAATCTGGAACACAGCCTTTATACTGTATGTCCTCTTTCTGTTCAGTTTTGTCACCCAGATAAAGCTTGTTGGAAACCAATCAGCAAGTTTTCCCAATGTGGGCACTTCCGGCCCCATCACAGACATGTCAGTTATTGGCTGTTACATTTTAGCTGTCTTGCAGTCAATGGGTGCTGCTACTGTGGTTTAAACTAAGCTTTTATTTTCCTCAGTCACTGTGTGGCTCTTCACGTGGAGGTTGCTTAATGTATGTGACTCATAGTTCAGGTGAGATGAGGGGTGTTTCTGAGCCTTCTGCTCTCCACCCCTCAGCCTTAAATAGGTTCTGCTTCCTTCCACCAGATGTCGCTGATTCACTTCATTCTGGTCTAGGACCCAAGCTGTAAAGTCAGGCTTTGTTAAGCTCTTCTGTTGCTGCTGAGGACTTGCTTCTGGGTTTTTCCTGGTCTGTGGGTGGAGGTAGGAGCTTTTAGCCTAGGACTTTACAGGAGCTTAGGAAAAAGGGTGGCAACTCTGACGTCCTCACCTTCAAAGTTACCTCTGAGAACAGGGTGAGTCAGGGATCTGAGTTTAAAGGGTCAGATTAGCTCCCCCTGATTCCCTTGCCCATCTCTCCATCCAGGTTCCTAAATCCCTTACCTCCTAAGCGTGACATTGGCATGGCAGTAATTGGCCAGGGCACCACTGTAAGTAAAAAAAAATTATGCTAGGTATCAAATCTGGTGCTTACCCAACTTAACCTGATTGCCCTCATGTGATGGCAATTGGGGGAATAAAAGAGATTAGTGACAGCTAATTTAAAATAGAGGAGGGACGAAGAGCGAATGATTATGCCCAGAGGGGTGTGCATTAGCAATTGAGGAGGGGAGAGTGGAGCCCCGGAGCCCACCTTTACAGTCTGCAGAAGTAGACTACATGTAAGTATATAAGTAATTTTCTTAATCTTTACAGTGCAGGTATAGGTAAGACAGAGATGGTTAGGGATCAGCTAGGAAGGTGCAGGGACAGGTAATGGTAACAGAGAGAGGTAAAACGAGGTGACAGGTTCTCTTTAAAATAGTTTATTTTCAATGTTAGGAGAATTGGTTGGCCAGTATGTTTACATTTGAGAAAGGGGTGCACCTCTATCTTGTGACCTATTTTTAATTGCTGCCAGTTGTCAATGTGACACCCCTATGGTTGAGTTGCCACAGGAACATCTGGAGCAGGGAGGGATTTCCACATCAGGTAAACTTGCATGCAACACCTTCCATCCCCGACCTGAAGGGGGAACTCTACTTGCCGACTGATCCTCTTCCCCTCTCTGGTGTGCTTTGCCTCCGACCCTCACTCTTGGGTCCCTAACGCGGTCTAGGCTTCCCTCTGGCACGGGCCTAGCGCAGCTCCGTTCACCAGGTGTCTTCACAGTCCTCTCTCTGGAATTGCACTGCCTACTCCGCTTCCAAACCTTAATTTATAGGGGATGGCAAGTAGAGCTCCCCCTTCAGCTCTGGGGTGGAAGGTGTTGCATGCGAGTTTACCTGATGTGGAAATCCCTCCCTGCTACAAATGTTCCTGTGGCAACTGAACCGTAGAGGTGCCACATTTACAAGTTTGTATCAGTCACCTTGAGGGTTAAGTGCATCTGTGGGGCCCCGCAACGAGTGCGTCACAGGAGGGTACTGCACCCCTGACCGAAGGTGCTGTATTCTCCGTCTCAGTGGTGAACAGATTAATCCCAAGGCTCCATGTACCACATACAACATCTAGAGGCAGAGGACCAATTACGGTCCTGGTGGGAGGAGTGTGAGATGTATAGCTGTGGGGAAGGAGCAGATTGGAGTCAGATCAGCAAGTAAGCACAGAACAAGAGCTACACAGTGCCGTGCAGCTCAGAGAGGCAAAGTGAAACTAGCAGACTGAGCAGAGTGGAAGAAGTGCAGAAGAGCACAGGAACAGCTAACTGGGAGGGCACCGAGTACTGGTGACCCAGAAGAGAAGGGGGCCAAGAGTAGAACGGGTAAGACAATACCCGAGCCCAGTCTACCCGGAGTACCAGTTCCGAGGTAGTGCAGTCGATTGATTGCTGAGCTTCGAAACCGGGGTGATAGTTGGCTTCATAGGAGCTCATCACAACAACCACCATCACCGCAGCTGTATCAGGACGGATACCCACCATTGGGGTCCAGGGAGCCTTTGAAGTCATTAGGCCTGCGTCTTGGGTGCCCATTAGAAGTTCTCCTGTACCCTGACCTGGTACACAAAGGCAGCGAAGAGTAAAGAGGGACAGTGAGTTTAAGAGAGACACTGTGGAGCCTTGGAGGGAGACTGTTCATTACAGGGACCACCCGGTCCGTTAGCTGCAAATGCAAACCGTGTACCTGTTTACCTGAAAGAACTAAGTAAAGACCCGTGCAGAGGAGCAACATGTCCGAGTATTATTCCAGAACTGTTACTAACGATTGCATCTACAGAATCAACCGAGCTGCCCTATTCCACCACTGCAGCTCCTGACCTTGGGGACTCCCGCTCATCCTGTAGGGAGTGGATCCATCTTGCTGCCGCCCATCCCCCAGAGGGCCAACGCAGCGCCGGAGCCACAGGTGGCGTCACGAAGTGATATTTTATTCTTATTTAAACGTGCATTGACCACCGGGCCCTTTCAGCCTCAGGCACCGAACCGTGACCACAGCCAGCGCCTGAGACCTGAGAACCCGGCTAACGGTGAGTCACATCTCCAGCTCATGTTCTGACCGACCACCTTTAATCAGGAGTCTTCAATAACCCACTTTCTACAAGGGCACTTATGTGTCCAATGTGAGATGCACAATGCCAAGAAAGGTCAACTCATTTCACCTTTGACTGCAAAATCTGCCAACCTGATTTCCAAAGAAATATGTTTTAGAACTGTGTAACCCTTGCAGTTGACAAAGCTGTCAATCAAAACCACACACATTTATTCGATTTACAGATAAGAATAATTTTTTCAACAAAGTTTCAAATGTACAGTCAATCAATATTCTAAATTTAGGATCTTAAAGAGGACCTTTTACTTGTTCAAGGAAATTAGATAAATGTCCTGCAAAACCCCTGCACCCCCTTGATTTTGCTGCTTTTTTTCTGTTTTGAGTTTGGTCACTCCATTCCAAAGATATTGACATTTGATGTTTTTGAAGTGCAGTATGTGAAATCTCTACTTGTATTTTAACTGGTAATTTCTTCAGAGTCTACTCTGAGGGTGTGTGTTTCATCCTACACTTACAGATGCTGCCAATCACAGCTGAGAGAGAAAATGCTAATATGACGCCACTACAGTTTGGCTGCAAAAGATGGTATTGTCCTAACATTGTTTATAATACCATGTCTGGGGAGAATTGAGATGCCCTGTGCTGGAAACCAAAAGCATCCATCAATTTCTGAACTTTAGCTAGGAAGATGACGGTGGAAGAGACCCACATAGGGCACACCCCAACTTCTGACTAGAGAGATGAGTTAGGATAGAGAGGGTTGAGGTAGGCAAGAGGAGAAGTCAGTTTGAGTTGGGCCAGGAGGTTGACCGGACGAGAAGCTGCAGGCTGGGCACCAGGCCCTAGGTTGTCAGGTTTCCAGGAGGTTGCTGAACTTTATGCCCAATAGCTACACTAACTGGGAACTTTACGATGCCCAGTGACATAGAGGGCTAGGGACTTGCACCAAAGAAAGTGAAGTTTACCACAGTGTCCACGTTCCCTGCCTGGAGGCTACTCATTGCAAGGAAGAAGTATTGGAGAGCTCTCAAGCACCTAGAAACGTTTACCACTAAAGTTATCAGGGAGGCCACTATATCTCACTCCAGCAGAGCGGATGTCAGCTCTTCCCAAACTGGCTGGACCACATACCTGGTGATGCTTGTACTCTGGACTTGCTAAAACATCCAGTTAAAGGTAAAGCATAAAGACTGTTTCCTGCTATTTCTTGATCTGCAGCCCTGCATCAACACTCCCACTACTACTCCCATCATTATCATCACCCCTGGGATTAAACCCTGGTTGGAGAGGGTTAAACATCTTACCGCCATACCACCTGTCTCTGGGGATGCCCCGCAGTGCCGACCACCTACTGGGTGAAATATTCAACTGGTGTCTCAAACTATTACCGTATATTTTTTTTATTTGTTTTACTCCATTTTTCTTTTTCTTTCAAATGTGAGCCCGGGTCACAGCACTGGCTGCAGCCACTGTGATCGCAGCCACTGGCCCAGCTGCTGGCTATCCCAGCCCTTTGCGCTCAACACTAAAATGATGAATAAGTGGATGAGCTTTAATTGTGGAACTGAAAAAACTAGACATAAAACAATACATGAGTGAAGGAAATATAGCCACTGGAGAGCCACATGTCAATACTTGGTACAAACAATACAGGATGGAAAAAGAACCTTGCTTCTTCGGAACTGCTGTTGAAGACTTCAAGGTGGAAGAGTCCATGAAACACCAATAGATCAAATGTGGTTAATTATACACGTTTCAAAGCTATATATTTTCTTCCTCTGAATAGCTTTGAAAAGCATAGAATAATAAACATTTGATCTATTGATATTTTGTCAACTTTTCCATCCTGAAATCTTCTACAGCAGCGCAGAAGAAGCAAGCTTTTTTCCTTCCTCTATTGCGTTTCCTGCCGGGGCCCATTTGGAAATTTCTAACATCCTTTTGAGGCCGCACAAACTTATCAGCTGGAAAATTACCTGCTATATTTGGTTAACGTTAAACAATCAACTCACCCCTACTGCGGTGGCTGAAACTACTTCTCTTTGGTGCGGCTGTGATGTTAGGTCACATTGGTCATGTTGCTTCTCAAGTCCTTTTTCAGATTTGATAGAGCCCCAGACATCACAGAAGAGGCTCAGAGCATATACATCACTGGGGAGGTTGAGGCTGGGGCATAGGGATCACTGGGGAGCTGGATTTAAAGGGCAGCCAGATGGCAAAACACGTCTGCAAGCCCAAGGACTGTGGTCTCAGGAATCTGCCCAGGGGCAGCAGAAAAGGTCGTCAAGGGCCGCATGCAGCCCAAGGACCTGAGGTTCCCCATCCCTGCTTTATTGTGTGTACTGAGTGTACAAATATTAATCTGCAGTACCTATATCTCCTTCACTCATGTATCGTTGTGTGTCATGCAACTACAGGTGAGTGCAATCTCTTTTTGGGACCCGTCACACCAGGTGACATCGCCGAACATGTCGGCAGCGACGGGCGGGAGCGCGCAAGTTTTTGGCACCCTGCCAGCGTCGCCGTCGCATGTGTCTCAAAACCCCAGTGGCGATGCCATAACATAGGAGCCTGAAATCGCCGTCCCCCGTTTACATGGGGTGATGTGTACACATCGCCCCACAGTGGTCACCTGGTTTCACAGCAGCACAGTGAAACCAGGCGACCACTCAAAGGCGTCGCCCTCGCCTATTTACATTAGGCGACGCACAAGTCATATCGGCGGTGATAGGCCATGCCCCTACATCGCCTATAAAATCACCGCCGATATGGCCTCATGTGACGTGGCCCTTAGTCTTACCACTTTCCATCAGATAATACCTTATTTGCACCTTTATTCGCTAGTGTTTTCTCCATAGGCAGAGCTGAGATTGACAGGGTCTGTGAGGAAAAGCAAACAAACCTCCGAGAAGACTCTCGAGGAAAGCCCGGTTGGACTGTAAGAAGAGATTTCACATATAGTGGTCCAAAGCAATAAATGTGAATATCTCTGCAATGGAACAACACACTGCAAAACGGAAAAATCTTCGAAGGTTACAAAAAATATAACTTGTTTTGAGCAAGTGATGTTGTGACCTTTGCAAGACTATCAATTGTGGACGTCCTTGTCTAGCATGAAAGGCCCAGTGATTACAGGACAAGATGGTAGATTATAGGTTGGCATGAATATGATGATACATAATCTATAAGATATTTTTTGAAATTTTAGAAATTAGTCCATTGTAGAAAGAAAAATCAATCCGTGCTCTTCTGGATTTTAATAACCAAGTTTTGAGTGTTCTTTTTGTGCAACCTTTGTAAATAAAAATGCTGCCAACCCAATTTCCACCGAAAGACAAAAAGGCAACAGACGAGAACATGACCTTTGAATCTGACCAAACTTTGACCTAAATTCCCACTATGTTTTTTCAAATTACCGATACGGATTGTTTGGACAGCGCCTTCAGATGAAGTTATAAACTCCCACCGTGACTGCATAGTCTCCGGGATCACCATGGACTGGAGGGTTGTGTGTCTTCTGCTGTCCTTTCTTTCCACTATCTATGCGTGAGTATTTTGTTACTTATCATTTAAGATATTGCAATGTTATCAAAGCCAAATTCCCAGAAAGAGAATGACAAAAAAAATAGAAAGAAAATATAAACCATCATCCTAGATTGTAACCAAGGATATTTCTTCTCATCTGCTCATCATTCAAAAGAGCCGGAGCTTTTACTTTGCTGTATTACTCATTTTATTTTATGTTAAAATGTACAGTTCTGATTGTATTTATCAATGTCACCAATATACAGATGCATGTGAATAAATTAGAATATCATTAAAAGGATAATTTATTTCAGTAATTCAATACATAAAGTGAAACACATTTATTATATATAGTCATTGCACACAGAGTGATCTATTTCATGTGTTTATTCCTGTTAATGTTGATGATTATGGTTTACAGCCAATGGAAAGCCAACGGCCATTACCTCAGAAAAAATAATAGACTAACTCAAATAATGATTTTTAACTCATAAATGATGGTCTAATGAAAAGTCTGCACGGTAAATGTGACACGCCCCTACAGGGCCTTAGAATACTCAAAACCGGGCTTTTTTTAGGCTTCATCACGGGGATCACAGGGACTGAGACCCGGCTCCGTGACCCTGGCGGTGTCATTAAAAGTTCAGTGTGGGTGTCTCTCTCTTTTAGGGAAGGTAATCTGGCATGGAGGGTTCAATATGGAAAGGGATAACTGGACCTGGAGATGCTTGTTAATTTTACGTGACGCCACCCACAAGTTGTGGCTATAGATAGCCTCCGCTGCATGACAACTACTCCCGTATAGGAGGATGACACAAAACCGGCACCCCTTCTCGGTCCTTTCTAAGCCTCTTTACACTGTGCTTGCCTCTCTCATCCTGCCTTGCGCCTCGCCACACAGAGCTCTGAGCCAGTGACCACGGACTTTTCTTAGGGGTTCCCCTGCAGTGTCCACCCCTTAGCCCTATGGTTGCCAACTTTTCAGCAGATGCGTGCAGTTGTCGACTGTGTCACCATGGATGTGCCACACAGTCTCGGGGTTGCTAGCTAAGCCTAGTCTGTTTTCTCCTCTAGTCTTGGGGTTTCCGGTGCCCCTAGTCTTCGGCCTAGTCTCTCCACTTGCTTGCACCTGACAATGGATTCAAGCCCCACGGGTGGATTGCTCACTTCCAGTGTTTCTAGGACCCCTTCTTTCTCCTTGAGCCACTTAATTCTCCTTCTCTGCTCCTCAGTCTGGCCTCAGGACACTTCTCTTAAGTTCTTTTCCTTCTGTGACAGGCTTTCTTTCTCTAGCTTCCCTCCAACTCGACTCTAGCTGCTTCACTCTCCTTTCCTCTGCAGCAATTGTCTCTCCTCTCAAGTCCTGTCAAGTTCAGTGCGACCCCTATCTGGGAGTTCAGCACACTGTCCTAGGTATTAAACAGGTGAGTGACCCGCACCGGGTGTCTCCCTTTGTCTTCAGGGGGACCCACCACAAGAAAACCTCCAGCACATGCCCTGGGCAAGACGAAAGGTTTAAATGGACTGATTCTTCGGCCACGCCCGTGGGTTTTTGCTTGTTGTGGTCTTACTGACATGTTGGCTCTAAATCCAACAGGGAGCACACCTTGGTGCTATTTACGTTTTAGTCTGGGCTATACTTAGTCCTTAGCCACATTGTCCATAATTCACTTTTATCAACACACACAGTCCATTCTAACAAAAATAATGCACTTTCATACCTACAAATACACATACTCATTCTGTAACCGGGTCAACAAGATCAGGTGAGTGGTGTGAAACTGAGAAGAAGGGGACTTGAGTAGAAAGAGGCTCGTCCCGGGAACGAAAAGGAAGGAACTCTAGGGGCACCAGCGGAGCGTGAGCGGCCTGTGCACCCAAATATTAAGTACCGCCGGATGCCATCACCAATAAATAATACCAAGCCGCACTTTGTGCCATTATTAAGTGTCGCACTTTGTGTCATTATTAAGTGCCGCAGGACACCACCACCAGCAGCAAATAATACTCGCTCGCCCTTTCTCTCATCATTAAGTGCTGAAGGACACCATCAACAGCAAATAATTCCCATCTGCACTTTGCCTCATAATTAAGTGCTGCACGACAATACCACTAACCACTAATACCTGCCTGCACTTTCAGTAATTCAAAAGTGCCGCAACAACCCACCACCAGTGACTACTAACCAGCTGCACTTTCAATAATAAGTGCTACAAAACGACACCACCAGCGACTAATACCGATCCGCACTTTCACTTGTAAATAAGTGCCTCAGAAAGCCACCACCAGCAACTAATACCTGCATGCATTATCTCTTATGGTACCTTTACACGCCGCCACCGAAAGGTAGAGACCGGCAGGTATCGGACACAATTGTACCTTTTACCTTCAAAACACCGCGAAGTGGCGGCGTGTAATTCAGGTTGTACCTTCCTGTCTCTTTGGATACCTGTCTTTCAGTCGTGCTCAAAAACAAGCAGGCAGAATCCCAATGGTAGCGGCGTGTAATCGGTGTACAAGTACGGTATTTGAGTTACTTGGGGTGTGCTACAGCGTCATGTATACCACGCCCCATCAGCTATCATTGGTGGGGACTATTGTGTACCCATTGGCTGTCCCTGCACAGGGCGGCATATTTAACGAGCTGACCAGTCACAATACACATTTGCTATAGCGTCATGTATTAGGCAGCCTCCCTGCGTGGGCTGGCCAATCATGATGTTATTGCATTGTCCAATCACAGTACGAGCGTCACGTAATACACAACTCTGTCACGCCTATGTAGTTACGGCGCACAATATGTACGCCCATATTGCCTTGTGGTAGCGGCGTGTAAATCAGGGAAGGTGCACCACAGAAGGTAACCTGTCGGCACTTCCGGGGAACGAAAATACCTTCTGTGGAGCACCTTGTGGCGGCGTGTATATGCGGCATCAGGTACCGTTAGGAACCGTTGCAAAAGTGCGTGTGCACGTGCGGTGCCTACCTGTTGCTACCCTCGGTGGCGGTGTGTAAAGGTACCATTAGACATAAGTGTCGCAATAATAATACCTTGCTGCACTTTCAGTCATTAAAAAGTGTCGCAAAACACCACCACCGGCAACTAATACCCAGCCACATTATCACTTATAAATAAGTGCTGCAGGAAGCCACCACCTGCGACTACTACCCACTTGCACAATCACTAATAAATAAGTGATGCAGAAAGCCACCACCAGCGAGTATACCCAGTTGCACTTTGACTTATGAATAAATCCTGTAGGATCACATCACCAACGCCTGAAAACCACCCACAGTGTCACTGACAAATAAATGCTGCTGATCTCCCCTACCAGTGCCAACATGAGTCCTCTAAAAAGGTATGCCAATGACACTGAAATGAGAGCAGCCTTGGCACTAAGTCAAATACAACACCATGCAAATGAGACTCCAGAAGAAAAACAATATTGTCTAGACAAAATCAAGGCATATAAATGTCGATGCCTCACACATGAGTCCCCTAACTCTAAAGCCATAAGATTGGCACAAGAAGCCATTGACCACTGTCACCACCGACAAGAGAAAGCTTCTAGCTCAACATTCATACCATACTCACAAGATGATACATCAACACCTCCATGTGAGTCAACCGACTCACAAACTTCATGGTCTACGACGTTCTCCAACATACCTCAGGAACAATCTCCATTGACCACATCAATGACACTATTACTCAATACAGAAGCACTCTGTCTACAGTAACAAGCTGAAACCCAAAGCCAGAGTGAAGTGCAGCAAATGAAAAATGTACATCCGTCTCCAAACTAGCCGCACTAAAACTTTATAGAATGCTACTACAATGTAAAATGTAATTCATGATGAAAATACTATTCAAAAACATAGCTGTGGTGACATGAACTACCGTATGTATGTCAACATTGCCAAGCTTTGCATTTTGGAGATGAGACGCCTGCCGATAACAAATTTACACAGTGCTGTCAGAAGGGTAAAGTCCATCTACCCAAACTACAATATCCAGATGTGTTTCCAAGTAAAAGGAGAAAGTGAATTTAGCAAACATTTCATGGACAATATTCGGAGTATTAACAGTCCTTTTGCTTTTGCCTCCATGGAGCAAATATTTCACCAACTCCTGGGTATGGCCCATACTGTTTTCGCATACAAGGACAGATTGCATACAAGAACTAACAAAATGTGCCCAACTTTACATTCTCAATACCGCTGATGCAAATGAACAACAACTACAATTTAAGGAAAATCAAAAGTGTCAACCTACATTGATAAAGATTATTCCTCTTCAAATCCAAGCTATCAATCCTTTTGCGGCGGCTTATCGAATGTTACGTGACGTTGAAGAGCAAGAATAAATCAAAGCTCAACAAAACGGATGTGTTATGCCAAACAGCACAATGACTATTAAACAAGATCAGACTCAAGACCCTAAACGATACAATAAACCAACCAGTGAAGTGGCAGTTGTGTTTCAGAATGACGATGGTGAGAGCCGTCCTTCAACAAAGACATATTAATTCATTTAAGACCTGATCCACACGACCCTTTAGCTCCAAAAACACAACAAATAATCATTTTCCATTTAGATGCCCTACTGTATCCTATATTTTTCCCTTATGGAGACCAAGGATGGCATGACGGACTAAAACACCAAGGAAATAGTACATGCAGGATCACACAACTTCAGTAGTATAGCTATGTATTATCTGTAAGGAATAAATGTAATCCACTCCTCAGTGGTGGTAAGCTAACACAGCAATATTTAGTAGATGCATATTTCAAAATCGAAGCTAATCGACTACATTACATCAGATTGCACCAAAAAGATTTAAAGTGGAAGACTAATGCCTACTTTTGTAGCGCCCCACCGGTCTGGACGCCACGAGGGGTACTGCACTCAAGACAGAGTGTGGTGTTCCTGTGGTTGGGAGGCGGGGATGGTAGGTGTGGGATCCTCAACCAAACGTTCAAACACACAGACCCTACTCAGGGAAGGGAAGTGGGTGGACCTGCTGTAGGGAAGGCCCAGTCCAAGGGAGCAGAATAGGGTAGAGAAGTGTGGGTGGGAGATAGAATAAGTAGAGAGTTTTGAGTTTGGAGTGGAGCAGAGAACAGCAAGAATGTAGAGCGGTTGGAGAGAGGAGAGTTGGAAGTCGAGTGAGGAGGAGAAGGAGAGACAGGAGAGCGGTGTGAAACTAAGAAGAAGGGGACTTGAGCAGAAAGAGACTTGTCACAGGAACAAAAAGGAAGGAACTCTATGGGCACCGGCAGAGCGTAAGCGGCCTGTGCACCCGAATCCAGGACTAGTGATACCAGAAGGAGGGGTTTGGTCTAGACACATGGTCCGGACCTGAATGCAGTGCGGGAGTCTAATACCTGAACCGCTGAACCAGAGGCCATGGGCTTCATAGGAGCTGTGGCTCACACCTGGCGCATCGCCCGAGAAGGCAGCCGGACGAGGGTAAGGGGACAGGTATCGGTCACCCACCAAGACCCATGGCTGCTGGATGGGAGCTCTGCGCTCAGTTCTGAGTGCCCCACAGCCCTGGGGTGCTTCACTTCAAGAACATAAACAAATCTAATGAAAAAGGCATCCCAATTGGAAAAACAGTTATTTTACCATAATCTTTTGAAGGCAGTCCAAGAAACATGTATGGTTGACCAGATCTATTTGTCCCCATGACATGTAATCCCAAGTGGCTTGAAATTACACTACATTTAGAAAAGTGGCAGCGTGTTGGACGTGGACCAGACTTGGTTGCATGGGTGTTTAAAATAAAATTGGATTCCCTGTTAACAGACATTAACATTGGATTTTTTGGAGACGTGACAGCAATAGTCCATGTCATTGAATTTCAAAAGCGCGGTCTTCCACAAGCTCATATTTTAATTATACTTGATAGCCTTTCTAAAATAAGGACTAAAGAGGACATGGACAACATAGTATGGGCAGAAATTCTGAATAAAACAAAATACTCTCAGCTCCACAACACTGTTATTAAGAACATGATTAATGGCCCCTGTGGAGAAGCAAATCCTAACTGTCCCTGTATGGGTCATGGAAAGTGTACCAAAGCTTTCCCTAAAAAAAAAACAAGAATATACCATCAAATAAAAGGATGGCTATCCAAGTTACCGCAGAACCATTGGGAGAACATATGAAGACAATTCTAAGACAATTTACAATTCATGGGTTGTTCCATATAGTTGCCATCAATGCCAAAAGCAAAAACCAACACTGCACTTGCAGGATGCAGTCAGACCCCATTATGTAGAGCAAGCCTAGGTGCAAGCAGATAAATCGCCTCTACCTATAGCAAGATGTGGGAGGCGACTTGCCATGCACATAATGGGCCTGCATAGGACACCATTAACACTGATACATATGATGCGGAGTGTCTGATAGCTACCAACTGGTCCTGCCGCTTGACCAAATGGGCCGCCCAGTACGATGTCTCTGCACCACTAGATGAATAGGGGCCCAGCTGCACCCCGAAACTGATAAAAAAGTGCAAAAAAGTTTTTCATGATAATCAAAAAACGTTTTATATGGGGTATTGGTTCATGTATTGGCCAAGACACTTAAGCTCATAATCTGATGCTGCTTTTTTGAGTAGTTTTTGTACATATCTTGTTAGGACTCATAAACTATGGGGATCTGTGACGTGGATTATGAGCTTAAGTGTCTTGTAAATGGAGTTACACATCAAACATTTACAGATGCTGCATTAGCACAAGGATTAATAGATCTACTAGGAAACCCCTGTCAGCTGCAGAGACACCGCGCATGCAAAGAGAAGACGCCAAGCCAGCGTGGAGTAGGACAGTAGTATCGAGCCCACTGGGACGGGGTACTCGGTACCGGACCGGGTTTGCTACTGGGGATGTCATGGAGGTCCTGGTCCGGACCGTGTCCCGGGCCCTGGCAAGTAAAAGGGGAATATTTACAGGAGATTAAGTGTTTGTCGTGACGCCACCCACGGCTTGTGGTCATTAACGGGACCACCGCTGCTGCAGAACCTCCGGGGATGATGTTAAAGCAGCTGAAGTTGTAATAGTTCTCCATGGGTAGAACTTGATTCCCCGGGGCAGTGATGATTTAGGTGTATTGTATAGGCCTGTAGTGGATGCAATATTACTGTCTTGCTGCTGCAGCCTTCCTTACTCCAGTGTCCAGAGCTGACAGGCTGTGGCTCTCCAGGCTGGATCTCGCTGCAGTCCTGTTAGAGGGAATCATGTGCAGGCAATAGAGAGTCATGCAAGGGAGTCAGATGCAGGGTTCACCGTGTTTACTTCACAGTTTGTTCAGCATAACAGCTCAGTTACAGTTCAAGGTACAGGTTACAACTCTCCCCTCCGGCTTCCTCTTTACTCCCTGCAGCCAGGTTGTTACTCTCTGTGACCCCTTACTCTTTCTCTTTCCTTTCCAGGCTTTTATTCTCTCTCTCTCACTGTGTGCGTCTCCGGACAGTATGGCGGTGGCTCGGACCCTTGTGGACCCTCGTAGTCACCACTGAGCTGCCTGACATTTGGGGTAGGAACTCTAATGTGAAGCTAGAGCTCCCTGTCGGTTAATCTGGGGAAACCGGATGAATTGTCGGTCCCCTTCAGATCCGACACTCTGCTGCTAGCCTATCCTCCAATGACTATAGTCCTGCTATGCTAGGCTCTATCAGGCTCCTTTCTACCGTGTGATTCAGGTTCCATAAGAAGGCTACCCCGCCTGCAGTCGGTCGTCTCGGCTGTGTTTCTAGGACCCAGTATCACTGGTCCTCTCTTCCCTCACACTCCTGGTGTGCTGGCTCAGGATGGGCTTTCTCTCTGTGGCTGCACGGGCTCTTCAGATTCTGCGCTCCTTACACCCACTCCTCCAGGACGTGTGCTTCTGGTCTGTTCTGCTCAGCCTACCTCGGCCTACTGCTGTCTTTCAGCCTGGTCCGTGCTTTTCAGCCTGCTGCTGATCTGTGTCTTGGCTGCTTGGCACCCTGGGCCTACTGACTCCTTCCTCCTCCCCTTCTCTATTTCTACCATCTATCACCTGACCTGCTAGCTGTCCCACCCACTGTCCTCTAAACCCACCACCCCTTGCCCGCCTAGAGTCCTGGGCTCCGGGTTGGGTGCTAACCTCTAGTAGTATGTGGGATGTCTGTAAGAGTGTTGTGGTGCAACTGTCTTCCTGTCTTACCTGGCTGCAGTTCCCTATGTGGCTTACTGGTCACAGGGGCGCCAAAGTGCGTGCAGCAGGCCAGAGGGAACCGGAGTTACAAGTTAGCAAGGTAAACCAAGCTTTTGATTCATCGCAGGGGGGAGAGTGTACGGAAAGCGATCCTAGTGCAAAGACATGTTTAGGGTAAAAGTGTGGCATTAGAAGGAATGATTGTTAGGTTCATGATTGAGTAGATAAGGTGGTAGGGATAAGGAAGGAAGTGCACATTAAATGGTATAGTTGTTGTGCAGAAGTCTGGTGGAAACACAGCTCATAGCTAACAGTCTATTCAGTAGGACTATTTTTTTCTTTCCATAATAAAAATTCTAAGTAAAGAAAAACGAGTGGCCATCATTAGTCCGAAAAATTGGGAAAACTTTGAAAGTGTCCCCACGTGCAGTTGCAAAAACCATCAAGCGCTACAAAGAAACTGGCTCACACGAAGACCGCCCCAGGAAAGGAAGACCAAGAGCTACCTCTGCTGTGGAGGATAAGTTCATCCGAGTCACCGGCCTCAGAAATCGCAGGTTATCAGCAGCTCAGATTAGAGACCAGGTCAATGCCACACAGAGTTCAAGCAGCAGACACATCTCTACAACAACTGTTAAGAGGAGACTTTGTGCAGCAGGCCTTCATGGTAAAATAGCTGCTAGGAAACCACTGCTAAGGACAGGCAACAAGCAGAAGAGACTTGTTTGGGCTAAAGAACACAAGGAATGGACATTAGACCAGTGGAAATCTGTGCTTTGGTCTGATGAGTCCAAATTTGAGATCTTTGGTTCCAACCACCGTGTCTTTGTGCGACGCAGAAAAGGTGAACGGATGGACTCTACATGCCTGGTTCCCACCGTGAAGCATGGAGGAGGAGGTGTAATGGTGTGGGGGTGCTACGCCAGATGACCTGGCCTCCACAGTCACCAGACCTGAACCCAATCGAGATGGTTTGGGGTAAGCAGGACCGCAGAGTAAAGGGAAAAGGGCCAACAAGTGCTAAGCATCTCTGGGAACTCCTTCAAGACTGTTGGGAAACCATTTCCGGTGACTACCTCTTGAAGCTCATCAAGAGAATGCCAAGAGTGTGCAAAGCAGTAATCACAGCAAAAGGTGGCTACTGTGAAGAACCTAGAATATAAGACACTAGATGGCGGCCCGATTCTAAAGAATCGGGTAGTCTAGAATCCATATATAGTTTATTTACTAATAGTTAGGGGAGTGCGGTGAAATGAATTGTGTGTATACAGGTGGCTCAGTGGGTAGCAGAGTATACGGTGGCTCAGTGGTTAGCACTGTATGTGGTGGTTCAGTGGTTAGCACTGTATGGTGGCTCAGTGGTTAGCACTGTATACGGTGGCTCAGTGGTTGGCACTGTATACGGTGGGTCAGTGGTTATCACTGTATACGATGGCTCAGTGGTTAGCACTGTATACGGTGGCTCAGTGGTTAGCACTGTATATGGTGGCTCAGTGGTTAGCACTGTATATGGTGCCTCTGTGGTTAGCATTGTATATGGTGCCTCTGTGGTTAGCATTGTATATGGTGGCTCAGTGGTTAGCACTGTATATGGTGGCTCAGTGGTTAGCACTGTATATGGTGGCTCTGTGGTTAGCACTGTATATGGTGGCTCAGTGGTTAGCACTGTATACGGTGGCTCAGTGGTTAGCACTGTATGGTGGCTCAGTGGTTAGCACTGTATATGGTGGCTCAGTGGGTAGCAGAGTATACAGTGGCTCAGTGGTTAGCACTGTATACGTTGGCTCAGTGGTTAGCACTGTATACGGTGGCTCAGTGGTTAGCACTGTATACGGTGGCTCAGTGGTTGGCACTGTATATGGTGGCTCAGTGGGTAGCAGAGTATACGGTGGCTCAGTGGATAGCACTGTATACGGTGGCTCAGTGGTTAGCACTGTATACGGTGGCTCAGTGGTTAGCACTGTGTACGGTGGCTCAGTGGTTAGCACTGTATACGGTGGCTCAGTGGTTGGCACTGTATATGGTGGCTTAGTGGGTAGCAGAGTATACGGTGGCTGATTGGTTGGCACTGTATACGGTGGCTTAGTGGTTAGCACTGTAAATGGTGCCTCAGTGGTTAGCACTGTATGGTGGCTCAGTGGTTAGCACTGTATGGTGGCTCAGTGGTTAGCACTGTATATGGTGGGTCAGCAGTTAGCACTGTATGGTGGCTGAGTGGTTAGCACTGTATATGGTGGATCAGTGGTTAGCACTGTATATGGTGGCTCAGTGGTTAGCACTGTATACGGTGGCTCAGTGGTTGGCACTGTATATGGTGGCTCAGTGGTTAGCACTGTATACGGTGGCTCAGTGGTTGGCACTGTATATGGTGGATCAGTGGTTAGCACTGTATACGGTGGCTCAGTGGTTAGCAGAGGACGGGGGCTCTGTGGTCAGCAGAGGACGGGGGCTCTGTTGTCAGCAGAGGACGGGGGCTCTGTTGTCAGCAGAGGACGGGGGCTCTGTGGTCAGCAGAGGACGGGGGCTCTGTGGTCAGCAGAGGACGGGGGCTCTGTGGTCAGCAGAGGACGGGGGCTCTGTGGTCAGCGCAGGACGGGGGCTCTGTGGTCAGCGCAGGACGGGGGCTCTGTGGTCAGCGCAGGACGGGGGGGCTCTGTGGTGAGCGCAGGACGGGGAGGCAGAGTGGTGAGCGCAGGACGGGGAGGCAAAGTGGTGAGCGCAGGACGGGGAGGCAGAGTGGTGAGCGCAGGACGGGGAGGCAGAGTGGTGAGCGCAGGACGGGGAGGCAGAGTGGTGAGCGCAGGACGGGGAGGCAGAGTGGTGAGCGCAGGACGGGGAGGCAGAGTGGTGAGCGCAGGACGGGGAGGCAGAGTGGTGAGCGCAGGACGGGAAGGCAGAGTGGTGAGCGCAGGACGGGGAGGCAGAGTGGTGAGCGCAGGGCGGAGGCAGAGTGGTGAGCGCAGGAGGGAGGCTCGAGCCATGGCGGGAGCCCCGCGAGGTGGGCAGAGCCATGGCGGGAGCCCCGCGAGGTGGGCGGAGCCATGGCGGGAGCCCCGCGAGGTGGGCTCGTCGACTACGACAAAGTGACTTCAGGTCCGACGAGTCCTATCGCTGACACCCAAGTCCTCCTTGTCCACCCTACCCCACTACTAAGTCGTCGGACCTGAAGTCACTTTGTCGTAGTCGACGAGCAAGCAGACATTGGCCAATGTGTGTACTAAGAACTTCAGATTTTAAAAAAATAAGAATTTTGAGTTTTTTGAAAAAAACGTAAGTTTTTAAATTTTTTCTCATATATATATATATAGCTTGTCAGCATATGTACATCATTGGTAGTAGCTGAGTGCTGCAAGGTTTCTTTCTAGTATATTGACCCAGCATCCCTGCTGGCACCAGTTCACATTGTCTGTGAGTGCTGTGCAGTTTTTTTCTCTTATAGATAGATAGAAAGAGATAGATAGATACATAGATATATAGAAATAGATAGATACATAGATAGATAGAAATAGATAGATAGAAATAGATGCATAGATAGATAGGTAGAAATAGATGCATAGATAGATAGGTAGAGATAGATAGAAAGAAATAGATACATAGATAGATAGCCGACGAAAGCCGAGACCCGTGGCCGAAAATAGAACCAAGGGCCTGGCTATAGTTTGCTTGAAACACCGCTATTATTCTCTATGGGAAGTGAGGCGCTATTCTGATTGGTTGCCGGCAGCACACAGCGACCAATCAGAATAGCGCCTCACTTCCCATAGAGAATAATAGCGGTGTTTCAAGCGCAGTATAGCCGGGCCCTTGGTTCTATTTTCGGCCACGGGTCTCGGCTTTCGTCGGTCGTCGCCGGGGCGGGAGACTCGCAATCGCTTCGCGGCCATTGCGAGTCTCCCGCCCCGGCGACGACCGACGAAAGCCGACACCCATGGCCGAAAATAGAACCAAGGGCCCAGCTATACTTTGCTTGAAAAACCGCTATTATTCTCTATGGGAAGTGAGGCGCTATTCTGATTGGTCGCCGGCAGCACACAGCGACCAATCAGAATAGCGCCTCACTTCCCATAGAGAATAAAGAAGACAGAAGACCCCCGGGGCCGGACGAAGAGGACGCCTGGGCTGGACGGAGGACTCCTGGATCGGACGGATGATCAGATGAAGAAGAAGGCATGCAAGTGATCGGGGGCGGCAGGGGCTTAGGGGGCGGCGGGGGCTTAGGGGGTGGCGGAGGGTAGTAGGTGGCGGGGTGGTTGGTAGCGGCGGGGGGGGGGTAGGGGTGGCTCCGGAGCAGTGGCTCCGGAGCAGTGTATGGTGGGGTGGCGGGGCGGTGAGGGGAGGCAGACGGGGCAGAAGAGAAGGGTTGCTCCGGAGCCGCTGCTGTCATCGCCTGGTGACACAGTGCTCCGGAGCAACCCCTCTCTTCTGCCCCGTCTGCCTCCCCTCGCCGCCGCAGGTTCAGGCGGGCAGAGCGGGGTAGGGGGCGCCACTTCCGTGGCGGCGGCGAGGGTAGCGGGGCGGACAGGCGGCTGGGCATGGGGCTGTAGTATACTATAGCGGTGTACACTACAGCCCCATGCCGGCGGCGAGGGGAGCGGGGCGGACAGGGGGCTGGGCATGGGGCTGCAGTACACTACAGCCCAATGCTCGGCGGTGTAGCGGGGCGGACAGGCGGCTGGGCATGGGGCTGTAGTATACCATAGCGGTGTACACTACAGCCCCATGCTCGGGATGGCGGGGTAGAGGTGGGGGCATGTTGGTGGGCTCTGTTGGTGGCTTTGTTCGCGGGGCAAGGTCTCGCAATGCCCGCTTTGCGGGCAATGCTTCGCGGGGGCGTGGCCGCTATGCGGCCATGAACAGGGCCCCAGAGAGAGTGCCCAGCCACGCAAACAAAGCCACGGAAGTAGCGCCGGACACGACGGAAGTGGCCTACGGCAATTATATAATAGATAGAGATAGATAATGAAAATGTGTTTATTTCATTATGTTGCACCTTTGTTATAAATATTTCCATATAATTAAAATGTTCACTTTTACATACTTTGTTTTCATTTTACATTTACTATGGGGAGGAGCGAGGGCACAAAGGAGACATAGAGCTCACAGGGGGGACACTGACCAAATGACAGCACATCACAGGAGAATACAGCACACTGGTGGAGAGACAGCACAAGAGTGGTGTAAAATACTGCAAAAGTGAAGAGAGAGGGCGGACCAGGGGGGACAATGGACACTGCTCCCAGTGCCACACACCACCGCCCTCCCGATGCGATAGCATCAGGCATCCATCTAGTAATATGTATAATCTCGCTCTTCTGGGTGAGACATTCGCCAGGCTTCCACCAATTCCATAGATTGAAGCTTAAGTTTGATTCTGGCGAGGTCCCTGAGAGAAAAGTGGCTATTTCGTTTGGAAGAGTCCATGAGTGGGTCTAATACTAAGTTTAGATCCCCACCAAGGATTGGAGTGCCCTCCAGGAATAAGTTGAATTTCATTAGGGTGGAAAGAAACCACTTTATCTGTTTAGTATTTGGAGGGTAGACGTTTCCAATGGTCACCATGCTGCCTGCCAATAGGCCCTTAATAAAGATTTAGCATCCTTCTGGGTCTACTAGTTGTTTTGTGAGTAGAAAGGGGGTATCTCTCGCTAGGGCAATAGACACGCCCTTCGAGCCCTTGTGAGGAGAGACATCATGGTGCCACTGGGAAAAATAGGACTTCTCGAACGATGGGATCTTATCAAGAAATTAAGTTCCTGAATTCACAGGATCTCTGCTTTTTCCTTTTTGAAATGTTTAAGCATTAGGGACCTAGGTATCAGGGAATTTAGACCATTTGCCTTATCAGTTACTTATTTAAATACCTTATGAAGCTTGTCCTTGTCCATGGGATTTTTGGTAGTTAGAGCATCTTACAGTCTGAAAGAGTTCCCTCTTCACTGAGGCTGGGTAGGCTCCTCACTGTTTTCTTTGCAGCAAAACTAAGAGGGCAAATAAAACACAGAATCTCTTACAGCACAGCAGGGATTCCTGCTTAGAGAAACAAATGGAGTCTAGATCAGGTAAGGCAGACCTGCAATATCTCTCTCCCTCCTTGTCCTCAACAGAACAGAAACTTCTAATGGAAACTGAAACCTGACACTGCACTGAGAGCAAAGGGAGGAAGGAGGAGAGAGCTGCTGAGAGGGAGGAGGGAGGAGAGAAGAACTGAGAAGAAAGAGAAAGCAGGGAGGAGAGAGCTGCTGAGAGGGAGGAGGGAAGAGAGAGCTGCTGAGAGGGAGGAGGGAGGAGAGACCTGCTGAGAAGGAGAAGGGAGGAGAGAGGTACTGAGAGGGAGGAGGGATGAGAGAGCTGCTGAGAGGGAGGAGGGAGGAGAGAGCTGCTGAGAGGGAGAAGGGAGGAGAGAGCTGCTGAGAGGGAGTAGGGAGGAGAGAGGTACTGAGAGGGAGGAGGGATGAGAGAGCTGCTGAGAGGGAGGAGGGAGGAGAGAGCTGCTGAGAGGGAGAAGGGAGGAGAGAGCTGCTGAGAGGGAGAAGGGATGAGAGAGCTGCTGAGAAGGAAGAGGGAGGAGGGAGGAGAGAGCTGCTGAGAGGTAAGAAGGAGGAGAGAGCTGCAGAGAGGGAGGAGGGAGTAGATAGCTTCTGAGAGGTAGAAGGGAGGAGAGAGGTACTGTGAAGGAGGAGAAAGGAGAGAACTGCTGAGATGGAAGAGGGAGGAGGGAGGACAGAGCTGCTGAGAAGGAGGAGGGAGGTACTGAGAAGGAGGAGGGAGGTACTGAGAAGGAGGAGGGAGGTACTGAGAAGGAGGAGAAAGGAGGGAGGAGAGAGCTGCTGAGAAGGAGGAGGGAGGAGAGCTGCTGAGAGGGAGTATATAATTAAATGACAGTTTATAACACAGCCAGACTAATCCTTTGTGAATATAATGGAGAGGTCTAATGCAAGAGCTCCCTGCAGAGTCTGAAAATGCTGAAAACATGGAAACTACAAAGGGTAGAATAATGATTTTACATGTTTTTAAAAGGTCTGCCCAGATACTATTCAAAGGTATTATAAGTATCATACTGAAAAATGACATGACAGTCTCTTTAAAGTGTTGTTGGCTGAATCTTTACAACACATTATCCTTTTTCATATCCCAGCTAGTAGAATGGTTTTGAGCCACTTTATTGTTATGAAGAAAATCTTGACAATGTCACTTCCATAGTTTTTAGTTTTTACAGTGTAGAGAAAGCTAAAGTAGCTCTACAACTTGTTATATCTACAGCTTTGTCTCCTCTGAACAGATGCACATTAATTACTCCTGGCATCCTACATGCCGACATTGACGAAACCATCGTCTTGGATGGACACAACTCTGCATTTGAAGCCAAAATCACAGTCCAGGAATTTCCAGTAAAGAGACAAATTCTCGCTGAAGGCAGCATCTCTGTCAATAGTAATAATGATTTCTTGGGAACTTTGAAAATAAATGTAAGTTCACAATATATGAAAAGATTTTTCTTGCTTGAGGATTTCAAAAAAATATTTCCTATATATTTAGTGGAAGACTCCCAGCTCTTGGACCGCTATGCATTGGGAGAATCATCGTCTGCTGAAATCAATTCTGGTTAGAAGAGTCACTTCTCCCCTTAGTCACTTCCTGACATATACTAGAAAGAATATGATTAAAGCTGGAGTCACACTGTCCATGTGATATTCGACTAAGTTGGACGTGTCACGGATGAGTAACTTGAAATGGCTCTTCCCTGTCAGGACGGGAATGTGGAGCTGCTTAGAAACACAAGCAGCTGACGCTCCCATCCAGAGAGGGGAGGCCATTCCAAGTTTCTCGTCCGGCTTAGTCGTATATCACACGGACAGTGTGATTCCAGCCTAAGGGGATTAGCTGCAAATCAAGGGTGACTGCAAACTGCTATTCTTACCTAGGAGGGGAATTGCAGGGTCTCAGCTACCCCCGATAACTGAAACCCCAGAAATTTTTGTTCACCAGGGGCGCTACAGGCTTATTCCTGAATCCCGTCGAATGACAGCAGCCAGGCATAAGTACCCTAATATTCAGATGTCTAAAGTTGGAAGACTGTTGCTATGGGGTTAAATAAAGAACAAAGACAGTCTCCCTCTTTCACCCATTAATGAACCCTAAATATACTCTCCGATGGTAATCCACAACAATGCCCATTAATAATTAATATCCCACTGCCCTGCTGGAGTTGCAATCATTGTAATAGAATGGATTAATGACAGGTGAGAATTGACAACTGTCATCAAGCCCTGGAGATGCTCAAACATCTATGAGACTCGTACATCACCAATCCTATAAGAAAATAATTAATAAAATCAGAAAAATACTTTATTTGAAATAAAACAAACAGACTCTCTTTAACCCATTTAGCCCCAAACATTATCAGCTCTTACGGTATTCCACAATATGATATCTAGCGAAGCTCTCTGGCTCTGCTAACATTGCAGTCAGCTGTTACATTACAGTGTTTGCACATCGCAAGCAGCACGTACACTGACTTAGCCATGGCTGCAAGAGTGGTGACATCAGAGAGATCATCTCTGAGATGTCACAGTATTGTGGGGAACTCCACCAGATGTGACCTCAGATGAACTCTTTGATGTCAATGCTCTCTCAGAGCTGGGTATGCTTGGGGTTAATAAATGAGTAACCGAGTCTGTGTGTTTTTTTTTTCCAATAAAGGATTTTTCTCTGTATGATTTAATTCAAATAAAGATTTTTTTTTTCTGTGGTTGTGTCTTTTAATTATTTCCTTACAGAATTGGCAATGTACAGGTCTCCTAGAGGTCTGAATATCTCCAATCAGAGGCGGCTCCAGGTTTTTGTGGGCCCCGGGCAAAACCGTGTCAGTGGGCCCCTTTAACACAGACCATGATTCATAAATACAATATAGAAACTGAAGGCTGTGTATATATAATATACTGGCTCCTGGGTGGGCTGTATATATAATATACAGGCTGTGCAGGGCTGTAGATTTAATATGGAGTCTATATATAGTATGGAGACTGTCAGGCTGTATATGTAATATAGAGGTTGTGGCCTTTGTATGTATAATATAAAGGCTGTAGACTGTATATATTATTTGGAGGCTGTGCTGGGCTGCATATATTATTTGGAGGATGTGGCAGCCCAGCAGCAGCCACCAAGTATTATATATACTCCGGTAAAGTCTCTATAGTATATATATTTGTATAGATATTATATAGCACAGTCTCCAAATAATATATATATAGCCTAGCCCATGGCTGTCACTAGAAATTTTGGGGCCCCTTACTAGCAAAATTTTGGGGCTCCCCTGAGACTCCACCCCAACTCCACCTCCACCAAGCTCCACCTCCATCCAGGTTCCACCTCCACCCACGCTCCGCCTCCACCCATCAAACCTTCCATAGTTTCACCACCCACTATTGGAAAAACTCCCTTTCTGCACCACGTCCTCGCCAATCACTCATTAATCTCTTTCTATACATTGTTCTTTATCAGAGTTGTGGAGGGATGTGAACAATAAATGCCACATGAGGCAGAATAGTACTGGTGGTGTTATTCATCACCTTGTACAGGGGTGGGGAAGCTGCTGGAGGGACATTTGGAAATTTCTACCATCATTTAGGGGCCGCACATCACAATGAAAATTACCGGCTACATTAAATTAATGACCTCACCTAATTTGATGGCTGCAGCTGCTTCTCTGTGTCCTGCGATGTCCGGTGATATCTGATCTTCCAGCTTTGTGTTGGTGTGGAGCACAGTTGACTCTGTGACAATAAGTTTTGTAAATCAAATACATCACATAGGAAATTGTTATATATACACAATATACAGGACAAAGAGCATAAACAGCACTGCAGAGGGTTGGGGGACACAGACTGGGGGTGAGCTGAGCTCTGCAGGAGCCACAGAGATGTATGGTCTCTCCCCGGGCCCCCATCCATTGAGGGGGTGAAGTGAGCTCTGGAGCCAGGGGTCACAAGCTTCCAGAAAATGGCAGCGGATCTCGATTACTTATTATTATCAGAGACTCTGGAGAAGAATGCTACCGGCAAAGGCAGCCGAGACTATAAGAGTGGGAGCGGCATCCGCTGGGGGTTACCACTGGTACACACACCTCGTACGCACGTGGCTCCACTCCGTACACCTTGTACGCACGCAGCTTACCTCCGTACACCTCATACGCACACGGCTCAGCTCCGTACACCTCGTACACACTCGACTCCGCTCCGTACACCTCGTACACACACGGCTCTGCTCTGTACACCTTGTACGCACGCGGCTCAGCTCCGTACACCTCATACGCACACGGCTCAGCTCCGTACACCTCGTACACACTCGACTCCACTCCGTACACCTCGTACACACACGGCTCTGCTCTGTACACCTTGTACGCATGCAGCTCAGCTCCGTACACCTCATACACACATGGCTCAGCTCTGCACAGCTCATACGCACGCAGCTCAGCTCCGTACACCTCGTACGCATGCAACTCAGCTCCGTACACCTCATACACATGCAACTCAGCTCCGTACACCTCGTATGCATGCAACTCAGCTCCGTACACCTTGTACACACTCGGCTCTGCTCCGTACACCTCGTACATAAGTGGCTCTGCTCCGTACACCTCGTACATAAGTGGCTCTGCTCCGTACACCTCGTACACATTGTTGCACTCCATACACCTTGTACACACGTGGCTCAGCTCCGTACACCTCATACGCACGCGGCTCAGCTCCGTACACCTTGTACACACTCGGCTCTGCTCCGTACACCTCGTACATAAGTGGCTCCGCTCCGTACACCTCGTACACGTTGTTCCACTCCATACACCTTGTACACATGTGGCTCTGCTCTGTACACCTCGTACACGTTGTTCCACTCTGTACACCTTGTACACATGTGGCTCCACTCCGTACACCTCATACGCACACGGCTCCACTCCGTACACCTCATACATACGTGGCTCCGCTTCGTACACCTCATATACATTCGGCTCTGCTACATCCACACTGTAAATCCATCCTGACCACAGATACACTTTACCTCATCCAGCACCATGACAACTGAGGAGCTGATCATGTGACCCCTGACTCTTCCCCTCCAAGTGACGTCATCACAGGTCCTGTAAGAACAGAGCAGCTATGTAGCGTGCTGCTCTGCAGGTGGAGAACAATAGGGGGATCCCGGGCCCCTACAGGCTAATAGAGGCTGGGCGGGCCCTCTGTGCTTTAAGGCATGGTGTGGATGGGCCGGGCTCCCACAGGAATAGTGGCTGGGCGGCGACTGGGTGGTTCCTTGGGCCCTGTGCATTGAGGCCTCTGGGGTGAGCGTGGATGGGCGGGCCGCCGGGCCCCCACAGGGTAATAGATGGTGGGAGTGCCTGGGCGGCGGCTGGGCGGTTCCCTGTGCCTACTGGTCTGCCCAGCCCCAGCCTGTGTGTGTGTGTGACGTGACGGACGGCCCCGCCCCTGGCTGGTGACGATGACGAGACTCGTCAGGTCAGGCAGCGTATGAAGAACTACTGTGCCACTGCTGCTGGCCAAAGGGGGCGGGCCTCATTGCTCCAAATGGCCCCGCCCACAGCCAGCGCGCCCGGCCCCCCCCCTGCTGTTTGTATGACCACGCCCCCTCCACTTATCTCTGGGCCCCATACAGCTGTATGGCCTATAAGGCCCTATTGGCGGCTCTGAGCCTAGCACAGCCTCCATATACTCCAACACAGCCTCCATATACCCCAGCACAGCTTCCATATACACCAGCACAGCCCCATACAGCCTAGCATAGCTTCCATATACATCAGCACGGTCCCCATATAGCCTAGCACAGCCTCCATATACACAAGCACTGCTTCCATATACACCCAGCACAGCCTCCATATACCCAGCACAGCCTCCATATAGCTGAGTACAGCCTCCATATACACCCAGCAGCAGCCACAATGTACACCAGCATCAGCTTCCACATACCCCAGCAGCAGCAGCCTCCATATACGCCAGCACAGCCTCCATATACACCCAGCAACAGCCTCCATATACCCCAGCAGCCTTCAAATACACCCAGCAGCCTCCATAAACCCCAGCAGCAGCCTCCATAAACCCCAGCACAACCTCTATATAGCCAAGCACAACCTCCATATACCCCAGCAGCAGCCTCCATATACCCCAGCAATAGCCTCCATATACCCCAGAACTGCCTCCTTATACGTGAAGCAGCAGGCTCCATACAAACCCAAAAGCAGCCTCCATATACACCCAGCAGCAGCCTCCGTATACACCAGCAGTAGCCTCCATATACCCCAGCAGCAGCCTCCATATACCCCAGCAGCAGCCTCCTTATACCCAGCAAAGCCTCTGAATAGCTGAGCATAGCCTCCATATACACCCATCAGAAGCCTCCATATACACCCAGCAGCAGCATCCATATACACCCAGCAGCAGCCTCCATATACATCCAGTAGCATCCTCCATATACACCCAGCAGCAGCCTCTATATACACCCAGCAGCAGCCTCCATATACCCCAGCAGCAGCCTCCATATACCGCAGCAGCAGCCTCCATAAAAACCCAGCGCAGCCTTCATATAACCCAGCAGCAGCCTCCATATACACCCAGCGCAGCCTCCATATAACCCAGCAGCAGCCTCCATATACCCCAGTAGCAGCCTCCATATACCCCAGCAGAAGCCTCCATATACCCCAGCAGCAGCCTCATGCAATTTGACAAGTCACACATCAGATCGCATGGCAATCACATCCCCCAGTGCCCTACAGTTCCCCCGGTTCCCACCCACTAGTTTTGGCAGCTCTCCGCCCCCAGTACCAGCACACGATGTGGCCTCCTGTGATGATTTAATCAATCTGATGCGCTCAAACATAAGATCAATGAGATCATTCACCATGTTGACCCTTCCAGTGCTCTTACTGTCCACCAGTTAGGCCCCTACCCCCTCCTCCTTCCTCCCACTCTCAGTACTCGCGCACACCGCAATCGCCTCCTCTGAAACTACATCCGATCTGACGTATTCAAATGTCAGGGCAGATTGAGTTTGCAGGCCACTGACCACCTGGGGTCTCTCCTTCTGTGTGCGTGCCGCTGTGAGTGCGCCTCTTCTGTGTGCTCACCGCTGTGAGCGCATCTCTTCTACGTGCACGCCGCTTTGAGCGTGCCTCCTAGGGGAATGATGGGTCATGATCTCAGTAAGTTCATGAATCATCACGATCCTGGAGTCACACAGGGGTTACTGTGATCTTCTTGTTGATCTGCTTTATATATAATCATGAAGATCAATTAACCTCTGTGTGACTCCAGGATGATGATGGGTCATGAACTTACTAAGTATACTCTTCTGTATTCTTTTTTACTATTTACTAGAGATTCCTAATGGCCGGGTCTCACATTGGCCTGACATTATGAATCTCGGGCTGAGCACCAGCTGGCAATACAAAGCTGGCATTAACCCCGTATTAGCCAGTCTGGAAGAGTCGGATACATTACCAGTAAATGGCGCTTCTATAAATGCGACATTTTCTGGGGTGGATGTGGAATGCAGTTCGCAGTGTGGAGGGGGCCAGAAAGCTTGGACTCCTAGCCCGCAGCTGCAAGTTGTACCTGGCTGGACCAAAAATACGGTGAAGCTCCACATAGTCTTTTTTTAATTATTTCATGAAAGAATAAAAAAATGGCTTCCCTGTATTTTTGGTTTACAGCCAAGTAAAAGTAGGCAACTGGGGTTGGTGGCAGCCCATAGCTGCCTGCTGTACCTGGCTGGCAACAAAAATATGGTGAAGCCCCATGTTGTTGTTTTTTTAAATTTAATAAAGAAATAATTTAAAAAAATGTATTTTTGATTACCAGCCAGGTAAAACTAAGCAGGTGGGGGTTGGTGGCTGCTTGTGTCTGCCTGGTGATCAAAAATACAGTGGAGCCCCATGTCACATTGTGACATCTTGAAAGCCTAACCTAGCTTTATTCACAGTCACAACAAAAAACATTGCCTCTCCAGGGTGAGAATACCAACTGCCAGCCATGTGCTTTATCTTGGCTGGTGTCAAAATTGTGGGGAACCCTACTCCTTTTTGTTATTATTTTATTAATTTTTACACTAGTCTGAACTGTTTCTTTGCCCTGCTGGCAACCAATCAAAGACGTCAGCACAAAGGGAGGGTAGGGGGGACGCAGTGTGACTGCTACCAATCACAGATGCTGTGATGCTGTCACAGAGTTGAGCTGAGGAAGCAGAGGAATATTTATAAATTTAATAAGCAGGATTCAGAAAAGTTACCAGCACACGGTCGGTGTTGTCGGTAAGGGTGCTTTCACATCAGCGGTATTGTAATTTCGAGGTAGATCTGGTAGATGTGGCCGCACCTGCCGGATCTACTGCACCCCATTCTTTCTCTATGGGGCTGGTGCTGCAAGTGCGGTATTGCCAAATCCGGCACTTGCGGCGCTGCTAGCAGCGCGTTTTTTGTGTGCGGCCACGAGTGCCGGATCTGCCGAATTCGGCAATACCGCACTTGCCGCACCCGATGGCAAGCCCCATAAAGAATGCATGGAGCATGCCGAATCAGAGCCGCAAGTCAGCCGTTATGCCGTAGATCCGGCAGGTGCGGCGACATCTGGAAGAACTACCGTGAAATTGCAGTACCGGTAATGTGAAAGGAGCCTAAGTGTGATTAGACTATTTTTTAATAAGGTAGAAGAAAAGAATTAATGCAAACGCACTAATTAATTTTTTTCATCGGAACAAAGGCAAGAGTGTCTCTGACGCCGGGGGAACACCTCTCAACTTCAGAGAGGCTAACTGTGTATAATCAGAGATCACCACACTTACATTCATGTGCACTATGCCTCTCTGAAGGCGGAATGTTGCAAAGCTACAAAGCTGCATGATTGCATGACTTTGTAAGGAGAAGCAGATGACGCTGGCTATGTAAAGCATGTTATCATGCCCACTGGGACATGCTAAAATGCTAAGAGGGCCTACTATTCTGGGAACTAACATCCCCTTGACTAATAAAAACCTCAATTATCATCTGGCGAACAATCTTTAGAAATCCTTTATTTTAAAGATCTGTTTATGGATGCTCCTATATGCTGGGACTCTTAGGCAGGAATTATAGGTTTGCACCCAGAACTACTCGTGGCTCTGGGGGCCAAGGGGACATATAAACAAAGATGCACACAGGCACAGAGTAAACAGACATAAACAGGCTTTTACACATACTTTTACACATAAACAGATAGATAATCAAAGCCATTTTTATACACAGAACTCTAAAATGTGGAGACTCTTTTTGATGTCTCCCTGGTCTGATTCCTGAATTTAGCAGGTCTCTGTGAGCACTATGCCTACACATGTCACTCACCCCCAGTTACTAATGAATGTTTAACCTTGAAATGCTAGGCATGGTCCTGCTCCAGACCCTGCGTCATGCATGCAGGCTACACCATTCTCCAACTTTTATTCTGGGTCAATTGATGCCACTTTAGTGGTATCTGGCTCTAATTTTTTAAATATGGAGACGTTTCGTAGGAATCTCCTATTTGTCTATTTTGTGGATTTAGCAGAGCTTTCTGAGCACCATGTCTACACCTGAAGCTTTAAATACTGGTCCAGGTTTTGTCCATTGCACCCAAATGCACAATGTTGAATATGGTAACTCTGGGGAATAGACGGCACTTTTCCTTGTGACGGTCAGTAATTTAAGATTTTTTGGCATCTTTTTGGGCCCCTTTGAAGGTGTTTTCTGTACCCTTAATTTTGCCTCCCATTGATTTGTATGGGGTTTGCAAGTTCAATGAAATGTTCGGCGAACAACTCAGCCTACAAATGCCTATTTGGCAAAGCGAAGCGAATCCGAACTTCAAAAGATTCGCTCATCTCTAATTACCCACTACTCCTTATGATTCTCCCGAATCCGAGTATTTTAGTATTCGTTCATCATCACTATTTATTCTGCAGTTGAACACAAAAGGAACAGCTGGGCATCACCAAACTTACTCAACTACCGGCCACACTCAATAGTGGCTGACCGCTCTTGCGTTCATAAGGGTCACGCCCAATGTCCGGAGTTGCACGCTCCAAGTGCAGCATAAAGACATCGATTCATAAAAAGAAAGAACAAGCTGCACTCACCAGAGAGTAGATCGAGTCTTCTGTATTGAACGGTGCAGGATCCAAGAGGTGCAGGGAGGGGAAGTGGCAACGGCAGACTATGGCAGTCCGTTTCGTGCCCTGTGGCGCTTCAACAGGTCCTATGATTGCATGTGACGTCAGATCCTCTCTTAAGCAGGAAAACTATTTATTATGCATTTGATATATAGCACCATTGATTCCACTGCACTTTACAGGCAGGTGCTCCACTGCTCCAAATGGAGCTGGCAATCTAAATACTGTATCAACATGTTTTTAGAGTGTGGGAGGAAACAGGAGCATATATATATTTATATGGCTGTACACAATTATCGTTACCTCCTTAAATGTGTACAAACCTATATCATAAATGGGTCATCTGTCTTGTCTTGATTTAGTCTACAGATGCTCTTCTTTCTCTAAACAAACAGTCTCCTCCCACTTCATTGCACAGGTTTTATTAGGTAGGAGTGTCGAGTGATCGCGCAAAGGAGACAGAGGAGCATTGATTGTTATACCTTACTCCTGACTTGCGGACTCCATGATCCTATCTCCTAGCCTAAAAATGTCCATATTCATATTTAGCTGCTCTGGCAGTTTGCCGCCCTAGGCACTTGCCCATCAGTTTCTATTGACAAATTGAACCCTTATCACAGGGATACATCAGGGATCATACTGTATCAATGCACAATGGGTGCCCCATGTCAAATACTTCCTACACTCCTGAGGTTTTTTGTTTTTTTTTGCTGTTTTGATTTTTTGGGGTGAAATATAGTAGCTTCTTCAATGTCATCCATTGGTAATGTTATTTGCTTTTTTGCTGTTTCGATTCAGATTAAATCTCGAGATCTCCTGAATGAGGCCAAGAAAAAATATTCTGTAAGTGTAAAAGTCAGTTCGCCATCATGTAACTTGGAAAAAGTGGTTGTCATGTCCTTCCATAGTGGATACATCTTTATTCAGACCGACAAAACGATTTATACGCCCGGATCTAAAGGTAACAAACACAACCTGAAATTTTGTAAAAATGAAATATTACAATATTGCATTTTATTTATTGCCTATTGGATAATAGTAAGCCGGTATATTTTTTGCACCATGGGGTGGATTTATCAAAGCTTTTACATCATCAATTTAATGTAAAAGCTTTAAAAAGTTGCCAAAATATTAGCGCAATGGGGAGTTGAATAAAATCTTGATGACTTTTGCCACTTTGGATTAGCTATGCTAAAATGCCGTGAATCAGGGAGGAGCCTCCATCAAATTCATCAAATCTTCGGGCATGTTTTTATCTACTCCAGTCTCTGACTCATTTTCTATGCCAGTCTTAAAGGGGAACTCCGGGAGATACACCTTTTTGTACTGTCCCTGCCTGCCTACATGATGAAGCAGAGCCGGGCACTGCAGTTCTAGGATCTATAGATAGATAATTTCAGTCATGTATAGAGCTAAAGTTTCAGGGGACAGGAAGCTACCATTGCAGTGCTGAATTGATCAATGTAGTGCTTTGCCTCTGCTCCTAGCCTGATACATGGCAGCACACATTATTCACCATCATATCATTGTACAGCGAAATATCAGTGTGTATTTATATGTCCTTGGGGGCATGATTACTATTTGAAGGGAGAGCACCCCTGTTCTTATATTACATTGGATGTACATCAGGGGCAGGATTGTACTGTGACTATGGGCCCGGAGGCAATGCCCCCTGTTCATACAGAAGTGTGAGGGGGCGGGAATGTAAGATGATCCTGGAGCTCCCAGGGTCCATGCCCCCGACACACCTCCTGTCGCTACTGCTGAATTTCTCAGTCTCTGAAGGGAAGGGTGAGAACTGAAGAGCAAATATGATATTATTGGCTTATAAGAGATCTTTAGGTCCTAGAACTGCAGTGTACAGCTCTACTTCATCATGTAGGAGGGCAGGATTTGTCCAAAAAAGTTTTATCTTCCCGGTGTTCCCCTTCAATGGATTGGTCCCTATGTCTAACCAAAAATAGCAAAAATAAAAGTTCAATTTTTACATCCAAGAATAAGATTATAACTGTAATACCAAATTAAATATTATTGGATATCACTACATCATGACACTTTGTATAAATTAATAGTGTGGGTGAATAGAAGAAAATTTTGTTATATATCTCATAAAAAAAAAATATTTCTCCTCTTATTTGATACTTTTTCTCCTTTCCATGCCTTTAAACTCATCATGTACTCAACATCTCAAATCTGACTTATTTAAAATATGATGGATTGAGAGATATGAATATAACTCTTATTATATTAAACAAGATAAACATTATCATGGCGTCCTCCTCCGGTATCCCACAATCAACAGAGCAGAAGATGAGTGAAAAGTCCAAGGATCTTTATTGCATGAAAAACTGAAAAATCCATAAAACACTCCAGCAGTATATATCCAGGTTAATGGTGTCTCTAAGTCTCCTCAGGGAGCTCGTCTAAGCCTCAGCATTCAACGCATAGAATCAATCCTACTGGCCTCCTTTCCACCCCCAACCACCTCACTATATCCAGGGGCAAGCAGACAGGTTGGTGCCTCGGCTATTGAGGCTCTACAGGGGGTGATTAGACACATTTGCTGATAGGTCTTGATTGCTTAGGCCCCCTTCAGATCACGTTTTTTGCACAACTGTGGTGATCCTTGAATTTCAAGGATCACACGGAGAGGCATATACCTGTGCCAACACATGCCACTGATGCCCATGGATACGTGTTTTCCACATATCCATCATCAGTTAGCAGAAATAGGGCTGTACCCTACTTCTGAGCATGCGCAGTAAAGCAAATCAGATCCATTTTCCAGGTCCAACTTTTTGTCGGATCCGGTTTGTTCCATCACCATAGAGCTCCATGTTATTTGAAACAGACTGTCCGTTTCTGTCCGATTTTTTCAAGCAAGGCCAAAATCAGAGCAGGCTCAGATTTTGGGGATAAGACAAAAACAAAGCTGACACAAACGGGTCCATAACAAAACTGACAAAATCAGATTCCAATAAGGACCAATCCGTGCACATCCGTGCCAATATGGATTCATGGTGGCCAACTCGGATCCGTGGCTATCAGTTTTACAATGGATAGGCACAGATCCACAAAAAACATGATATGAAGGGGGCCTAAGTCAAGACATATCAACAAGGGTTCACTAGGATGGAAGGACATATCCGGGTGATATTCAAGATAATTCAATCATTAGACCCTCTGTGATGTTATTATGACTAGACAGGATGGGGGAATACACAGTATAGCAACAAGGCAACACTTCTAAAATCAGAAAAAATATGAATATATGCAAATATATACCCAATCCACGATATCATACCATCCAAACCACATGCACAGATCCCGCAGCAGCTTTCTAGCAAGTGTTTTGGCTTTTCTCAGAGCTGAATTCAAAGCTACATTGCATATATCTTGATGCTTCCTTCAAGATATGTAACATAGATACAGAAAAGCAAAAATCCCTTATGTTTGATTGCATGTCTCACCCACTGGCTCAGGGACAACTAAAATTGGAATTATTATTATTATTATTTATATAGTGCCATTAGATTCCATGGCTCTTTACATAAGAAGTGGGGAAAACAAGGACAAATACTGTACAGTATATATGGACAATCAAGTCTTGCAGATACACGGAGAGGACCCTGTCCACAAGGGCTCACAGTCTACAAGGGCGGGCGAGTAATCGATAGGATGGGGAAGCGCTGAGCTTGTGACAGTGCGGTGACCAGGTCTCATCGTAGGTTGTAGGCTTGATGGAAGAGGTGAGCCTTCGGGTCCCTTTTGAAGTTCCCAAGGATAGGCAAGTGTCTGATGTGATGGGGAGAGAGTTCCAGAGTATGGCGAAGCATGGGAGAAGTCTTGTACACGGTTGAGAGAGGATGAGATAAGGGGGAGTAGAGAATAAGCTCTTGAGAGGATCACAGGTTGCATGCGGGCAGGCATCGGGAGACCATGTCGGAGATGTGTGGGGGGACAGGTGGTGGATGGCTTTGTATGTCAGGTTTAGGATTTTAAGTCAGGATCTCTGGGTGGGTGGGGAGTCAGTGAAGGGCTTGGTGGAGGGGGGAGACCAGGGAGTAGCGGGGAGATGGGTGGATTAGTTGAGCAGCAGAGTTTAGGATAGAATGGAGAGGTGCAAGGGAGGAATCGGAAGGTTGCAGTAGTCAAAGCGGGAGATGGTGAGAGCATAAACAAGAGTTTTGATGAAGCAGTTAAACACAGTCTTGTGCTGGGCGCTCTGTATGAAGCCAGGGATCCTGATCAGTGAAAAAGTCCTTTATTTAAGATACCTCCGTCACCACAACATGTTTCGACGGTATAGTGCCGTCTTTCTCAAGTGGAATGGAGGTAATAAAACAATTGCAACACTATATAGAGCAACTCAATCTCCTATTGGACAACAATTATCTAAGTAAAACTCCCACCTATTAACCTGTTGGTGTCTGACAAATAAAGATACTAATGGAACGATTATATCCAACTATATCCTCACTATATTAAATAGTTATTATTGTATACCTATATTATATATATCATATTTGTGCTCTACTAAAACCATAAAAATCTATAAAAAATCACATTATGTCACACAATAATAACAAATATATATGTGTACATATATATAAAAAAATATGAATAAAATTAATAATAATAATACAACAATAATAAATATTATATTAATAATTATTATATCAATAAATATCATATTAATAGTAAATATTTCCAGTAACCTATATTAAAAATGTTATTAAATTATTATGATGTATCATATAAGGACTCTATAATTATCTAAAATTAATCATCTGAATATGTATATTTTGCAACAAATAGGATGGAGATTATATTTTGAAACCACAGAATTGGACATAACCAATACCAATTTAATTCCTGGACACTTTTTCTATTGTTAAGTTGAGGCCCTCTGGTTACAGGGTCCCCAATCTAAAGATCCAGTAGCTTTCCTTCTTGATAAGTCTATTTAATCTCCTTTGACCCCCTTCACATATATGATCAATCACAATAAGACTCATCTTGCTAGGGTCTCTTTGATGATACTTATCGTAATGTCGGGAGACGCTATGTTGCTGAAACCCAGACCTAATGTTTTGTCTATGCTTATTTAGACGATTATGGGTCGCCTGTATCTTTAGACGATTATGGGTCGCCTGTATATTTAGACGATTATGGGTCGCCTGTATTTTTAGACGATTATGGGTCGCCTGTATTAAACAAGAGTTTTGGCAGTGTCATGATCAAGGAAAGAGCGGGAAATGTTCCTGAACTGGAGTAGGCAGGAGGTGGCGAGGGCTTGGATGTGAGGCTTGAAAGAGGGGAGAGAGTTGAGAGTAACTCCAAAGCACTTGACGTGGGGAAATGAGGAGAGAGAGCAGTCATTGACGAGGATAGATATGTCCGGTAGAGGGGAGAGATGACTTGGGGGGAAGACTATGAACTCTGTATTGTCCATGTTCAGATTGAGGAAACGAGCAGAGAAAAAGGATGAGATGGCAGACAGGCAATGTGGTATTTTGGGTAGTAGAGAGGTGATATCGGGCCCAGAGAGGTATATCTGGGAATCGTCAGCATAGAGATGGTTCTGGAGGCCATGGGACCTAATGAGTTGACCTATGAGGAGATCCAGGAGAGAGCGAGGTCAGGAGATTCCAGGATCTTAAGTAGGAGGGAGTGGTCGACAGTGTTAAAGGCGGCAGATAGGTCAAGGAGGAGGAGAACGGAGTAGTGTCGCTTGCTCTTCACGGTCAGTAGGTTGTTGGTGACTTTGATTAGGGCTGTTTCGGTGGAGTGATGAGGTCGGAAACCGGATTGTATGCGGTCAAAGAGGGAGGAGGTGGAGAGGTGGCAGGACAGTTAGGAATGGACATGTTGTTCAAGCAGTTTTGATGCGAAGGGAAGAAGAGATATGGGGCGATAGAGACAGATGATGGGACAAGGGAGGGTTTTTGAGGATGGGTGTGACTGGGTGTGAATCATAGACTGAAATTTCAAGCATAGTTTAAGAAATATATTCTGAAGCTGAGTTATTAGTAACCTTTTACTATGCCAAACCCAAGGAAACCAAAAACATAGTCTATAATTTGGTACCTATGAAATCTAAACTAAACAATTCAACTTCCAAGTATCCAAGTTCTTAAAGTAATAAGTATCATTGTGTCTTATTAGTTCTCTACCGGATTTATCCTCTGAACTATAAAATGCAGTCAACAAAACAGTCTGTGATCTTTGAGATTAAGGTGAGTCTTCATCTACCCTCAAACTGTTTTTGTAATCCCAACGGCATCATGTAAAGTTATTTTGCAAATTTTTTAGAATCCTGAAGGACTTCTTACATTTAAAGACCAATGGTTTCCTGATAAAACTGGTATCATCTCGAAAAGCTATGAACTTTCCGACTTGGCATGGTAAGGACCACAATGAATCATGACCACCTTGCCCAGCAGAGACTAACTCCATTTTACATTGACTTAAAAATACTTTCCCAGACAACAAAATATCTATTCCTATTCACTCCTTGACAAAGTTAGGGTGCTTTCACACTAGCGTTTTTTTCAAATCGCGGCAGATGCGGTGAGAAAACCGCATCTGCCGCGATTACCGCATAACCGCGACACTTGCGGCACACTTGCAGCAAGCCCCATGCAATGTCTATGGGGCTTGCGGTAAGGGTGCGGCAGGTGCGGCAAGTGCGGTTTCGGCAATTGCGGCAGGTGCGGCCGCGAAAAAAAACGCTGATGTGAAAGGGGCCTAACACAGTTATTCCCATTTTAGTAATATACAGGAGACAGCTGAGGGCTGTATCCAATGAATTTCAAGGGTCCCATCATTAATAATAATGAACGCCAGTTAAGGTATGCAGAAACCTTTAGGATAAAAAGTTAAAAAAAAACAGTACAAGTCAATGTCAAGTTATTGGTTCCTTAATATATTTGTGGCGTCCCACTGGTCAGTGCGCCACAGTAGGGGTACTGCACCCACAATAGAGTGTGCAGTATTCCTGTCGCAGGGGAGTGTAAATTCAACATGAGGTTCCCATCCTAGCACTCACACACATTAGCCAGGAATGATGGGGTTAAATCCTAAGACAGAAACCCAGTCCTAGAGGGCGGAGTTAGGTGAGGCGGCAAGACACACGGTTGGATGTAGTCTGGACTGAGGAGCAAAGCAAGGTGGGAGCCCGAGAGAGAGAAGGGTCTCCCAGGGAGAGGGCCTGAGAGAAAAGGCAGCCCAGGAAAAGAACGAGGAAACCAAGTATCGGACCGTCCATAGTACGGGGGAGTCCTAGTCCACCAATGGAGTGCCGGTTCCGAGGAATGGTGCAGGCAAGTTCACCCCCTGAGCCTTCAACCCCGGCTGTCGTGGGTTTGTTCAGCAACCCCGACATTCCTGTTCAGAACATGCAGTCCACTAGAAGGAACCTGGCAGACAAGTGGGCTGTGCAGGGCAGCGCAAGGAAAGGAGGCGCAGGACAGAACAGCAGGATGGAGGATTGACAAAAGAAGGTATACTATGGGAACCTCAAAAAGACTTTTCCCTCTCCTGTGACTACCAGGCCAGCTACCCGTCTAAAGTCTGTATAAGCTGTAACCTAAACTGCCATCTGAACCCGGTTCCAGTAAAAGTCACCCGTACAGAGTCATAAGGTCTAAGGGTACCTTCACACGCGGCAATATTGCTAGGCAATTTCACTGGCAATTTGCTGGTTGCAGTGAAATCATGGACACATTGTTCCATTTGTACACAGCAACAAAAAACAACGATGTGTCCATGATTTCACTGCTACCAGCAAATTGCCAGTGAAATTGCCTAGCAACATTGCAGCGTGTGAAGGTACCCTAAGGGTACCTTCTCACGCCACAACCACGGGAGTCATTTTTTCGAGCACTGCTCTAAAATCGAAACCAGGCGACATTTGTCTTATTGCCGCCAAATTCCCGATATACACGTCGCAATTTGGAGGCAATTTGGCAGCGATATTTCCAGGACGAAATATCGCCGCCAAAAATGTCTCCCGTGGTTGTGGCGTGAGAAGGTACCCTAAGTGTCTCCTTTCGACCTGAACTGCTGAAATACTCCACATACTATATCCAGCACCACCAACACAAGTGCTGACCTGCCCCGGGGATTCAGCTCCGCCTGCAGGGAGCTGCATCATCCAAGCTGCAATACCATCGTCTCCGGAGGCCTGAAGCGGCTCTTGTAATCATCATTAGAATCTGCAGGTGGCGTCACGACAAACTTTATTCTTTTATACCCTTTCAACAATCTCCTCCAAATAAAGCTGACCACCAGGGCTATGGGTCCGGGCGGGCCACCGGTGAAATCCCTGCAACTCCACGCCCAGATACCGAGTCCCCCTAGGCCCTTGGGTGCATCATATTTCATTCTGGAATGTGTTAAATACTGTTTTTATTTTTCCAGATAGGTTTTTCCTTTAGGTAGTATATTGTTTTTTGGGACTATGCAGCAAAAAGCTGAAACATTTCATATAGATTAATGGTATGTGCACATGTTTAATATTTGGGGCAGAAATTTCTGCATCTCTGAGGCTGGTTTCACACTACCAGTTTTTGACAACCATATGAATTCAGGTGAAACTGGATGCACCCCGATTCGTATTCGGCCTTATTGACTTCCAATTGACTTTCAATGGGGCTATAGGAACTTGTAGGTGCATCTGGTTGTTTACGGTTCCCCCTGATCAAGGAGTCCAGGGTTTTTCCACAGATACCAAAAAGGCCGTAGGGCAATGTGGATTTAATTTAATGCTGCCCTATGGAACTCAGATTCGGCAGAATCTGAATCCCGCTGTTTCTGGATGACGAACCCAGGTTTTGTTACAGAGCATGCCCAGAACCCAGTTTTAAATGACACATCCACTAGGGGGCATGTCATTTTCTACCAAATCCATCCAAAAAACAAAAAAACTTGCTGCAACTGGATGCTCATGCACTGGTATTACCATGAGACGGAGGAGTGATGGTACCAGTGCGGGTGCATCCATTTGACTTTTCTGCCTTCAGGATTTTTTTTTTAAGTTTTCCAACAAATCTGCACTAAAAAATTAATCAATTTTTTTTTTTAGAAAAATGCAACGTGTGAGCACAAAATAATTGCTGATAATGTTTCCTTTCCTGGCAGGCTTGGCACCTGGACTATGACAGTCCATTATGAAAACTCTCATGATGAATTCTCTGCACACTTCGAAGTGAAAGAATATGGTAATGAGATATTTTTAGGTCAAATGGATAAAAAAGCTCCTATAGGTTTTCTGTGATTTAGATTGGCAAGTATGCCCAGTAGTGATAAGTGAGCACTACTACGCTCAGGTGCTCGGTACTTATAATGAGCAGTCAGACACTCAGACGGCTCAACTTGAGTACTGAGTATATTGGAAGTCAATGGGAAACTTGAGCATTTTCCTGACGATCTTCTGCAAAAATGCTTGAGTTCCCCATTAAAGTCTATATTCGAGATATCAAAAAAAATGTGCCCAAGCACTAACAGGCAGGTAGCTGTCACCTATCTGCCTTTTGTGATTGGCACAGTTCACTGTCAACACTGAGCAGTAACAGACCACTCCTGCCTGCCGAGTATAGTATGGCCGTGTAAATAAAACGATGGCTTCTTTTCCATTTGGCTCTTTGAAATGGGCAGGGCAGCCGAACTCATGCTAATTAACAGCCGGCTCTCCTCTACCTAGTTGTGGAAGCTAGCTGTCAATCAGCGTGACGCCAGCTATGACTCCCATCAACAGAGAGGAGAAGCTGCCTCTCTGTCAATGAGACGCCAGAAGAAGCAACAAAATCATGGACAGAAGTGGTCTTAGACTGCTCCGTGTCAGCGGTAAATGGTGCCGGGCACAACAGGCAGGTAAGTGGCAACTACCTGCCTGTTAGCGCTTGGGCACATTTTTTTTCCTACATTCCAGATAACCCCTTCAACTTACATTGTAGTCAGTACATGGGTAAAGCCTGTATTAATGCCCGTTACGAGCACCGAGCATCTGAACATGATAGTGGTCACTTATCACTAATGTCAAGATATGAAATAACATGACTATAGGTGTAGACCAACCATTAAACTGGGACTGTGATGCAAACCACCACAAAGATAAGTAGTGAAGCAGGGTAATCAAATGTTCTGAATTCAGGTACCCAAAGAACAACTCAATACATAGGGGGTACACATAGGCATAGTAAAGTCATGTCCAAGGTCACATAGCAGAAAAGTAGTGGATCAGAACAAAAGGGACAAAAGAATGGTCAAACACAATCAAGGTAAGGCAGTAAAAGATCAATTCCCAGAGCACAGATGTAAGAGGCCAACTAGCACAACAGAGCTGAAACTAAGACTGGCAGTGCTCTAGGAAAAGCTGCACATCTAATAAGCTGGGCAATTACAGGCGACAGGGAACACCTCCAAAAACCTTGCACCTGCCAGAATGATATTGGGTGAGGGAGCTATCAATCAGAACATAAACAGCCCAGCATATCGCAGCACCAGATAGGAGAGCTGAGCTTTCAATCACCCAGCCGAGCACACCCTAAATACAGCGTGGAGGAAACATGACAAGGACAATTTGTTTTTTGTAAGTTCAGAGATTTGTAGTGTGAGAATTGTAGTGGTGGCAATATTGTTACTTGACTCGCTGGGAAATATTTAAAAATTGCATTTTGTCATTTCAAAGGGGGAAGAAGAGTTCAGATGCATTTATATTTATTTATTTATTTATACTGATCCCTTTTCTCCATAGTATTACCAAGTTTTGAAGTTACCATAAGACCAGAGAAAGGTTTCATGTACATAGATGATAAAACATTTTCTGTAACTATCGAAAGTCGGTACGTATGTATTTATGGAGGCCAACATTATGGTTTGAATAACTGGATTGTTCCTTGTTGTAGACAACCCTTAAAAAATATAACTTTTATAGTGATGTCTATGTAAGGTAACTTAAAGGGGTGTTTTAACCCAGAACAATAATATTAAATCCATAAAGTATGACTTTCATGATTGTTGAGGGTGCAAAAAGAGAAATGTTAAGATCACATAGGACTAAAATTGGATATGTTTCAGCAAAAAATCACAAATATGTGAATGGCTGCATAGACTATCACAGGTTCGAGTGCTATGTATGAAAACCCATGTATAGCACCCACATGAGAATATTGAACATCTGATTGATTTGATGTATGAAAAGGCAAGAAAATAAGGAGAAGGACACTGCTGTTTTTGGAATAAAATTATTATTGATATTAATATTATTTCTTTCTTTTGATACACTACTAACTACAAGGTGCTGTACATGGGAAGAAGCTTTACATACATACAATACATACCGGTACAGAAGGGTAGAGAGACCTGCCTCTTGCAATCTATAGGGTGCTGGCTATGAAGATAGTAATTTGGGAGGGTATAAATCATGTGGCTTTAGAAGCTATCTGAGGTTACTGTACTGTGCAGATGAAATAACAGGGGTCCAAAGACAAAGTCTTATCTTTACCAATCAAAGAAGTGTGAAGAAAAGAGGTGTTGTGCAAGTGGGAGACAACAAATATTCTACTGTTGAAGTTGGCCAAGTCCACAATGCTAAGGCTAGGTTCACATTGCGTTTTGCATTGGGTTTGAACGCATGCATTTTTCAGCTTCATTAACGCAATGAAACACATCTGTTAATGCAGCTGAACACACCCATAGACTTCTATTGTGAAAAGAAGTCAAACGGAATGCAAACGCAATGAAAAATGTGGTTGCGCTTGAACGCATGTGTTTTTCCCGAGCGCACAGCTAACGCTGCTGCTGTTTGACTGCATTTTACAATAGAAGTCTATGGGTGGATTCAGCTACGTTAACGGATGTGTTTCATTGCGTTAATGCAGCTGAAAAATGCATGCGTTCAAACGCAATGCAAAATGCAATATAAACCTAGCCATAGACTGTGGGAATTGTGAAATGGATGAATTGGTCAACGGTATGTCCAAGACAAATAGGCAAGTTTAGAAAAATGAGTAATGCGTTGTCAAGGCTATTTCAGTAAATTAGTTGGGAAGTTGGGTAGATGAGCCCTTGTGGACAGGATCCCCTGTCGTACTGTACCAGTATGATTTGATTGTCTTCATTTAATGTTCTTGTCCTCATCTGCCCTTGCACATGTAAAGGGCCATGGAATCTAATGGCGCTATATTAATAAGCAATAATAATAATAATCTAAGATGGACACGTTGAAACAAAAGTTCTTGACCTAAAAGCTATATGCCTCAAAATTGAGGATATATCGATGACGTCACTACTGTACATAGTACCAAAGTTTTTCATCTGGAGGTAAGTATTTGTAAAGGCTCAACACCAGACACCGAGGCAATTTGGGTGCAGTGACCAGAGGCACCGGACCGTCTTACAGATAGAAATAAGTAAAGCCAAAAAAGGAATCCAGCATCAGCAAAAATAAATTGCTGGATTAAAACATGAGTTTAATTTCCAAAAAGTACAAAAAAATTAAAACCATGTGATGAAAGGTAGACAACGGTCTAGACATTTCGAACAAGGAACACTGCACTTAGTTATTAATAATTGCATTGAATTGACCTGATGTTTCTTCATCTCTTAGGTACCTTTTCAAGAAACCTGTTAATGGCATAGCCTTTGCTATCTTTGGTCTGAAGAAAGGGGACGAAAAGAGAAGTCTCACAGACTCGCTGAGGAAAATTGAGGTAAAAATGTTCATTTTAAAGAAATTGCAGCTATGGGTCTGTGCACACATTCAGGATTTGCAGAAAATTCTGTGTCATTGGAATCATGATCTGTTGGCAGAGAAAATGCTGCATGAATAAGTGCATTGTTATTTCATTTTTTACATTTTTTTGCAGTTTTTTTTCATACTCATTTGGCTATGTTCACATGTTGCATTTTTGCAGCGTTTATTTGAAATCTCAAAGCTTTTGCTGATACTGTAAAAAGCAGTTTTTAATTTACATTAAAAAATGCTGATGAAGACAACATCTGAACATAGACTTAGTACGGGTGAAATCTACAGCAAAATGCTGGAAAAAATGTAAACTGCTAGGAGGGAGAAACAGTGCAATCGGTTTTATTTGAGAAAAAAGAAATATAAATGATTATATGTGCTCACCTCGGTGGGTAAAATAAGTGAGATAAATGTCCGCTGCTGCAGATCCCAAAGCTCAAAAAGCCAGAAGGACAATTAGTGGTTATTCTGTGCTACCGGTCAATGATGATGCCATACGTTAATCCAAAAACATGGTTTATTGATTCAACATGTTTCAAAGCTGCCTGACTTCATCAGGAAAAAGAAAAACCTTAATACAGCAACACAATAAAATCCATCACCCAATATTGTATAAGGCTGGGGTCACAGTTGACATGCGTTTTTTAGTGCCTTTTAAAAACTCATGCGTTTTAACATGCGTTTTGTCATGTCAGCATGAGTTTTTTAAGGTGTGTGATGGCTCCCTGCGTTTTTGGCTGCCTTTTTAAATCTGCACCCAAAAATAGTGCAAGTACTATTTTTTTGTGCGTTTTTATAACATGGGCCCTTATGGAAAACGAATGCAAAAACGCCTGTACAATTAGTACCATTTAGTGCCAGTCAAAAACGCATGCGTTTTCCATAGGAGCCCATATTAAAAAACGCATGCGTTTTTGGAAATGCACCAAAAACGCATGGTACTGTCACACATGCTTTTTGGCTATTAGGGCATGCGTTTTTTAACATGGGGGCCTATGGGTGCGTTTTTTACATGCGTTTTTGAAAACGCAGGTTTCCAAAATCGCTTGTGAAAAATGCAACTGTGACCCCAGCCTTACTGTATTGTGGTTTTTCTGTCTCCCGATTAAGTAACGAGGCAGCTTCAAAATGCATTTAATTAATAAAGTGTTCTCTGCATAGCACACAGCATCATTAGGGTGACGTGCAGATCCCGAACAAGCACCCCCTGTACCCGAATATCCAGGTGCTCGCATATCTCAACTTTTGACTTACAAAAAGGTATAACAAAAAGTTCAAGAATGTAGAAAATGTGTTTGAAATGTAAACAAATATAAAAATTATATGTGTATTACTGTTTCTTTATGGATGTATGTTAAATAAGACTAATAAAACACTTTGTGGGTTTTTCTTGCAGCAATATTGGTGGCTTGCTTCTTCAAATGTACACAAATTTGCTTTGTATCTAATTGATTCACTCATATCTAGTGGCAGAGTCTGATTTATATTTGTAAAAAATATGTGATAGATTCCCTTGAAATGTTTATTACAGAATGTTTGATTACTTAATTTATCACAAAAATATCTACTACTAGCTGTAGAGCCCAGCGCTGCCCAGGGCATAATGCCCATATATGGTGATAATGCTCATATATGGTATTATTGCCCATTTATGGCAATGTATGTATGTGTGCATATGTACCATAGTCCACCCCCTCCCAGTAACGTTGCCCCTTCGTAGCACCACCCCTACACATAGCCCTACCCCTCCCAGTAGCCACACCCTTTCATAGAACCGTCCCATGTATAGCCTTTCCCCTTCCTAGGTCCACCCCTCCTCATAGTCCAGGGGGTGTGGTTATGTGGAGGAGGTGAGGATATGTGGAGATGCAGACTGTGAAGTGGGCATAGCTATGTGGAGTGGGTAGGGATATGTGAAGTGGGTGGGGCAAATGCCACATACACACATACATACATACACTCTGTTAGACATACGGTGTGTTGTATAGATGAGTACACCCCCTTTGGAAATATTTGGTATCTCACTGAATACAATCAGAATTTCCAAAATTTGGACAAGACTAAGTTTCCAGAAGCTTTTTAAACCAATAACATAAAAGTAAGGTTAACAATTAGTGATGAGGGAGATCTACCATGCTCGGGTGCTTGGCACTCTTAAGAAGCAGTTGATTGGCTCGACTTTAGCACTCAAATATGATGGAAGTCAATGGGTAACTGTTTTACTGGGGATTTGTCCGGAGATATTTTTGAGTTTCCTATTGACTTTCATTATACTTGGGTACTCGAGTCATGCGTATCCGAGCATCAACTGCTTGTAACGAGTACCGAGCACTCAAGCATGGTAGTTAGGGATGGGCGAATCTACTCGCTAGGACTCGTTACTCGGCGAGTAGTAAGGGACTCGCAGGACTCGGTACTCTGCGAGTTTCCCAGTGATTACTCGCACGAGTCCAATGCAAATCAATATCAATCCTAGTTTTGTCAGAAACACTGACAAAACTAGGATTGTCATTGTTTGCATTAGACTCGGCTACTGTGCCAGTGATAGCAGGGAAACTCGCAAATAACTGCTGTTACATTGCGAGCCGAGTCCAGCTGTCTTCTCTGTGCAGCTCCAGGGTCCTAGAGCCCGCCTGCTCACAGAGATGATGTAGCAATGCTGAGATTGTTCTCAGTCTGCTCATTCCCTGTGTATAGACATCTATATCTATGCACAGGGGATGTAGCAGAGAGGACATCGCGTTTTGGACTACGTCGGACGGAAGAGGATTTTTTTAATTAAAGATGGAGTCCCTAATGGCTTTTTTTTTTATTTCAAATAAAAATTTTTCTCTGTGTTGTGTTTTTTTAACCCTTTATTGGAGATTCTTAGTGGCTGGGTCAAACGTGGCCTGACATTAAGAATCTCGGGCTTAATACCAGCTTGTATAACAAAGCTGGTATTAACCCCTTTATTACCCAGCGTGGTACCGCCACCAGGGCCGCTGGAAGAGCGGGGTTCAGCGCCAGAGGATGGCGCTTCAATGAACGCGCCATCTTCTGGGGCAGCTGCGTGCTGCAATTTGCAGCGGGGGGTGCCCAGAAAGCTTGGGCATCCCTGCGCTGCGGATTCCAGCCCCCAGCTGCTTAGCTGTACCTGGCTAGACATAGAAATTGCGCGGAGCCCCACGGAGTCAGAGTCTCAGAGTCACAGTCTCAGAGTCAGAGTCAGAATCTCAGAATTTCATGAAATAATTAAAAAAAAATGCGTGGGGCTCCGCGCAATTTCTATGTCTAGCCAGGTACAGCTAAGCAGCTGGGGGCTGGAATCCGCAGCGCAGGGATGCCCAAGCTTTCTGGGCACCCCCCGCTGCAAATTGCAGCCCGCAGCCGCCCCAGAAGATGGCGCGTTCATTGAAGCGCCATCCTCTGGCGCTGAACCCCGCTCTTCCAGCGGCCCTGGTAGCGGTGGCACGCTGGGTAATAAAGAGGTTAGGGCCAGCTTTGTATTATCAGCTGGCCCTAAGCCCGAAATTTATGGCGGTCACGCCAATATTAGACATGACCGCCATGAATTTCTATTAAATTGTTTTAAAAAAAACACAACACAAAGAAAATTTTTTATTAGAAATAAAAAAAAAGCAATTAGGGACTCCATCTTTAATTAAAAAAATCCTCTTCCGTCCGACGCAGTCCAAAACGACTCTCTGTCCTATAGATGTCTATGCACAGGGAATGAGCAGACTGAGAACAATCTCAGCACTGCTACATCATCTCTGTGCACAGACATTCATGTCTGTACACAGGGAATGAGCAGACTGAGAACAATCTCAGCTCTGCTACATCATCTCTGTGCACAGACATTCATGTCTGTACACAGGGAATGAGCAGACTGAGAACAATCTCAGCTCTGCTACATCAGGCAGCAGGCGGGCTCTAGGACCCTGGAGCTGGCAGCCAGCACACTGAGAAGACAGGACTCTTATCTGTGCGAGTTTCCCAGCGATTATAGTTACAAAGTAAACGAGTCCAATGCAAATAAATGGCAAAACTAGGATTGCTTCAGGCTGAAGCTTCCGAGACACATCTGCGATTTGTAAATCTCACACTACTCGCTATTACTCGCTTCCCCATTCATTAACATTGGACTCGCTAGACTCGCAACGAGTAGCGAGTCCTGGGCTCGGACTCGCTAGAGTCAAGCGATTCCGAGTAATTTAGGATTCGCCCATCACTAATGGTAGTGCTCCCTCATGAATATTATTATTATAACTTTCATTACAAAATCTTCTGCTTTACTCAAATTAGTGGATGCCAAAATGAGAAAAGCACCCAAACATCTACTCTGCCTTATCCTTCAAACCGCACATCCAAGCTCTTGCCACCTCCTGCTGCCTCCAACTCAAAAATATTTCCAGAATCTGTCCCTTCCTCACCCCTCAATCTACTAAACTACTAGTGCATGCCCTCATCATCTCCCGTCTCAACTACTGCAACCTCCTTCTCTGTGGCCTCCCTGCTAACACTATTGCACCTCTCCAATCTGTCCTTAACTCTGCTGCCCGACTATCTCCTGGCTAATCCTCCACTTCTCCCCTCTGTAAATCCCTCCACTGGCTCCCAATTCCCAAGCGTATCCAATTCAAACTACTAACATTGACTTAGGCTAGGGCCACACTTGTGTTTGCATTCCTGCTACTGAATCCAGTTTTATCACTGTAAAATGTTGAAAACCGGATCCGGTAACGCACACATAGACTCCAATGCAAAAAACGAATTGCAAAATGGCTCAAAAGTGCAATCCGTTTTTTTGGTGGGTTTTCAAAACTGGATGCATTTTTTTAACATGGGAGTCTACGGGCAATGCATCTGTTAACTCATGGTACCATGCATTAACATTTCTGGTACCTGATCCGGTAAAAATTCCTCAAAAATGGCAAGGGGAAAGACTGGATCCATTAATGCATCCAGTAAATGGATGGAGCCTCTCAAGTGTGACCCTAGCCTTACAAAGCCATCTACAATCTGTCTCCCCCATATATCTCTGAACTAATCTCCCGATATCATCCAACTCGTAATGTTCGATCCTGCCAAGACCTACTTCTATTCTCCACACTTGTATATTCCTCATCTAAGCACCTGAAAGACTTTGCCCGAGCATCCCCCATCCTCTGGAATTCTGCACCTCAAAATGTCCAACTGCCCTCCACTCTTGGAAACTTCAAGCGGAACCTAAAAACCCATCTCTTCAGAACAGCCTACAGCCTGCAATGACCACGGTGCCACCTCCACCACCAACAGAACAGACCCAACCTACTGTCTCCCTCCCCATTTCCCTGTAGAATGTAAGCCCGCAAGGGTAGGGTCCCCGGTCCCCTCTATATCAGTCTGTCACTGTTAGTTTGTTCATTGTTAACTTGTTTGTATGTATCCCTTTCTCATGTACCGCACCATGGAATCAATGGTGCTTTATAAACAAATAATAATAATAATAATAATAATAATAAAATAAATGGCCATAAGTTATTGTCACAGCACTCCTTGTGGTGAATCATGGAACTACAAATTGGAGGTAGAAATAATTCCACCGGGAAGTATTTGGTCTTTATTCAACATCTAATATCTTATTTTTTGGTTTACTCACCCATTTTTTTTCTCCATCTGTTACGTAACAACTGTCTAGATCGAAGAAGGAATAGGGCACGTGGAGCTACAACGAAGAGACTTGGTAAAATCTTTCAAGAACCTTGATGATTTGCTGGAGTATAGACTCTATGTTTCGGTGACTGTCATCACTGATGAAGGTCAGGAAATTGATTAATAAAAAAAAAACTTGATCAATGAAATAATGTAAGATGAAAAAATCTGTACGCTGAATTATTTTTAAAAATCTTCATGGATGAAAAGGTTGGAAGATATCTTTTATATCATCTGAATTCAGCATATAAAGGCAATGTATGTACACAGCAAGGACATTTCTTAATATTTTTGAGGTACATCCCACCTATTCCTGAACAGTTTGGCCGCTGCCAGTTCCCAACATTGAAGGATGTATCTGGGACTTAAAGCATAAATGCTGTTTAAATTTGTACAATTAATAATGTAGAGCAAGTGATTTTAATACACTTTTTAATATAGTTCATTAGAAAATTCTGGCTGGTTACCATTCATAATCATTCCACAAGTTGTACTCAGTGCTCTGTGTGTGAATCTGATTCTGTGTCAGAGCCGTCTTCACAGTGAATACGGACATGTAAGGGGATAATGGAGAGGGAGTGTGGCCTACACTGTGACTCTGCAGCTCACAAGGAGACAATGTATCACATTACAGCACAGAGCTGAGCAATGTCAGGATGTAAACTCCTCTATACAAGCTTCTCTCTTCTGTCATCTATCTCCACACAGCAATCTCTGTTAACCCCTTGTCTGATGGCTCCCCACACAGCTCACTACCAGCCTGCTCTCACACAGTGCTGGCAGACTCTGGCATCTCCCACACAGACAGAAAATGCAACTTTTAAAACAGCACAGAAAAATGTGATAAAATAAGTCATGTGGCACAAAAAAAGCATAATCTTAGCTTCTATATGACCCATCATGACCCCGTGCAGTATTGTTTTTTTTGGTTTTTTTTTCAATGAAATGACACTTAAACTTTAAGAAAAGCTGAAATGTGCCTAAGCACTAACAGGCCCGTAGTTACTACCTACCTGCATGTTGTGACCGGTGCCATTCTTCGTTGGCAAGGATCAGTCACAGGCTGCTCATGCTGGTGATACAGTGACTTGATCAACGGAGACTTCTTTTCCTCTCTGCTCTGTAGACTTGGTTGACCATGTGACATCATGCTGATTGACAGCGAGCTGACTGCTGACTAACTGGGGGTGAAGACTTTCAATCAGTATGACATCAGCTTTTCCGCCCTGTCTAGAGAGAAGAGTGCAAAAGAAGCCTCGGCACAACAGTGCAAAAGAAGCCTCCACTCTGTTGACATGACGTCAGATGATTTGCAGGCAGGAGTGGTCTGTGACTGCTCTGTGCCATCAAAGAATGGAGCCAGGCACAACAGGCAGGTAGGTAGCAACTGCCAGGCTGTACCCAAACCTGCCAGGTCCTAAGGCTGCCTTCAGACTTGCAGATGCATCTGCAGCATTTTGCAGATGCATCTGCAAACATCTGCATGCAGACCACGGCCCCTATGTTTATAATGGAGCGCACGGTGGTCTGCAGATGCTTGCAGACCGCCGTGCGCTCTCATTGCCCGCCATTAGTGATCTGTGCGCAGGCGGATGCCTGCGTACAGATCACACACTCTCGTCCGCACCAGGGACGCGAGATGTTGCGTCCCTGGTGCGGGCGAGAGTGTGTGATCTGTACGCAGGCATCTGCCTGCGCACAGATCACTAATGGTGGGCAATGAGAGCGCACGGCGGTCTGCAAGCATCTGCAGACCGCCGTGCGCTCCATTATAAACATAGGGGCCGCGGTCTGCATGCAGATGCTTGCAGATGCATCTGCAAAACGCTGCAGATGCATCTGCAAGTCTGAAGGCAGCCTAAGTCCTCTAAACTTTCAGCAAGCACATGTGTGGGCCACAATTTCATGCTTATCCATCTCTGTCTCATGATATTCTGCAAATTGAGTCATTAAAACAATGTTCTCCTTATGCTAATGAGGCCAAGCACTATTCGCAAGGATGTTAGATCACCTGACTAGTCTGCCCTCTTTAAGGAGAGGTTCCGGCACCAGCTGGTTGATTCCAACCAGCTGGTGCCGGAACCTCTCCTTAACTTGTGGACTATACCTTGGATTTTCTGCCGTGCACAAAGGGACAGGTGAGCGGTGATCACCCCTTGATTGACTTAGTCTGCCCTCTTTCCATGTCATCACGCTCCTGTGGGCGTGATAACATAATTACCAGCAGCTGGCGTCTCTTAGAGCTCCCGGACATGATCATCTCTGTGTGCTTCTGTTTCGGGTGTATGTGTCCACTGCTTCAGAGGTGAACTGTGCATACTCAGAAGGACACTACCCTGCTGATTATGCACAATGTGGCTCTAATGCCAGGACTTTCCCCAAATACAGAGCCGCACTGTGCATAGTCTGAGGAGCAGGAGCCTTCTTGGCATGCACAGTTCACCTCTGAAGTAGGGGACACATAAACCGGCAACAGGAGCACGGGGAGATGGCAAAAGAATTGGGGCTCTGAATTGCAATTGGCACAATATAAAAGATGAGAGAAAATGTAAAGATTCAATTTAGTGGGAACTGAGCTATGCCTCCTTCCTCCTGAAATGGCGCTGTGAGGTAGAAGAATATTGACTGCCTGTCACTCAAACATTATTGGATCCATGCAATGTGTATTTCAAGCATTTTTTAGTATCGAAAAGAGAAAATCAGTTGAACATGTTAATGATTATAATACTAAAAATGCATTCCTCTAATTAAACATGTGCACCACTTTTTGTGTTACAGGCAGTGACTTTGTGGAAGCTGAGTTGGATAACATTTACATAGTAAAGTCTCCTTATAAAATAATCTTCACCAGAACGTCCAAATATTTTAAGCCCGGAATGCTGTATGATCTCTTGGTTTGTATATTTTTTCTACATCATATTAATAAATCAGAGTGCCATTGTCAATCAAGGTTTAGACTGTCCCACGAGGATCTCCAAAAATGTAAGGTACTTGGGCGAATCTACTCGTTAGGACTCGTTACTCTGCGAGTAGTAGTGGACTCGCAGGACTTGGTACTCTGCAAGATTCCAACCGATTACTCACATAGTAACAAGTCCAATGAAAATCAATGGCAATTCGGTAGTTTAACATTAAAACTGGATTGTCCCTGTCCTCAATCCGGTTTCATAGACATAATTGTTAAGTTTAACCGGATTAACCCGAATCGTCACAAACCGAGACAATCCGGTTTCAATCCGGTTTAATCCTGTAACAGTTATAAAGAATCAGCTAAAGCCGGATCATGGTCAATCCGGTTCAACCTAACATGGCTGTCTATGTAGCCGGATTGTCCCCAATTCGTTTAAACAATCGCACCGATTCATGGATACCCGCTGTCAGCAGCGAGTCTTAGGGATGAGCGAGTCTACGACTCCTGTATACTGTATTCGGGACTCGCCGAATTTATAATATGTAAATGTTCCGAGACAGCCTAGCATGTTAGCTCAGAAAAATATGAAGATGGACCAGCATGTTAGCCAATCATACTTATGAATGCCGCAGCCATGTTGTTTGTGGCATTACTACGATTGGCTGCTGTCCAGCGTGATGCCTATGTCATGTATGACAGGCAAGGTTGTATATAAGCCTTACCCCTGCCCCTGCCATTTTGGGCACATTCCTGTGACGATCTGAGCTAGTGTAGGGCAAGTTGGAGACTTGAAGCAGATCCTAGGGAGTGTCAGTCAGTGTAGGAAACCCACCTCAAGATTCCTCACATTTAACCCAACAGCTCTTGTGAGAGCTACCAGGACAGATGAGTACTGTAGAGGACTGTAGGCAGGGAGACAGGCAGGCAGGAGCAGCCTTGCAGTGCCACACAGCGCCGACCTCAGAGCTTAGCTTAGTCACTCAGCTTTCCTCAGAGCTGAAATAAGAAGCTGAGCTAATATTTCTTTTTTTTCCACCAGATATTTTTGGGGTCATATTTACCCCTGCAGCGTTATTTTTTCTGTGGCAGACCAGTGCGTTGCTGCTCTCCTACCAGCTAATAGCACGCACGCTACCTTAAAGCGGTGACGCAGACATCACCACAGTCCATCTTGGTGACTGCTTGTGCGCATTCAATAATTTTTATAGGGAGAGTGCGTTGCTTCTCTGCTAAGTGATAGCACGCACTTTACCTCAAAGCGGTGACGCAGACAGCACCACAGTCCATCTTGTGCTTGTTAGCCATTGGTGGGGGATGGTCACTGTCAGCTTGTTCTGCAGCGCAGCCGCAGTATGGATTTTGGACTTTGTGAACCGGGCAGGTTTTTTTCACCTGGTCCATTGAATCCAGTTCTATAGTCACTCATGGTAAATTTGACCGGTTTGCACCGAACCAGGGAAATCCGGTTTATAAACATTTCTTGTATTGTACCCCAATCCGGATTGTTCGGATCCGGGTCAATCCGGTCACATGTAACATTGCTGTGTATGGGACTGGATTGAACCGGATTTAACCAGATTGGTACAACCCGGTTTCACATTAAATCTTTATGCTTTTTAGCGACGGCTTCTAAACTATGATTAAATGAATTGCAGGTTGTTCCTCTGCTGCCAGACCTTTTTTCTCTTTATAGGGTCCAGCAGCAGAGAAATTACTCGCAATTACTCGCTTCCCCATTCATTTACATTGGACTTGCTAGATTCGCAACGAGTAGCGAGTCCCAGACTCGGACTCGATTCCGAGTAATTTAGGATTCGCCCATCCCTAATCTGAATGCCTAGTGATGGGCAAACACGAACTGTAAAGTTCAGGGTCCGTACTGCACACCTAATGTTAAGGCATGTCCCTTAGAAGTCCGTGTTACTTTCTGGCTTCAGCTAGGGGCTCTGTTAAAATAAGCACAAGGCTGATTAAAGTGGGAGAATTAATACTTACCAATCTCCGGTTCTGCGATCTCATTACTTACGGGTCTGATCAATAACCCTATGTCTATTCACTACACTGACTCCAACAGCCAGTTACAGATGCCCACTCTCTGTAACAGTGTCTGTGATTGGCTGTTATATAAACCGTGCCCCCACCCATTGTGCCAGCATCTGTTATTGGTTGCCATATTAGTGTATTGGCACAAACCAGTCATCAAAGTGTGTTGGGGGTCCCCATATTTTTGATTCTCAGCGCACATGAAGCAGACAGCTGCGGCCTGCAGCTCCCGGCTGTGAGCTTTATCTTGGCTTAGCATCAAATATGGGGACCCCACATGGGTATTTGAAATTATTTAAATAAATAATGTACAAAAATTGCAGCGTAGGGTCCTCCCCAATTTGATACCCAGACAAGATAACGACTGAGTGCTGGTATTCTAAGCATGGTGAGGCCCATAGTTATTGCCACCCCCAAGAATAAGAATAACAACCCGCAACATTCCCAGAATTTGGCACATTCATTAGAAGCATCAAATCCTGGTGCATTACCTGTCTATTGTCAATTGCTATAGTGTGGTGGCAATCAGAGTAATAGAAGGGGTTAATGACAGCTGAGAATTGACGGTTATCATCAAGTTTTTGATTAGTAATGTTCAAGTCTCTATGAGACTCCCATATTACCAATCCTGATAAGCAGAAAAACAGTTGAACGGGGTATCCAAACCACGCTACCGCCTGAAGAAAATATTCACTTCCAAAACTCAGAAAATTTGATGGTGAATTTTTATTTTTACGTGTTTCGGGGTTACAAGCCCCCTTCTTCAGGACAAAAATCACAGATGTACCACGTTCCACCCTTTTTCTGCTTATCATTTTAGAAGTTGGGGGAGCTGTCTCAGACCGTCATCAGAATTAAAATCCGCATGTGTTGTTTGGTGTGGTTGTGCCTGTCACAACCTGAAAAAGGTGAGCAATATCCTATTTTTGTTCTCCTCCTGACCACACAGGTATACCCTATTAGCGCTTTCTCCTTTCCAGACACTACATCTGATATTACCAATCCTGTGAGTAAATAGTTAAAAAACACAGACAAAAATCTTTTATTTGAAAAAAAAATTAAGAGAACTCTCTTTTACCTATTTATTAACCCTAAACTTTCCCATCTCTGAAGGGAAATTAACAGCATGATGTCCCACAAAGCTCTTCCGTGTCTGCTACATCTCACAGTGAGCGATTACATTACAGTGACAGCTCACAGCAAGAAGTGCTTTCACAATGATGGATCCTCACCTGAGTTCAACTGATGTCACAGCTGTGTACCTTACTGATGTTACTGATCTCGCAGCTGCGGTTCTGTCATTGTGAAAGTGCTTCTTGCAATGACAGGTCACTATACTGTAACATCTTACTGCAATGTGGCAGAGACAGAGGAGCTTCAAAAAACATTGCTCTGTGCATTTACCATTAGAGGGTATGTTTCGAAGCTAATAAATGGGTGAAAGAGCATGTTTATTGTGTTTTATTTCAAATAAAGGATTTTTGTCTGATTTCTTTCAAGAATTTCCTTACAGGATTGGTAATGCATGGACCTCATAGAGGTCTGAATTTTACCAATCCAGGACTTGATGACAGCTATCAAGTCTCACCTCTCATTAATCCCTTCTAATACCCTGATTGCCACCGCACCAAGGCAAATGAGAAGAGCTTGGTAAAGTAGAAGGATGTATCGCTTCTGATGAATGTACCAAATTCTGGGGCAGCTGTGGTCTACTATTCTTAGCCTGGGAGAGTAGGACACCACACGGCAATTTTTTTAAACCGATTCATTTAAATAATTTTAAAAAACTGTGTGGTGTCGCCGTATTTGATACTCAGCCAATAGAAAGTGCACAGCTGGGGGCTGAAGGTTGCAGTGGTCCACTTTATCTGCGCTGAGAATCAAAAATACGGAGACCCCTAGGCAATTTTTTTAAAATGATTTATTTTTAAATACATATGATGGCAGGTTTGTTGCCAATACACTAATATGGCAATCAGATACCGGCCTGATGATGTATTTAGTTTTCACTCCACTTCAGGACTCGGACAGTTAGTGTGAGGACAACCAATCACAGACGCTGGTAGAGAGGGTGGGTGCGCTGTCTGATTGCAACCAATCTGTGGCACCTGCCTGCCTGTTGGTGCTTAATATCAGAAAGAATTGTATTAAATCCGCGCTGCTGCCAAATGAACCAATTCAATGCGACTGTTGTAGCATATGGTGGTTTAGTCTACGTGTTTCGAAGCATAACTCCGCTTCTTTATCCGGGAATGTACACCAGTTCATTTCCTGATGAAGAAGTGGGGTTACACTTCGAAACGTATAGAATATACCACCATATGCTACATTGATCGCTTTGAATTGGATCATTTGGCAGCAGCGCGGATTTAATACCATTCTTCCTGATAGTATGCATAATCGACTTGCCTTGGTGCATGTGGTTTCTGCGGCAGCTGCCTCTAACGCTTTTATTTAGTTGTGGGTCACAACCATAAAGGTGAGCACATTATCACCTCCCTGCTAAGCCTCTCTCTCACTGGGTAAGACCCTATTGCGCTTTTTTTTCCCACAGTCCATTCCTGTTAGTGCTTAGGTATTTTATTTTGATAAATCATGGATAACCCCTTTATGATTGCTGCCCACATATAATGCCAGGTATTTTTTGGTGACCTAGGGTTTTATTATTTTGTATATGATTGTAAACTTTGATTCCTCAGCCCAAAGGCATGACCTTAAATTTTTGCACAATAAACTTCAATTGTTATTTCTGGGAGACAGCCAAAAGGGAAGAAGACAGCACAGTGGGGAGAGAGACAGACAGAAAATGGGGGAGAGCACACAGGGGGAAGATATCTAAAAAAAGAGAGCATAGAGTGGAGAAGACAGCACACAGAAGGGAGAGAGACCACATACAGAGGGGAGAGCAGACAGTGGGAGAGACACCACATACACCGGGGAGAAAGTGCACAGGGGGAAGACAGCTCAAAGGAGAGAGAACAAAGGGGAGAAGACAGCACAGGGGAGAGAGAGATGTGGCGCCCCGCAACGAGTGCGTCACAAGAGGGTATTGCAGCCATAAATGCAGCCGCAATATTCTCTGACACAGCAGTGATCTGGTTAATTTAGAAATCCAACCCTGCATGCATCACCTAGAACAGAGGGCCAATCCTAGGTCCTGGTGGGCGGAGTGCTAGGGTAGTGTGTAGGAGAACAGACACATAGTCTACACAGTAGAGTCTAGAACAGAACCTAGAACACATCTAGGACAAGAGAACTTGGAGAGGAGCGGGGGCTCCGCACCCCGTGCAGCCCCCGGGCCGTCACCGGTCGGGTGTCAGCACCTGAGGCCTTACCAACCGGGATTGGGCATTATTCACACGGGTTCCCAAAAGACTCCCGTGCCCACAACTTCACAGCCGGTTCACTGGTACCGAAGCTGGCAGCAGTTCACCTCTGCTACGCGAACCAGAAGCGTGGAGGAGCAGCTTCACAGGAGCACCCCACCACCAGCCAACTTCCAGTCGTCTAACCAGCGGTGTACCCACTGAGGGATCCAAGGCTCCCCAAAACATCCAGAACGTACATCATGGATAGGGCATTGAAGCAGCCTCCCCGTACCCGACCTGGTATTCCTGGGCGACATTGGCAATCACTTAGTTAGAATGGAGGAACACTGCGGATTTCTAAGGGACACCATCACTGATGAGTCCACCCGGTCCACTACCTGTAACCTGTATACAAAGTACTGCCTGCTGGTTACAGCAAATACCCGTTGCAGAGACTTTCTGTGTCCGTGCTTCCTTATGAACTGTCCGTCCGCACTACAAGGTAACCGCAGCTGCCGCACAACATCTTAAGCAGCTCCAACCTCCGGGGATCACCGCTCAGCCTGTGGGGAGCGTTCCATCTTGCTGCTGTCCATCCCCGGAGGTTCCGCAGCGTCGGTAGTCCTTACCGAACTACTCATAGGTGGCGTCACGAATAAATTAAAACCCCTTTAATCTGTTCCTACAAGACGTCTTCAACACTTTTGATCTGCACTACACCGGGCCCCACTACCGGCAGGCGCGGTCCACCCGTGACAAGGAGGAAGGAAGCATCGCCTGTCTAAACCGGAGTCCCGGCCACGGTGAGTCAGAGACAGCACACAGGTGGGTGACAGGTCTAAGGAGAGTGTATATGAGAGGAGAAGACAGCACAGGGGGAGACGGCAGCACACAGGGGGAGAGCATATAAGGAGAGAGAGAGCAAAAAGGGGAGACAGGTCAAAGGAGAGAGCACAGAGAAGAGAATACAGCACAGGTGTGAGAGAGACCACACAGTGGGGAGAGATAGTTGCTGAGCCCAGTGCCACAGAGCCTGCCCCCATCGTGATGCCACCGCCCTCCCAATGCAATATCATCAGACTCACATCTATTTTACAATAAACTTCAATTGTAATTTCTTGTCTTAATCTGTCATCTTCACCAAATACCTCTGAGGTATTAATTTATTCTATATGTTGATTTTTCATTTTACAAAATACATTTTATTGTATATTTTGCCTCCACATAGGTCATGGTAACCAACCCTGATGGTTCCCCTGCAAAAAATATTGCAGTTGTATCAAACCAGGGAAATGACAGAGGGATAACTCGTCAAGATGGAATAGCGAGACTGAAACTGAACACCGCCGTAAATGTGAAATCGTTGACGATAACTGTGAGTTCTATTTTCTTATTATTATACAAGTCTGGTTAATACTACAACTGAGATATAATTTATTGTGTGGCGCCCCAGCGGTCTGTTCGCCACAAAGGGGTACTGCACATCCTACGGGTGTGGTATTCCTGTTCTCAGTAAATGGGATGGTAAGTCCAGACACCCACAAAAGCACCCAACACACCCGATCCCAGGGACGGTGGACGGACCCGACAGAGGGAGGACCCAGTTAGTCAGTGGGATGGAGGGAAGAAAGATGGAGGGTGGGAAGTTAGTGCAGGTCAGTCGAGAGGAAGGAGGAGGATCCGGAGAACTTCAACAGTGAGAAAATCGTCTTGGGTCCCAGAACAGCCGACTGCGGAGAGGCAGATGGAGCCCTAGGGGCACAGGAAGTGAGCAATCCTCCCATGTGCCCGAATCTGAAGTTAAATGGAAGGGCAGGTGGAGAACCAGGGGACTGGCCCTGAAGGTGGTGAGGAGACTCTATGCTCCAACCACGGAACCAGATGCCACTAGATCTAGAGGAGCTGTGACCAACACCCGACACATCCGCCAAGGAGGCAGCCGTACTAGGGTCAGGGTACTTGGCCGACTGCCCGAGAAGACCCGTGGCTGCTAGATTGGGGCACCGTGTGCAGAGGCGCAAGCAGGCGAGAGGTGGACAGGCAGCGTTGGGAGATAATGTAACCCGAGAAGAAAGGAACATAAAGGGGGTGTCTTGGACGAGCTATCCCGGTTGCTGAGGACTATCTGGACTGAGATTGTGCAATAACAATACACTGTAACACTGCTAAGTGAGAAGTTAAGCAAACCAGGTTTAGAACTCAGAACTGTGTGTGAGACTGTTCATTTCCCGCCTGCGGAGCGGTAGACTGATAAGACGCACAGGCCGCAGAAGTCCCACCAGAGAATCGCTCCCATTCCTCTATCCCACCGAGAACAACCCTGCTGGCCCTCGATCACTGAACATCGCTCCAATTGCCCTGGTGACCCACTTCACCCGTGGGAAGTGAAACCACCACAGCTGCCGAATACCACGAATTGCGTCACAACAACTACCCCTAAATCCCAATTTCCTAAACTTTTATTGACACCGCCAGGGTCATGGAGCCGGGTCTCGACCCCGTGACTCCCCAGCAAAACTGATAGTCTGGTTCCGAGTACTCCAAGCTGCACTGATGTCTATATAAAGATTTTCTCCACCCAAATGTCACAATAGTATTTTTCTACATTGGCAAAATTCCCTGACATATACACAAACATTTCTAATTGTGTAATCAGCAAAGTTGCTATAGGCATCATTCCGAAAAATCTTGGCCTTAATAAACCTGCTGGGTGCGCAAGTGTCTAAGATATGATTTAGCACATACTCTGACCATACAGAAAGTCCAATTGACACAGGATTATACAACATTCTATTCTATAGGTATTAATATTGGCTTTTAATAAAATGTAACTAATTATTTCATATTGTATGTGAAACTCAGCGTCTCTAAACCCCTCTGCTTCCACACTGGTGTGGACCCAACTGCAGCACATTCACTACCAATTATGGAGTCTGATAACGCAGCACTACAATGGAAAAGGCATGACCACCAAAAATGCCCCAGAGAACCATTAGAGTCCATAGAGTAGTTACTTGTTGTAAATATCAATTAAATAAAACAGTGCAGTCTGTTGACCTGAAGACCTGCATTGTGTGAACTACATTACTGTAGAACCTGTGCCAATTTAACAGAACTATATAACATTTACAGTATGGCCACTAGGAGCAGGATTTTTTGAAATGGCATTCAGTTTGATCTAGATAGGTTCATCAGAGTCTTCTACAAGCCTAGATAGAGCCACAATAATCTTTTCCAAGCATAGATAGGTCTATCAGGGTCTTCTCCAAGCCTAGATAGGTCAACCTGCATCTTCTCCAAGCCTATAAAGGTCCACCAGGGTCTTCTCCAAGCCTAGATAGGCCCACTAGGGTTTTCTCCAAGCATAGATAGGTCTATCAGGTTCTTCTCCAAGCCTAGATAAGTCCATCAGGGTCTTTTCCTATATTATCTTGACAGTATTAATCCATTGGGTTGCTGGTTTTCCTCTTCCCTTGTACCTTCTACCTGTGCCGCAGGGATGAGCAAAGGGTTAATGTTATTAATAGATGTGGGCAACATGTCTGTAGAGAGTGCCCACCCTCCCTACAGACATGTTCCTCACATAGTTCGGCATGTGAAGGGTTAATGTCTATATTTACAGTATTGCCGGCTTTTGTCGGCTTTTTGTAATTGAAAAGCCAGGCGGTTCCTCCTGGCTGTACTGGAGTACAGTACGTAATGTTCTTAGCACCAGGTACAGGGCAGCATCCTCAATGAGGAGCTGTACCTGGTACTTACGCCATTTGCGTACAGCATAAGCTGCTGTCCCTGGTATTGAAAACTTTTACAATAGTTCTATGGCGGTGCGCTGCCCATAGAACTAATGTTAAAGCTTTCAGGACCCTGGATAGCGGCGGATACGTACTACATTATGTACTGTATCTCCTCCACTTCAAGGAGCCGCTGGCTTTATTTAATAAAATAGTAAATGCCAACAATAGCCGGCAATACAGTAGTACACCTAATTAACCCTTCATATGATGCACCATATGGTCACCATGTCTCTAGGGAGGGTGGACACTCCCTGGAGACATGGTGCCCACATATGATATTAACATTAACCCTTTGTTCATCCCCGCAGCCGCAGGGATGAACAAAGAATCCAGCAACCGGATTGCACATTCTGAGCAATCCGGTTACCGGATCTGGGTTTAAAGACACATTTTGAACACAAAATGTGTCTGAAGGCTCATGCGATTACCGCATCCGGATCTGGATGCGGTAATCGCAATGAGCCTTCCAAATGTGACCCTAGCCTTAATTAATTTTGCATTATCACTTCCTCATAGGTAAGAACAGCTGTGCCCGGGCTTCCTGATGATTCACAGGCTTCTGGAGAAACAACAGCGGTAGCATATAGACCATTGAATGGGCAGAACAATTACCTACATATCGACGTCACAAATAATATCCTGGAATCCAAAACGCAAATTTATATAAACTTTAATATCCTAAATAGTAATGTTAATGTCCAGAACCAAATCAACCATTTCACCTACTTGGTAAGTAAATCCTAGAATAATCAATGTCCAACAACATAGAATGATTATGTACATGCAGGCTATTACCTGTATTGTTGGGATAATATGAGCACTTTGTAGTGGTATTTTATGGCTTTACCACTTTATCTGGGTTATTGGGCATTTGTATAGTACTACAAATAATGTGCCATGTTATGGCTGCCATCTGGTCATTTTTCAGCTACACAAGGTAACTTGGGGCTAATATTCTCAGCGTGGTGATGCCCATAGTTATTGGGCCCCCCAGACTACAGAAAAGCATTCCGCTACCACCTCAGAAATTGCTGCATTCATTAGAAGCGCCCATTCCTGGCAATTTTCTCTATGCCCTGGTGTGGTGGTACTGGGGTAATAAATGGGGTTAATGACAGCTGAGTATTGATAGCTTGCCATTAAGTCCTAGATTGATAATGTTCAGGCTTCTATGAGAACCCCCCTTTGTCATTCCTGTAACTAGTTAAAAAAAAATATGCACACAGAGAAAATTCCTTTATTTTAAATACAACATACAAACAACCTCCATTTTTCCATTTAACTTCAAGCATACCCTTCGACGGTAATCGGCAACAATATCCCATGAAGCACACGATACTGGCTCTGCTAAATTCAGAGACTGCAGCGATGGAATAGGAGTCCACTCGCTGCAGTCTCTGGGATCACACTGACTTGCCACAGGGAGTGGGGACATCACTCACTGAGTCACTGAGGGCTTCCTGCAGGAGTAAATGAACTCAAGTGACCCCACTGCCAGATTGCGGGATATGGTAGCACAGCTGTTCAGCAATCAAGCAGTAGGTTCAACTGAGTTCACAGAGTGGGAAACTAGAGCTGTGAAATCAGTTGAACCTGCTATTGGATTTCTGGACTGCTGTGCCACCATGTCCCGCAATCCAGCAGGGCGGTGACTTGAGTTCAATTACTGCTGCGAGGAGCCCGCATTGACTCAGTAAGTAACAACACAGTTGCCAACCACAGTCAGTGTGATCCCAGAACTTGCAGCAATAGGGCGCTTGTTCCATTGCTGCAGTCTCTGGATGTAGCATAGCCAGCATCATGAGCTTTGTGGGACATCGTTGTGGATTACCATTGGAGGGTATGTTTGGTGTTAATAAATGAGAAAATAAGGGTTGTCTGTGTCTTATTTCAAATAAAGAATGTTTCTTTGAATATGTGTTTTTAAGCTATTTCTCCACAGGATTACTGTGAGTCTCATAGAGGCCTGAACATTGTCAATCTAGTGCTTAATGACAAGCTGTAAATACTCAGCTGTCATTAACCCATTCTACCAGCCCAATACCACCACATCAAGGCATTCTGAAAAGCCAAATAAAGCACCAGGAATTGGTACTTCTAATGAATGCACCACTTTCAGAGTTGGCTGCTGGCTACTACTTTGTAGCCTTAGGGCCCAGTAACTATGGGCTTCAACACACTAAAAATACCAGCCTCCAGCTGCCTGGTTTTTACATTGGCTGGCATTAAAAATAGGGCAAAGCCCACACCACATTTTTTCTTTTATTATTTCTTGAAAATAAATTAAAAAAAATATTGGGATCCTCTGCATTTTTGATTGCCAGCCAATGTAAAACCAGGCAGCTGAAGGTGGCAGCCCATAGCTGTACACTTTTTCTGTGCTAAGAACAAAAATACAGTGAAGCCCTACGTAAGTTTTTTTATTTATTTTTATTTTTACAATCCTATGACAGCAGGTTCATTGCCAATTGCAACCAATTACAGACACTGACACAGTTGGATTTGACACAACAACCAATCACAGACGCTCCCAAGCAGAGGGGGCATTTGTGATTTGCTATTGGAGGCAAACTGCAATTTATATTCAGGAAGTTAATGAGTGGCCCAGAACTATAAGTGGTACGATCAAACCTTGTTAAGTGTGATGCTTATTTTTACGGCCCCCAGCTGAACCTAAACGGTAACACAGACGTCTTGGGAAAGAGCCATGCTCAGGATACGTGCTCGAACACTAGGTCTTTGGTATAGATCTGAAGTTTACAGTTTGGGTCCACCCATCACTAGTAGTAAGGACAGATCTAGGTAAGTGGGGAATGCAGGTCCAAAATTACTGACAGAAGACAAGGATGGAGTATTGGGTTCGGAGTTGGCACATAGAAAATCACGGTACAGTAAGCTGGAGACAAAAGACATCACAGAAATGTAAAACAAGCAACGCTCACCACAGCACTCATAATGAAGAAGTGAAACATTGGAGTTTCTCTAACTAGGATCAATCTAATATATAAAGCTGAACGTGTGTATGTATGTGTGTATGTCCGGGATTGGCATCTACACAGTCCAATTACAGCCACAAAATGTTGCACAGTCACACGTCTGGACCCCGAGAGCGTCATAGGCTATGTTGTGAGGCAAAACTTTAACCCCGCGCGTTCCAGTTCACCAAACAATTTTGGCACTATATACATAATGGAGAGAAAGTGACAGTTACCAGTTGACAGTTGTGAATGAGAGGGGCTTAATGACAGCACCAAAGACTAACAGCATATACCAGCATATAGTCACTAAGGTGGGGCCCTGACATGGAATATTCACCACGCACGGGGACATGTATACACACCACATGCACACAAAGAGTAACAGCTAAGATGGAGCCCTAACATTGGATACTCACCACGCACCCGAACACAAACACACACACCACAAAGAGACACACACAACACAGAGACACGTACCACACAGGCACTTCCCCCACAGGGACACACACACACATACACACCCTATAGGGACACATGCACTCACCCTACAGGGACACACACCCCACAGGGACATACGCACCTACACACCCCACAGAGACACACACACACACCCCACAGGAACACACAGACCCCATAGAGATGGACACACACCACAGAGACACCCCACCCCCACAAGGACACACACCACAGGGACACCCCTCCTCCCCAAAAGGACACACACCACAGAGACCCCCCACAGGAACACACACACCCCAGGGACACACCACACAGACAGACACAGATGTACACAAATCGTCTCACACAACTCGCCTCATACGTCTGGTATCTTTTATTTCCAAAAATAAACATCTGATTAAAAACAGCCAATGTGCAACACATGTGCCATATAGGGAATTAAGGCAGATGTCAGTCACATGAGCTGTCTTTTATGTGTATGTGTGAGGTAATATATACTGCCCGGCCAGAGGGAGGGTTTACTGTTGGCTGGAGATTTATTAGGCTGCCTATAGCAACCAATCACAGCTCAGCTTCTATTTTCCTACAGGTCATTAATATGACATATTCAAATTCTATTTTGTTATAGCTAACAGCAGTTATTTATTAACCCGGGCGTAGCCGGGTAGTACAGCTAGTCATCTCATAAAGCTAAAAGCCAAAGTGTCCTATCATCATGCTGATGCAATGGATTCCGATATCTTGTCCACTGAACAATGTAGGGTCATTGTGGCTTGAAATGGCTTTTGGCTGACAAAGGAAATTATAAAAGTCCTGTATGTCATGGTTGTTTGCACGTTATATGCATTGGTATAACTGTAAGCTCAGGAACCACAATGCAACCCCAATTATGGCAAATCTTTAATAGCATTGATCTCTTCATATAGGTCAAAAAGACATTTTGGGCTCCCTCAGCTCTAGAGCCTGGGCACGATTGCAACCTCTGCACCTATTGTAGTTACGCCCCCTGGTTATATGACAGTACAACATAAGGAGGGAAGGCCCCATTAGAAAGTACTGCTCAGGGCACCACCAGATAGAAGTAGTGAAAACTGTAAGGAATATGCCATTCTAAAGCTGAAACATATATGTGAGTCTAATAAACATCTTCCTATATTTCCAGATCTTAAGCAGAGGTCAGATAATAAAGGTGGGCAAGTATAAACGAAAGGTTGGCCAAGTCCTGGTCAGCATGCCACTGTTTATCACTGATGATTTAATGCCATCTTTCCGTATTGTGGCATACTACACTGTTGGCAACCAGATAGTCCCCGATTCCCTATGGCTGGATGTGGTGGATGACTGTACAGGAACGGTAAGATATTAATAACAACTGTGCATGTGACAACTTTTTTGGGATTATATTTATAAATTACTTATCAGACAAAATGTAAATTGTAGAAATTCTAAATTCAATTATGTGATTGGTCATTTAGGGTGCAGTCAGAGGGAGTCTTGAAGTATTCAGACATGTACTGTATATACTGGAGAGATCATACTTTTAATATAAATTTAACATAAACCCCTTTTAGAATCTACACAAACCACTATCATCTCCTGGAGAGACCCGTTTATCTCGTGGATGGGGAGGAAGAACTTATTGGGAAGTCTAATTCTCCTTAAATTCTTATATTTATTCAACATACTACCCATTCCGATCTCATCCTCGTAACTTGCAAAAATCCAGTCTCTCTTCTTTAAATACCTCTGGCGCAAAAGTAAACCTTGCCTCAACTCTAAGACTCTAAGACACTTACCCTCGCTAGGGAGTTGGGAGGTATGGGTGCTCCGGACATAGCTAAATACTACCAAGCGGCACAACTTGCCAGAACTGTGCACTGGTTTAGACCCTCAGAAGAAAAACATTGGGTCAGTATAGAACAGTCTATGTCTCCTGTATCCTTGCGCTCCTGTAGAGCCCACTGGGACGGGGCACTTGGTACTGGACCGGGGAACTGCTGGGGATATCACGGCGGTCTTGGTCCTGACCGTGTCCCGGGTTCCGCAAGAAATGTGGGGATATTTACAGGGAAGTTTGTCGTGACGCTGCTCACGGGTTGTGGTCAGTGATGGGACCACCGCTGCTGCAGAACCTCCAGGAATGATGTTTGGCAGCTGGAGATGTAATGGCTCTCTGCAGGTAGAGCTTGATTCCCCAGGGCAGTGGTAGTAATAGTCTATAGATAGTGATATGGATGTTGTAGGATAGGGGTAGTAGTAGAGATGATGAGAGTTTGTGAGTGAGAGTAGGCCTTGAGTGCAAGCATCACACAGACACATGGTTTTTGTAGTTTTCCAAGGCTTTACTGAAGATGACATTCAGCAGATTATTGTCCACGGAGTCTGTACTGGGGCCGGGTTGCTCCCACCCCGACCAGGTCCTTGGCTTCCTACTCTGGCGCTTTGTGTGTGGCCCTGCTGCCGCTTTAGCTAAGCTGCTGGCCCTGTCTCCCCTCATGGGTACCAATTTGTTAGGCAACTTGAGTCTTATTCTGTGTTACTGATCCCGCCGTGTTGCTTTGCTGTGGTACAGTGAAGATGGTGGACCTTCACTATTCCGGTGTTCACTGTGCTGTCTGTTGCAGGCACGGCATCGGATCCGGTATCCGTCCTATGCACTTCTCCGGGGTGAGTTTAGGGTAACTCCATGTCCCGGGTGTGTTCCTCTGCTTCTCCTACTTCTTTCTTCAGACCTTGGCTGGCCTGGAAGTGGACAGTGGACCGTGGGTTGAGCTTAAGGCAGCTCCTTTACCCCCAGGTCCTTTCCTCAGTCCTCTCAGGAACTGAACTAACTCCAACTGACTAACTGTCACTGCCACTCTGAGGTAAACAACATTAGCTCCTCCCCTCTTGCAGGTGCCACTTAAGCTCCACCCACCACTCTGCTCTACCCCACTTCCTCTTGACACCAGAATATATATAAGGGAGCTGCTTTAGCTCCCCCTTCTGGCCTAGAGGTGCTAGTGCAGTGTGGTGTGGGGAGTGAACTCAGGTGTTGTTTCTGTGGCACATTAACCCCTGGGGTGCCACATTCCCTACTTCTACGACTTGGCCATTCCCATCCCCTCCCATCCTTCCCCAATTACCACATTCAATCCACAATTAATATATGGAAGAAATACATGGGCATTCTGGTTCCTCCTTTATCCCCATTAACCACTCTCTCAGACTAATTAGACTCCTCCACTTCACAGTGGGCAAAAACAAAAATTGACAACCTCTTCTAAGATGGTACACTCCTCCCACTGCAAACTATACATTAGTTACCAAGTTTATCCAAACTCTCGTTCATACACTATAAGACATTAGCAAAGTGCCTGCACTTGAAGCACGCCCAATTGGATCTCGTTAGACCCCTAACCCTAAACAAAGCTCTTTGCTCCACCACCCGCCCACTGAAGAAGACACTCTCGCATTATACCGGGCACTAGTTGAAATGCGATATCACGTTGAAACATGCCTATTTAGCTCACTGGGAAAAAGATTTAAATACTTCACTTTCGGAAGAACAAATTAAACATGTACACAAAAACTCCCACAGCCCCTCTCCATGCGTTCGTATCCAAGAGTCTAGCTACCTTTAAAATACTCACGAGATGGTATACCACTCTGGAGCAAATACAGAGATGGCATACTCCCACATCTGATAAATGCTGGAGATGCACCACACACATGGGTAGCTACCTTCATCTTTGGTGGACCTGTCCGGCCATTCAACCCTACTGTAAAAAATGGAATAGATCTTTTTGGTCTTAAAAAAATATACCTCTCTGACCCGTGGGATAATATTCCTAAACTTCCCACTCTGGCCAGAGAATAAAAAAGCCTCATGTCTGGCCAGTTATATTATTAAGTCCAATATAGGAAAAAAGAGAAGCGGCACTCACCCTTTTAGATGCCAAATCCTTTATTTTGTCTTGCTCATCCTAGCATAGACAAATCAGTGGGGAGAGGGAGTGGGGGTCAGCGGACGACGGCTTGCCGTTTCGCAGCTCTTGCTGCTTCAACGGGTCCGCCGACCCCCTCTCCCTCTCCCCGATATTTGTCTATGCTAGGATGAGCAAGACAAAATAAAGGATTTGGCATCTAAAAGGGTGAGTGCTGCTTCTCTTTTTTCCTATATTGGACTTAGTATTGTGTGCTTTATTGAAACGTGCAACCCTGCTGCCAGGAGGAACTTCCAGGTTGCTTCACACTTGTACCCAGATAACCTGTTGGTGCCTGGTTTTCTACATAACTGGAGACCAGTTATATAATTGCAACTGGAAAATCTCTCATACCTACCCACTGGTATTCCACCTCACTCCCTAGCAAAACCAAGGTATTTCATAAAATCAACCTCCTTTATCGCACTGCGGAAATGGCGGCGTTGGTAAATCCCACTTTATCCTCATTCCAAGAAACAAGGCAACCTTTGATCTACTTTAGCTCTTTACCAGACTTCTACATGCAAATGCTACATGCACTTCTGACTATTTCTTTCTTGATGTTAAATTCTCTGTTTGATCCATGCAAGGCAATACATACTCCTGAAACCTATCACACATTTACAGGTTACAATGACCTTCGTCTCAGTTCTTCAAGTGACGGAGATTACTGTCGCCCCTCAGATCTATAAACGCTGGCAATAGGACTGTGTGTACATGCAGCTTGTGAGATCCTTATTATACCTCCAAGGACTGCCCTACCCCCCCCTCTTCTATCATTACTTGCCTTGCCTGTAATTAATATGAATATCCAAAACAATTACATGTTTATTATTCTGTACATTTCTATGCTTTGAATAAAAAGAACGCTTAAATGAAATGAAAACCACAAAAAAAAAGAACACACACAGGGGAGAAAGGGCAGGCAAAGTAACAAGGATGACAGCAGCTGTTCTGCACTAGGTGCGGCTTCTAGAAGTGACACCTAGCACGAAACAGCTGCTGTCATCCTTGCTTCTCTGCCTGCCATTCCTCCCTCATGTGTGTTCACCCAACTATGAAATAAACCGAAGATAAAAGCACAAATGGTGAGTGCCATCTGATTTCTTATATTGTCATTCTCTTGTGTGCAGCAGTCAATGGTTGAACACACAGGAAAAGGGGATGATAACTTGTCCCCTACATACAGTGTCATCTCTTAGCTTCTGCAGTGTTAGTATGAGCAAGACTGGGTATTTAGATCAGGCAGTGCTATAAAGTGAGTGCTATCAATCATCAGAAGTGAAGGGGCTGAGGATGGAAACTGAACAGGCAAAATGGTGCAATAAGCCTCGGCCACATTAAGAATGCACTGAATCCCTTCATTTAGATGTGTAAATAAAATATTTTATACATAACACATTTACAAAAATTTGCAGTAGATAATAAATATCTAAATAGTTCCTCTTCAGTTTTGGGAGTGACTGACTCCCTTTAAAGGCAAATATGTTAGGAAACATTGCAAAGTACAAAGGCCTTACATTTAGGCTAATTTTCTCAAGTATAATACTCTGTCAATTAGCTGCAGTAACACACAATGTTAGATGACTCTTAAGGTACCGTCACACAGGGCGATCTCTCCGGCGATGTTGCCGGCAACGTAGGGGCGTGGCTAAGTTGCAGCAACATCACTCATGAGTTGCCGCGTGTGACAAGGCGATAATAAGGCGATAAGTTGCCTAAGCAACATCGCCAGGTTTCCCAACATGTTGAGAACCTGGTGATGTTGCTCAGGCGATCTGCCTGCATTGCCCTGTGTGACGCCGCAACTGCGATGTTGCCGGCAACTTCCCCCATAGACTCCCATGTTAAGGATCACTGCCAGGGTAGAGTTGCCGACAAGATCGCAGATGCATTGCCGGCTATATTGCTGTGTGTGACATCGCAACAGCAACCATGGCAGCGCGCCAAAAAAGTGCGCGCTCCCGTGAGTTGCCGGCGATGTTGCCGGCGATATCTTCACGTGTGACGGTACCTTCAGTCATGAGTGGCAGCATGTGTCTCACATTATCAAGTACAATTAAGTAATGGGACTTCAAGGGGTTGTCTGGGCTTTTTATAAAATCTGTGAGTGTATCTAGGCTGCAAAATATTAATAGTTTGTAATTTACACCCTGTTAGCATTTTGCATAGTTAACTAGATATCAGCATTCGCTGTGGAGGAACTGCTCACCCTCATCTAGAGGCATGGGTTTTTGGAGCCTAGTTTAAACATCACAACTAGATGTTACGCCCAGACTCCAACAGGCCTGCCCCAGTCTCCACCATGCCTGCCCCAGTTTCCAGCATGCCCACTCCTTCTCCATTAAGACTACCTCCACCTCCAGTGCGGTTCATTCTTCTTCACTGTGCCCACATTGCCACTAAAGAGATCCTCTCAGCATCACTACCGCAGCCATCTACTCTGTGAAGAAGACCACTCTGTGTTCTTGATGCAGTGTTGGTGTGTTTATCTCATTTACAGAGAGGCAGCTGTGGCAGTAATGTAGAGAGTATTGCTTCAGTGATAGCACAGTTAAGGTGACTGCGTTGATATTGATACTCTGTCACAGAGTGATCTTCTTCACATAAGAGACGGCTGCGGCAGTGATGTAGAGATGATCGCTTCAGTGATAGCGTAGGCATTGGGAAGAAGAATGAACCATGCTGAAGGTGGAGATGGTCCTTTTGGTGACTGGGGTGGTCATGTTCGAGACTGGGGAGGGCCTTCTGGAGTCTTGGCATAATGTCCAGTTGTGACATTAAAATCATGGTCCAAAACAACAAACTTCTAGACGGGGGTGAGCAGCTCCTCCACACGCAGAATGCTGATATCTAATTAAGTATGCAAAATGCTAACAGGATGTAAATTACAAAATGCTAGCAGTTTGCAACCTAGATACACACACTGATTTTTTAAATAGCCCAGACAACCCTTTTGATTGTGCAGAAAAACTGCAACTCAATACCCTTCCTTTTCTGTACAACAATATATACTGTTTAAGAAACATGTTGCGAATCATGCTTATATGTTAAGACTGTGTATGTGGCACCCTAGAGTTCGGGTGCCACAATGGCATGCTTAGAAGAAAGAAGGGGTATACACACCAGGTAAGCTTACAACATGCAACACTTTCCTGACTCCAGACCAGAAGGAGGAGCTCTAAAACCCAAGTTCAGGGGAGCTCCCCTATAAATTCTGGCCTGGGGCGGGGTAAGTGAGTTCAGTTCCTAGGAGGACAGTGAAGATGACCTGTGGACTGGAGCAGTACTAAACTCCTCCCAGGTATAGTAGAAAGCAGAGGAACAGCAAGTGTGAGGGACCCATAGGAGAGGGTCTGAGGAAGGAGAGAAGCAGGCCTGGGGAATGCAGTCAGTGAGCGGGCTCACCCCAGTGCAGAGCACCAGAAGCGGACAGCGGAGTCCAAGGTTGTCAGGATATTCCAGTCCCAGCAACCAAAACCGGAGGACTGGAGATTCCATATCTCCCGGCCTCAGCAAAGCCCAGGAGGCACAGCAGCACTGGAGAGCTCAGGGACAGTTGCCAGAGGACTGGTGCCTGGAAAGGGCTCAAGATTACTGCCATACAGGTGAGAGACTTAAGAGCAGGAAGAGAGGGTCGCAGCTTAGCTACAGGCAGCCCGGACCGGCAAGGAGTAGCGCAACAGGGAAGCCTCAGAACTTACTAGATGAGGAGATCCCCAACTTGCTTCCAGGCTGGTTTCTACCTGCAACTACCAGTAAAGGTAACAGAGACTACATACTGTGTGTCTGTTGGTTATTCCACACCCTCAGTCCTGCAACCCAACAGCCTACTACCACCATATACTTTACTGATTGCTCTGAGGACCCACTCCACACGTGGGGAGCGATATCACCGTAGCTGCAATCCCATCATCTCCAGAGGTCCTGCACCACAGCGTCGGCCCCAATAGCCGAAAACAATGTGTGGTGTCACGACAACTGTCCTTAAATCACTACCCCCAGAAATTTTAAGTTGATACCCAAGGTCTCGACCACTTTGACTCCCCAGAAGCACCAAAGCCCGGTTCCGAGTACTCCACAGTCCTGGGGCGCATCATGTAAACCTGAGGACTAGTGCAAGTTTTAGCTTTCAGCTAAAACATGCAGATCTCAAACTTTGCAGAAGTAATAATGGTTTTACTTGGTGCATATAGCAATTTGGGTGATTAGCTAAGGGTGCTTTCACATCAGCGTTTTTCGTAATTCGCGGCAGATGCGGTGAAAAAACCGCATCTGCCGCGTTTGCCGCATAACCGTTCCACTTGCGGCACGGTTGCGGTTTTTCCCATAGGAAGTATAGGGGGACTTGCGGCAGATGCGGCAAGTGCGGTTTTGCACTTGCGGCAGGTGCGGCAGCGAAAAAAACCGCGGTCAGCCGCGGTTTTTTTCGCTGCCGCACCTGCCGCAAGTGCAAAACCGCACTTGCCGCATCTGCCGCAAGTCCCCCTATACTTCCTATGGGAAAAACCGCAACCGTGCCGCAAGTGGAACGGTTATGCGGCAAACGCGGCAGATGCGGTTTTTTCACCGCATCTGCCGCGAATTACGAAAAACGCTGATGTGAAAGGGCCCTAACTGACTTTTAACATATTTTGATAACGTTCGGGGTCTCTCAAAGAAAAACAATATATATACCAAACCCTTTTCAATTCCTTGAAAACTCATTAAAATCTCATTGAAAACTGAAGGACATAGATAATCTAATGACCGCAAGTATCGTTTGCTTGTTGCGGAATTGTTGCAGCGTCGTTAACGATATCTATATGTGTAACATTTCATTAACGATCATTGAACGTCGTTCAAGCGATCTAGGTCAAGTCGGATCGTTCATCGGATCATTCATCCATTGAAGCGTGAGACGGGGCCTTTCACACAATACCGTCTGCTGTCTGTTCAATCTATTCTCCCCAGCATAAACCTGCAGCTGTTGTGTGTTACATTCTCTTTTATCATATTGAAGGTTTTATCTTTCAGTAAAATAATCAGACATTCTGGAAGAATTATGGAAGAATAGTTTTTCTTAGGATGTAGAGAAAGTTGAGAACTGATGAATAGAAGACTGAGAGGTCATACTTAAAATAACGTTAAGAAGAAGCTCTCATTTTCCATAAAGTCATCTGTGGTGCCTCTATCATAGCAGCAGCTGTTGCTAGAACTCCAATAAGATATTCTATTTTGACACTTTTTCTAGTAAAGAAAGTCTCCACTTTATAACTACATGTACTTTCTATGCATCTTTTACATAGTTGTCACTGAAAGCTGAAAAAAACATTGCAAAACCTCAAGAGCGCATAAAACTGACCTTGACAGCGGACTATAACGCCCATGTGGGCTTGGTGGCAGTGGATAAAGGCGTCTTCACAATAAACAGTAAATATAAGCTGACTCAGAGTAAGGTAAGAACCTGTTTATAAGAAGCCGCTAGGTAATATTGTGAGTAGGGATGAGGGAACTGTTTGAATTTGACCAGATTCGTGACCGCTGTTCCTCTGTTAAAGCAAGGCAACAGTTAATACACCTAATCAATATGCTTACTGGGTCCACGTTATTCCTTCCAGCTGTGCCGCGCCGTGCCACTGCATCACTTCCGTGTCTCTCATCATTTTTTGTGATTAATTAAAACAGCCAATCACTTATGCTCAGAAGATAAGGGGCGACCCGGAAGTGACACTAGGAAGGGAGAACGCCAGTATTTATAATGATTAGGTGTATTAACTTTTGTCTTGCTTTAAGGCCAGCTTCACACCACAGCAAGATCAGATCCGGGGCTGTCCGGTGTGAACCTGACAGCCCCGGACCCAATTTTTCAGTAATGCAGCCTTATGAGGCCGGATGGAACCAGATGGCAGCTATGTGCCTTCCGGTTTCCATGTGTCCGGGAGAATCCATCAGCACTCGGATTTTTCTCCCAGACACAAAAACGTTGCAAGCAACATTTTTTTGTCCTGGAGAAAAATCGGACAAAATCGGATCGTCCCAGATCCGGCTTGATCTGGCGCCGTCTAACATGGGGTCAATGGTGCCGGATCGCGCTGCATCCGACATAAAATCTGATGTGGGACCCGGACACCGGGAGCTGAAGTTTAGCATCGAGCCCTGCACTGATTTCAGGACTGTGGCCAGCTCCCCGCTAGCGTCAAATCTCTGCAGCTGCGGCTGCAATCAGGGGAAGCCGGCTGCAAACCAGACCGGAGGGCATATGTGCCTTCCGATTCTGTTTGCAAATTCACATCGAACAGCCCCAGACCGGAACACACCGCGGTGTGAAGCCGGCTTAAGAGAGCAACATCAATCACAAACCCAATCAAATCCAAACGGTTCACCCATCCCTAATTGTGAGCAAAGTGCACTCCTTCAGTGCCATTTTAACCCACTTTCGGGTTTTCATTGGCTGTAAGCCATAATCATCAACATTTACGGAAATAAGCACATGAAATAGATCCCTCTGTGTGTAATGACTCTATATAGTATATGTGTTTCACTTTATGTATTGAATTACTGAAAAAAGTAACTTTTTGATGATATTCTAATTCATTGGGATGCACCTGTAAATGGGAATGTGCTACCCGCGTCCTTGAGACTTTTCTACCTGCTTCACCCCAGTTGGTTACCTGGATATCGATAACTGCATCACACCATCAATAGATCTCGTCTAGTAATGTCCTTTCCTTTGTGAAACTACCCTCTGCTGACAGAACCAACATTGATTTAATAATTGGGGTAGAACTAGTGAGGGTGGGTTTACACATTTCAATATCGTTGCGATATCGCAATTCAATGGCGCGGGAGCGCGCATTTAGTGCACGTTTCTTACTCATCGCATCGGAGGTTTACACATTGCGATTTCAGGATCCAACGTCCGTACGATGTCTACGCCCCCCAACCCAGGAACGACCATTTAACATGGGAGTGAATGGGTGACATTGAACTTCACATCGGAGTTGGGTTGTCACACAGCACGATCCGGCTCCAATCTCCATTCAATATCGGAGCATTGAATAGCACGCTCATTCAATCCCTGATATCGCATTGACATCGTTCCTGCATCGTATTGAACGTTCACACCATACAACGCAGGAACGATATCGGCTCCAACGATCGAACCACGTGACTTTTCATTGAAATTGGACGCCGATATCGCAACATGTAAAGCGCCCATAGGATTAAAAAAAAGCCATTGCTAATTACTTTTGCCAATATCCTAAAGTGAGGAAAATAATCTTCAATTAATTATTAAATCTAGGGAAAACTCTAGTTTATAGGGGTATTTTCACTTTAGTCCTTTAGTTTGTAACAGACAATAGGACCATGTTGTGTCGGCCATATTAGATAATAGGGGCTGCCTTTCCCTCCCTGTACTCCTTTGTTCTAAAGGTTTGAATCGAATTCTGACCTTCCCTCAATGGCATCCTTATTTTCATGAAGCCTCTGACATCATAGCGATCAAATAATGGTGCACGGGAAGTTTCATATTTGTGTTCACGCTCCTACTGTTTCATTTCTCTCAAGGGTTGGAGAAGTATGAGTATTCCAGCTCACCCCAACACCCTATCTACAATCCTAATGGAGCTCAGAGACCAGTCCGACCATGACCCGGAAATCCAAAATAGACAAAATTTGGAATCCACCTCAAACATCTTTTATTTGTGAATAAAGTGCATACAGAAGATGAATGTCATGATCAGAGTGACCTAAGTCAACACATTGAGTATGCTACATGCATACTTACTCATGCATGTAGCATCGAAAAGCTTAAAAATGGAGTCTATTCTCCCACGTTATCTTCCAGTGGAGGTGTAGAAAACATCCTTACTAATAAGTTGCAAGGATAAAGATGCTTTCACATCAACGATTTTTTTCAATCGCGGCAGATCCGGCAGTTTTGCCGGATCTGCCGCGTAACAGCTCACTTGCGTCAAGCCCCATTCATTCCCTTTTTGACTTGCGGTGATGTGCCACAAGTATGGTTTTGCCGTGGTCTGGCAAATCTGGCACTTGCAGCAGCGCAAAGAAATGCTGTCAGCAGCAAGTGCCGCATATGACAACAAGGGAAGAAAATGGGCTGAATACAGGCTTGCCTCAAGTGTCCCGGTTAAGGCTGCAGATCCGGCACTTGCGGACGCAAAAAAAACCCGCTGCAAGCAGAGGTTTTTTATTCACGACCGCAAGTGTCGGATCTGCCGCATCCCTCAGAACCACACTTGGCGCACCGGACCGCAAGCCCCATAGACAATGCAAGGGGCTTGCCGAATCCGGGCCACAAGTCAGGCGTTAGGTGACAGATCCGTCAGAGGCGGCGCCACCTGCCGGATCCGCGGCACATCAGCTTAAAATGCTGATATGAAAGCTGCCTTAGAAATAAGGAAAGAGGAAAAACAATCTATTCCGATGAAGCTTGGAGGACCTTATGACAACATTTTATCCCCTGGTAAATGACATCGGAAACTAGTTAAAGAGGAGTAAAGACTGACCTCCAGTTAACTGTGATTTATGAAAAGATGCTAATTTGATTACAATTATATGTAACAAGTTGTTGTTGACTTTTTCTTCCGTTAGTAATAGATGGGTCTATCTCATGTAGAAGTTTTGGTAATATCAGAATTACATCACACATTAGATGACCTAGCTAAAAAGATAGAAAAATATAGATTTCAAGTATTATGAATATCAAAACGTAGGACCTTTTTTAATGTATTTAACTCTTTCTTAACTGTGTTATTCATAAATCCCCTCCAGTGAGTTAACAAGGTATTCACAAATGATATTACATATCATTTTCATAATGATGGTTGTACCTGACTCTTTGTCTCTCAGATATGGGATACTGTGGAGAAGTATGACATTGGATGTTCTCCGGGGAGCGGTGCTGATAATATGGGAGTATTTTATGATGCTGGACTTGCTTTACAGACAAATATTGGAATGACCACTGCAGAGAGACCTGGTAAGTAGAAATCATTGATATGTATCGACTGCTGTGATAAGGTGGCTTAGATTGGAGAAGAAGACCCTAAAGTCAATTCAACCAACTATTAGATTTTCCTTTAAGGATTTCTTCTGTGCTTTCATCAAACATGTTACCTAGACCATACGTTAAGCAGATTAGTGTCATTAGTGTTGAGATTCGATGTCCTCTTGCTCTGTGGTCAGTTTCATCCCTGCTAAGCCACAGTCTGGTCAGTCGCTGTCCATATGCTGATGACAATTTTACCCTTGTTTCTCTTCCTGTGATTTGTGCTTATCAAGTGTTCTCACTTGCTTATTATCTCTGTCCTATCAAATCCCAGGTGGAGCTATTTGTACTCTCCTGATTCCATCCTTCTCTTCTGACTATATTTCAATGTGGATTTCTTCTAAGGCATTCTAACTCTGTAGCTAAGGGTTTTAGGCAGAGACCAGTGTTGTTTCCTCTGTATTTTCACTTTTGCCTGTCCTACACCAATCATCTGTTTTCTACTAGGTTGGCAATAGTTTATCCTTTCTTGTGTTTATTATTTCTACTTTGTCCATTTGTGCACGTTTTTTATTTCCTCTACTTAGGTCCATGTCTATCACTGTATGTGTTTCCAATCTTGGTTTGTAGCATGTAGCAACCGCTACTCTTTTTGCTTAGTTGGTATGAGAAACAACTCAACCGAGTTGCAGGCAGACAAGCCCCGTTAAAAAAATATTGAATTTTTCTGAATCCTAATGATTTGCAACTCACTTATTAAGAAATCAAATAAAGGACAGCCATTCATTTACCTGATTTGCAGAGGGTTTGGATAGGGATTTAAAATATTAGGTCTCACTGTCCTGTCCAGCCCGGCATCTCTTTCTCTGCTTTACCTAGCCTCTGCTTTCCTTTTGCAAGAGATGTCCTCTTCCAGTTTTTTCACTCTGGGTAAGGGTTTCTGGCTCTGAGTAGGCCTTTGGAGTCATGATGCTTATCTTGACCCAACACTGTATGCCAACCACAAAACACCATCTCTAGGCCATGAGCAAGACCCCACGTGTGTAGAGATTCCTGAAAATAAGGTCACACCCCTGAGAAAGTAAGAGGCCAGAAGTAATGCCAAGGACTGGATGGTGTGTTGTAGCATTGGCATATCAGGTAATTATGAAATGGGTATTCTCATGGTGTTTTATTGGTTTAGTTGAACAGCATGAAAATAAGCAAGTTTGCAATTGATTAGCTTTTTCTTGTTTTACGAGAGCAAAATGTATAATACAGAGCAGGACGGGAACAAGTGCTGACATCAGGGCGGCAGGTGGGACAGGAGCGTGGGGCCCACAGTAGTAACACCTCGCTCTGCGCCTGCGTGAGGTAGTACAAGAAGATGCAGGCGCAGAGCAAGGAGAAATGACAGGCATCAAGGAGGCGGCAAGGACAGGGAGGAGGGAGGAACAGAGAAGCAGGGACGGGAATAGCCACCGGAGAAGCTGCTGACTCATGGATTTGGTAATGCCCTCCTTACTTTGTTTTACACAATTTAAAAGGCTGTATTTAATGATTTATACATCAGAAACACATGGGGGACCCCTTGTCTGAATGCAAGCATATATGCTGCATTCATTGCTGCCTTTAGATTGAAATATTTGGGGGGGGGGTGACAGGTCCTCTTTAATGTTAAAGAAAAAAAGCAGATCACAGACATGGCACAAAACTAAAGTTATTTCAAATGGAAATGTTATGGCTTTAAGAAACAGTAAAAAATATCAAGATTAAAAATGTGGTAGTCAGTAAGGGTACCTTTTTTCAGACCAAGCAGAGGGAAAAATTATGGAATCATGAAAACAAACACACAAAAGAACACTCCAATACATCACCTCTGGCTTTAATAACTGCTTGCAGTTTCTGAGGCATGGACTTAATGAGTGACAATCTTTCTCTGATTGCTGTTGCCAGATCAGCTTTGCAGGTTGGAGCCTTGTCATGGACCATTTTCTTCAACATCCACCAAAGATTTTCAATTGTATTAAGATTTGGACTATTTGCAAGCCATGACATTGACCTTATGTGTCTTCTTTCAAGAAATGTTTTTACAGTTTTTGCTCTATGGCAGGATGCATTATCATCTTGAAAAATGATTCCATAATCCCCAAACATTGATGGGATAAGAAAAGTGTCCAAAATATCAATGGAAACTTGGGCATTTATTGAAGATGTAATGACAGCCATCTCCCCAGTGCCTTTACCTAACATGCAGCCCCACATCATCAATGACTGTGGAAATTTGCATGTTCTCTTCAGGCAGTCATCTTTATTAATGTCATTGGAACTGAACAAAGCAAACGTTCCAGCATCATCACCTTGCCCAATGCAGATTCGCGATTCATCACTGAATATGACTTTCATCCAGTCATCCACAGGCAACAATTGTTTTTCCTTAGCCCATTGTAACCTTGTTTTTTTCTGTTCAGGTCTTAATGATGGCTTTTGTTTAGCTTGCCTGTATGTAAATCCCATTTCCTTTAGGCGGTTTCTTACAGTTCGGTCCAGACATTAACTCCAGTTTCCTCCCATTCGTTCCTCCTTTGTTTTGTTGTGCACTTCCTGTTTTGGAGACATATTGCTTTAAGTTTTCAGTCTTGACACTTTGATGTCTTCCTTGGTCTACCAGTATGTTTGCCTTTAACAACCTTCCCATGTTGTTTGTATTTGGTCCATATTTTAGACACAGTTGACTGTGAACAACCAACATCTTTGGCAACATTGCGTGATGATTTACCCTCTTTTAAGAGTTTGATAATCCTCTCCTTTGTTTCAATTGAAATCCCTCGTGTTGGAGCCATGATTCATGTCAGTCCACTTGGTGCAACAGCTCTCCAAGGTGTGATCAGGGCCTATCTAGGGGGTGCAGCCGGACCTTTGCCCCGGGCGCAACTCAGAGGGGGGGCACTGGCACCAACTCCCCCCCCGCTCCTCACCCAGGGCTGCATTGGTGGCTGAAGACTGACAGCACCCCCCCCGATCCTCAACCAAGGCTACAGTGTGGCGGGCTGACAGCACCCAACCCCTCCCCCCCGGTCCGCTGGGTGTGATCACTCTTTTTTAGGTGTAGATTAACGAGCAGATCTTATTTAATTCAGGTATTAGTATTGGGAATGAAATTTAGAGGGTGATTCCATAATTTTTTCCACAGTTGAGTGATTCCATAATTTTTTCCCTCTGCTTGGTCTGAAAAAAAATTATCCTTACTGACTACCACATTTTTTTATCTTGATTTCTTTTAGTGTTTCTTAAAGCCATAACTTTGCCATTTGAAATGACTTTAGCTTTGTCCCAGGTCTGTAATCTGCTTTTTCTTTACAACTGAATGAACATCCTCCGAGCCCGGTGATTCCTTCATTTTTGCCAGGGGTTGTAGGTAGTAAAATTCCATACAGATTTGTCATCACTGCATTCATTTATATTTTTACTTTTATGTAACAACATTATATTTTTAGATCCATCATGTAAAGACACCAAGACACGGAAGAGAAGATCATCAGTGGCTTTGATGGATTTGAAAACTCAGAAGGGTAGGAGGAAAAAGTTCAATATATTTTTTGGGGGAAAATATAGCCACAGATATATTCTCTCTATATTCTTTAGCAAAAGAGAAAAAGATGTATATCAGATCACCCTTAAGAAGGAGTCCTCCGTGATTCCTTAGCCGGGTGGTACATGCAGAGCCGAACGAGGCTGTAAGATAGGCAAAAACAAGTGCCATGTTCTCTTCGGTGGAATTCCCTAAGAGGTGTTTGAGTCTGTTCCTGGTCAAGTATGAGAGCTGCTCAGGTCACTGACCGCACACACCAGTGTGAGCCTGCTGTCTTGGATATTGTATGTTGATGGACTCCCATGGAATCACAGCACACGCATGGAAACCGCCAAGGCTATGGTAGAGAAGCTGCTGAGACAAATACAAGAAAAGGAAATTCCAGCATACGAAGGAGAAAAATTTTGTTGTTTCCACGACTAAAGCCCCCGTCACACGGGGCGACATTGCCGCCCATTCCATAGGTGACGTAGGGGCATGGCCTATCGGCGGCGACATCGCCCCTACGTCACCTCGTGTAAAGGGACAATGACGGCGCCTCCGGGAGGTCACCTGGTTTCGGAGCAGTGCTCTAAAACCAGGCGACCGATCTGGGGCGATGTGCACACCTGTCAGGCGGCCTGCATCGCTGCTGGGGATTTCAGACACCCCGACGGCGATGCCGCCTGTAAGCTCGCCGGTGCGGCGCTGAAGATGTCGCCCATGTAAATGGGGGGCGGTGACGCTGGCGGGGCGTCAAAAACGTGCGCGCACCCGCCAGTCGCCACCGACATCTCCAGCCCCGTCGCCAGTTGTGACGGGGCCTTAAGGCTATTCTTGCTAAAACCCGTCGGCACAATATGCCTGTACCCGTGCCATCACTTTGCTGCGACATGGACTTTATCATGGATTTACAATAAAAACTTAATTTTTTTTTAATTCTTCTCCTCCGGACGCCGGGATTTCCTCTTCTTGAATTTGTCTCCATATTCTATGTGTCAGGCTACTGGACATTTTCAGTTTTAAAACCTGGTGTGAAGGGACCACTATTATACTGAAATACAGCACATTACAGGAGATGCTTGAAGTATAGTTGCAATGAAAATTATTCACCCCCGATACAGGTCAGTTTTCATATATACAAACCTTATGCTGTTTGCAATAAGCAAATCCAACAAAAATAATGTAAATCGTGCCACACAAATAATATAACAATTTCTCCAAATTCAGAGCAACAAGTCTCTTTTATTGACTTCTGCAGACTTAGAATATGTCACTTTATGTATTGAGAACTTGATGATCATATTCTAATTCATTGAGATGCTCCTGTATGTACTGAAACCAAGTTTGCCATCAATGAGAGGTGAAGAAATGAAAGTGCTACTGTCCAATTTAATTCATACATTCATATTAGCACAGAATTATCAGTTTTTGGTTATGGTCATAGTGTTTGGTCCTCGTTTGGTTATGGATACCTAAGAACTTCATTCAAGTTGATGTATCGTATTTCACGGGTTATAAGACACACTGAACCATAAGGCGCACCCTAAGTTTAGAGAAGAAAAAATAATAATTTTAATGTTAAAATGGGGGTCTTTTTTGTAGTCCTAAAGTCCGTCTTATAGTCCGAGTATAGCTTACCGATGTAACAGGCCAGATTAACCCCCCCGCCCAGAATATACCCGGGGTTAAAGTCGCCTAGCCCAGATTATACCCCAGGTATATCATGGCCTAGCCCAAACTATACCCTTCTTCCTTTCTCCTGACATCCTGTGTGCTGCTGTCTCTTTTCTCCTTTCATCCACTGTGATGCTGCCTCTCCTTTCCTGACATCCTCTGTGCTGCTTTCTTCCTTTCCCCTGACATCCTCTGTGCTGCTATCTCTTCTCTCCTGTCATCCTTTGTGCTGCTGTTTCTTTTTTTCCTGACATCCTCTGTGCTGCTTTCTTCCTTTCTCCTGACATCCTCTGTGCTGCTGCCTCTTCTCTCCTGACATCCTCTGTGCTGCTGCCTCTATGGGCCCCTGTGTGCTGCCTCAGCCCCGGTGCACTGACTGGGGCCCCGTTATTGAGTATATCACTTAATGGTCCCCGGGTATAGTTTGGGCTAAGCCATAATATACCCGGGATATAATCTGGGATAGGCCACTATAACCCCGGGTATATTCTGGGCAGGGGTTAGTCTGGCCTGTTACATCGGGAGGGGGGATGCAGCGGTGGTGGAGCGGGGTCACAGGAGACAGGGACATCACTGAAGGAAGTCGGCAGCGGCACCATTGGGGTGATGCTTTGTCTCCTGGGTTGGTGGGAGGCCATTGATCTCCCGGCAGTGGATTCAATGGACTTTAGGAAAATGGCTGCAGAGGCAGCACATACCCAAACTGAGAACTAGGAGAGCCAAGATCTCAATATGCGCTTGCTCTGCCTCTGCTGCCATTTTCCTGAAGTCCATTATGTCAGAGGCGGTGCATGGGCAGATAGAGATCTTGGCTTTTCGAGATCTCAATCTGTGCATTTCCCGTTTCTCCAGGCATTATTATTAAGTCCATTGTGTCTAGAGCTGGGAGATCAATGGCTCCAACCTCCCATCCCAACACCCACTCATTCCAGCTTCCGGCCCAGTCCAACTCATGCCCTGCCAACTTCATGCAGTGGCGACCCTGCCTCAGGTAACCCCGCTCTACTACCTCCACACCCCTGGTAAGCTATATCTGGATTATAAAAGACACCACCCATACCACCCCAATTTTCGGCAAAAAAAGTGGTCTTATCCGCAAGATATGGTGTCTTGTTGAATTATCTTGCTTCCTCCGTTTAGCCTCTAACTACACAAATCTGGAGAAGCAATGCTGCAATGATGGCATGATCGAGAACCCGATGGGCCACAGCTGCGAGCGACGCGCTCTGCTCATTCAAGAAGGAGAGACGTGTAAGGAAGCTTTCCTGGACTGCTGCAGATACATTGATCTGAAGCTGAAGATGGAGAGGTTGACAAAAGAAAGTGATCAAGATTTAGATAGAAGTAAGTCTACACTGAGAGATGATTAAAGGGGTATTACATTCATTCAGAATAACTGTGCGGCAGTGCCACTTCTGTCCACAGGTTGTGGGTGGTCTTCAGCTATAGACACTTCATATTCTGCAGATATTTCAACACAATCTGAGATGGAAAAACCTATTTAGCCTTGAAAACATTTTTTCCATAGGTGAAAATGACCTTCAATATTATCCAGATGCTGAAATATTGGTTAGAAGTGAATTTCCAGAGAGCTGGTTATGGAACATTGTAAAAATGGATGAAAACCCGGATAAAGATAAGTGAGTATGTTCATGACCCCATTACTAGTATGACCACGGTTCTGTTTATTAAGTCATGGAAATCACTAAAAACTACTTCAGGGGCAAGAAGCTGAAAATCCTTTTGTAAAAATCCTCACTTCTTAAAGGGATCTGTCAATATTTATGTATTTATATGCAATTGTAGCTCATTTAAAGACAAATCCAGCAATGTCTTTACATGGCCGATCCGTTTCTCCATTCCTGAGAAATCAGTGATTTTAAACCTATGTCTCTCCAGCTCTATTCCCAACCCAGGACCGCCTTTTTCTGCTTGATTACCAACCTTTAGAATATGTAGTTTCAGGCTCAGCAGATCTATGGCACGCCTAGGATAGAGGGTGAGGGAATAGTATACAAGATGGAAGTGCAGGAAGGTTACTTATCTGGTCTGACCCTGTAGACTGGAAACCCTAGTCTGACCCTGTACTCACAGGTACCACTGATGGTGAGGAGGTCTGAGTCACCATCCTTGCCCTCAACTCGTAAACCCACCCTATGCTTGAACCCTGACCTCCACCCACTATGGACCAGCAGCCAGTCTAGCAAAAAAAAAACTTCCAAAGACTAAAGCACAAGCACCAACACAGAAACTTTGTCAAACGCAGAGTGAACACTCTAACAGCGACGCCACTTGGTGGAGGGCAAAGTCACATTTACATATCAAGCCAAATGCTGATTTCTCAATAACATAGGAGCTGATTTTTTAGGTACAGGTATTGCTGGACTTTGTTTTAAAAGATCTTGTGCATAGAAATATTTTGGGGGTTTCCCCTTTCTCCAATCTTACTTATCTTTTCTTCATTTATATACGCTGGTGACCAAAATGTTAAAGCCTGACACAAATTTTGCTTTCACAAAGTTTTCCGCTTCAACGTTTTTAGCTCTTTTAGGTTGGTTTCACACTTGCATCATGTCCGCCTCAGGCTTAAAATGGGAGCATCTGCATCCGCTCACGCGTGTGAGAACACATGCCACCGCAGCGGTTCTTTTTATAATCTGGCACTGGATCAAGCAAAAAAAAAAGTCTGTGGTTGCATCTGTTTGTGTCCATCTTTGTCCTGATCTCTCTGATCCGTCTAAAAGTTGGGATGGGCTGGAAATGTTCTCTGAGCTTGCGCAGTGTGACTTCCGGATCAAGCCTGGCTGGATTTGCCCTAGGACGGATCTGTCTCCACTGAAGTCAGTTCTAGTTTTTCACACAGTGTGCTGGGTCCAGAGGCTTTAGGATTGTTATCGAGCCAAAAAATCACAACATTGTGCATCCGGGGAGGAGGTCAAAAGGATCCGTCAGAAAACTTGTGCTACCGCATGTGCCTGTGACCCCATTTTAAGTATAGGGACATATGCCTGATCAGGAGGCTTCAGGATTTGGATGGATATGGAACCAAGACAGAAATATGTAGCTTGAAACCACCTTTAGTCATGTATTTCTAAAGTTACTGAAGTACATATATCAGGATTATATTCTTCTTTATGTTCACTAGTGATAAACGAGCACTAAAGTGCTCAAGTGCTTGTTACTTGAATTGAGAAAGTTGGACACTCAAGAGCCCATCTTGAGTAATGAGTCTAATGGAAGTCAAAGGGAAGCTCAAGCATTTTTTTGGAAGACCCTAAGGCTAGGGCAACACTAGTGTTGGGGCCTCCGTCCTGAGGGGTCCGCCAAAGAGCAGGATTCCGGCAGCATTAATGCAGAATTACCATAGTGTAATGCTGCCTTAAGGGTGCCAATATAGTCCTAAGGGTGACGGAAGCAACAGTGCATGCAAACACCGGCACATAAGTGCCGGAGTTTGAAATATCACGCTATTTAGTAGCGCACAGGAAAACGCTACGGTAACGCTGCATTGATGCTGCCGGAATCCTGCTGTTTGGCGGATCCCCCAGGAAGGTGCCACAACGCTAGTGTTGCCTCAGTCTTAAAGGGGTGCTGGAAGGGGGCCAGAATATCATGAAGATAGATAGAAACAGCATGGCGAAGACACCTGGATACCTTTCTGACCAGGTAGTCAGAGTATTACACCTCTTTTACAGAGTGACAATAAAACATATAAAACCAGGACATACAAATAAGACATGCAAAATATGGCAAAATGTTAGAAGGAATTCTTTCCTGCATAATAACTTGCATATAAGACAAAATAAAAGAGAGGAAAAAAAGTCCCCCTCCACCCCTTAGACCAAGGGGGGAACTCCAGTCCTCGAGGGCCGCTAACCGGTCATGTTTTCAGGATTTCCTTAGTATTGCACAGGTGTTAGAATCATCCATGTGTAATACTAAGCAAATCTTGAAGACATGACCTGTTGGCGGCCCTCGAGGACTGGAGTTCCCCACCCCTGCCTTAAGCTAATCATTCACTCCTTCTATAATAAAGCATAAGCACTCATGCATTAAATCTTCTTTATCTAATAAGATGATGACAGCTGTCCTGACCTGCATTCAACCACAAAATCCAATCCGAGGAAATGAAATCATCTTCAGTGACAAAGTGAAGGGCTACACCCCCTGTAGTCTTAGGGTAGTGACTCTTCTAAGAATGAGTCCAAGACTTTTGCTCTTCTTCCTGGTGGCTAGATGTCAGCTTCTGGACCAAATCCTGACTGATGACCCGTTCTTGCCTCATTAATACTTAGCATTTATCACTGTTTTTGGCCACTCCCTTTTTAAAGGCTTAATCACAGATTGTCAATGATATTGAGATCTGGGGTGTTTCCTGGTTATAGACCCAAAATGTCAATGTTGTGTTAACCAAAATTACCACTTTTCCCTTTTATATGGTCTCAATCAAAGCACATTTGTCCTATATTTGTCCTACATCATTCGTAGAAGTTGACCCTGAAGGATGTTTAGATCCCATTCTTACCCATTGCAGTGTTCTTTGTGAGTGAGACCCCTTCACGAATTCAAAGCCCCCACTCGTGAATGGTCTCGAGATGTTTTACTTTTGGCTTGACACAGGACTCTTGGTTATGTTCACCTTTTCTTATTCAGACAAATTTTCTACATGTCCCAAATAGTTATCAAGCAAAGTAAGTTTACCCTAGTCCTCTGCAGTATATTTCATATACTTTATGCAGAATATCAATCTATTATTGATGTTTTTCTTGGAAAAAAAGTGACTTCTTTGCTTCCCTTCTTGACACCAAGAAGCCTCCAAAAACATTCACTGAGTGCAGATGCACTGACACCTACCTGCTGCCATTCATGAGCAAGCTCAGCACTGGAGTGGAACTGATTCTGTAGCAGAATTCTCTTTAGGAAACTGTCTTGGCACTTGCTCAACGTACATGGGAGCCCAAATGCCTGCTTCAGAGCAATGGAAACGTTCTATTTGACAGTTTTGATGATACAATTAATAGTTGAGTTGCCGTCAATCTTAAAAGCAGCAATGTCCTTACATATAAAGCCCTCTTCGCCTCAGAAAACCAAAATGATTTTAAGCACCTGCTTCTTTTTAAAGCATTCTGCTCTTATAACTCAATGAGTATGACAGTGTGAGTTGAGCTTCCTTGTCCACATTAATACCTTCTCCTGAGCTAATGAGAAGATCCTTGATCCTGATGTAAGAAGGTCGTTTTGCGGCATGGTTGACATTCAGTGGGCAAGTGTTTTTTGTACTTAAGTACATTATGGCAAGAAATGACTTCACTTTTTGAAATCCATCTAATCACTCTTCATAACAATTTAGGATTAAAGGGAACCCGTTATATGTAAAACCGCTATTAACCATCGGGCATTTGGATTACCTGTGGATCTTCTGTAGGTTAATAGCATTTGAAACCCGCTAGGCGCCTGCACATTAAACCCCGCTGCCGGGAGTAATAGAATAAAACTTTAATCCTCCCAACATCATTATCAGGCTTAAGTCACAGGTTAATAGTGTTTTTACAGAATTAGACCTGGCTGTCAGTAAGTGCTGGGATAGCGGTTTCAGCCACTGCTCACTATACACAGATGGGTGACTGCACCCGCATTGGTACCTACCCAATGACTAAAAACCCAAATGCTCCTTGGAGGATTAAAGTCCTTTTCCTCCCGACGGTGGGGTACAATATGCAGGTTCCAAATGCTATTAAACTGCAGATTAACCCCATATTTACAGGTTTAGAGCACTTTTACATAAGTCAGGTTCAGTTTAACATCCATGATCGGGTATGTTATGGCAATATGCCAAAGAATATATTTTATTGAATAAAGGAAGCCACTACAGGTATGATGTCATGGTGTCAACGCGATTCCCCACCAGGATGTCACCCAGAGGGTATATTCTTAAAAAAGCTTTTATAAACATGTCAATTAAACTAGTGCTTAGGATAGAAAGATCCACTGTCCTGTGGATTGGTAAGGACCGATTTACTAGATCCTTACGGAATGTCAGCCATCAGGCCTAGGCTGTTAACACTGCTCATTAGCCGAAACGTCAAATGGTGATCATTGCTTTACCGCTTGTTCACTGTATTTACTTCAATAAAACTACACACGTGCATCCAATTTGTGCAATCATTTAAATTTGGGACTGGCTGCAAAATATAAAGATTGCCAAATAGAAGTTACTCTATTTGACATAATAGAAAATGGCTCCAGATGAGGTTATGTCCAAAACCCATGATTAATGGCTTTACATTGAAGCCTCAATGGAGCAACTAATGTTTGTCTCATATGTAATCTAAACATAGCTTAAAAAGTATGGATTGTCGTTGCAAATTAGGGTACTGATAGCTTCAAAGATGGTAAATTTAGCGGTTAGTAACTCTTTTATGTACAATATATGTACAGCTTGTGCCATTTATATGGATACACCTAAATAAAGTTGGATTCAAAATGGCCGACTTCAAAATGGCCACCATGGTCACCACCCATCTGGAAAAGTTTTCCCCCTCCCATATACTAATGTGCCACAAGCAGGAAGTTGATATCACCAACCATTCCCATTTTATTTGGATGTATCCATATAAATTGTCCACCTTATAAATGGCCCACACTGTACATGCTTTATTTTATATAATCAATAAAAATATAAAGTGCAAAAAATAAGTATGGATTGTCAAGAAAAGTAAGGATAGTCAAGTGTTTAACCCTTTTAATACGGCTTATATCTCTCATCAGTATCTCTACAAAGGTCCTATCTAACACATATCTTAAGGACTCCATCACAACATGGGAATTGCTGGCTGTGAGTCTATCAGAGAACAAAGGTAAAATATAAAAGAAGATGAATGAAACACTTAAAAAAAAGAGTATTTATGCAGTGTCATGTTTCTAATTGTATCAAGTTTATGTAAGAATTTGTTATTTTCTGCCCTTGGACTACCTTAGGGCCCTTTCACATCAGCATTTTTTTTAAATCGCGGCAGATGCTGTGAAAAAACCGCATCTGCCGCGATTACCGCATACTGGCTGCACTAGCGGCACGGTTGCGGCAAGCCCCATACAATGTATAGGCGGGCTTGCGGCAGGTGCGGCAAGTGCGGTTTTGGCACTTGCCGCAGGTGCGGCCGCAAAAAAACCTCGGCTGATCGCGCTTTTTTTCGCGGCCGCACCTTCCACAAGTGCCAAAACCGCACTTGCCACACCTGCCGCAAGCCCGCCTATACATTGTATGGGGCTTGCCGCAACCGTGCCGCTAGTGCAGCCGGTATGCGGTAATCGCGGCAGATGCGTTTTTTTCACCGCATCTGCCGTGATTTGGAACAAACGCTGATGTGAAAGGGGCCTTAGACTGCTCTCACAACAGCGTTTTTGCCAGTTCATGGCAGATCCGGCTGCTTTGCCACATTGCCGTGTAACGGCCCACTTGTGGCAAGCCTGCGGCAAGCTCCATTAATTCCCTATAGGACTTGCAATCAGGTGCGGCAGTTACGGTTTTGCCGGATCCGGCACTTGCGGGGCAAGTCAATAAAGAGCTGCTAGCAGCATTTTTTTTCCTTTGCCGCAGGTGCCGGATTTGCCAGATAGGCAAATCCGCAACTGCCGCACCTGACCGCAAGTCTCATATGACATGAATGGTGCTTGCCGCAAGTGAGTCGTTACACAGCAGATGTGGCAAAGCAGCCGGATCTGCCGCGAACCAGCAAAAACGCTGATGTGAAAGGTGCCTTAGTGAGTTTTTTGATCTCTTATGACTCCTCTCTTTTGGACCATTTAAAATCCTGGGACAGAAGAAACCTTCAGGGCTTTCATTTGAGGTTCTCCTACATTTCAGTTGACAATTCTGCTCTTGGCTTCTGAAGACTCTGCCTTACTTTACCCCCATTTTGGTCTTGATAACACAGTATATTTTTCCCCTTTTATCCAATTGTTTTTACCTGTATGGCCACTCTATAATAGATATTAATCAGTTAATTGCCAAAGTTGTTTTTTCCTGATTTTAGCCAGTGCCGTGTGTTGAAGACTGTAACTGACCACTACTCCCATGAGCTCATTGACTTAAAGAGCATCACATACATTTGGTGCCACTGGGTAAAGAAGTTTTCTAGAGTTATAAAAAAAAAGTTTCTCACCCTATGGCTTAGTTAATATCTCTCTTTACTTATTTTTTTACATTTTTATTATGCTTTTAAAAAAATCACAATAAATGCAAAATTTATGAATATACAATTTTGACAAAAAAGGAAAATTGTTAAGCTAGCGGGTGTGAACCCACTGCATCATAGACCAGGCTTTCCATGAGGGGCCATGGCTAAGTGTAAATAAACCAAGAGGTCATCAAGGTACTCCACCACACAAGAGTGGAGGAGGATATCTGAAGATGTTATTTACAAACTCTTGAATACCAGCTGGAACCCTACTGAGCCCAGACATCATAATATAATATCCAAAGTGACCGTCCAGGGGGTTGAAAACAATCTACCATTCCTCTCCTTGGTGAATGCGGATTTAGTTGTTAGCCCATTCTATGATCAAGCTGAGTCCCTCTTAGACAGTCAAATAATTCTGGCATTACTGTAGAGGCAATGGAAACTTATACTTGAATAATGATCCAGTTAAGATACCCTGTAATCTATATATGGAGAGTTTCATCTTTTTCTTCACAAAGTAGAAACCTGGCCTTGCCAGAGAAGGTGACTTCTGGATAAATCTTCTAAATAAGTTCTCTTTGACCTTATCAGATATGGCCTGGGACTCTGTTAGCGACAGGGGATAGATATGACCGCGAGGAGGGGAGGAACATGGAAGCAAGTCAATGTGCCAGTCATATGGCCTATCTGGAGTTAACACTTCCACTTCCTTCTTCTCGAAGACATCAGAATAAGACCAGTAGGCAAAAGGCAAGCCCAGAAGGCAATATGGTATTATAGGAGGCCGGACTCATCTTACAGAGTTGAAACAATCTTCATCACATAATTGACCCCAACTGATCACTTCTCCAGACCCCCAGTCCAGTACGAGTTTGCAAGGACGGGGTCAATTCACTCCCAGGAGGAGAGGGTATGATAAGTTTTAAAGCACCAGAAAGGATATCTTCTCTATATGGTGTAAAGATTTACAGACTCAAAGCCCTTTCATCAATGGATAATACCATCAAAAGACTTTGGAGACATTGAACGAGAATAATAATACTTCTCAACCACGATGTGCTCTGGAGTTCAAGAGAGTCAAGAAAGAAAAGCGGATATCTCCACATGACAAGGACATGGACACAGGCATAATCAATGGAGGGGAGGAGTTATTCTCACTAGGGCAGACTCCGCAACAGACCCTAGGCTTGTGATTTTCATGGCTTCATGGTGTCACGATGGCTATGAAGAATGGGGAAACAGGGGTGCTTGATCTGCCCCTCAAGCTAGGGAGCCTTGAACTATCCCTAACTCAGAGGTAATCCTGATGATGGAGAGGCTAAAGTCTCCACCCTGGCCCTGCTACTTGTACAGCCCTGAACTGATTCCCTCTCCCCGGAACTAGGAAGTAATGAAACTCACAGGTAACAACAGACAGGGGAAAACCAAAACTCAAGCTCACAGCACTCACACACACAGGCAGAATACGATATGAGATAAGGGAGAAAACAAATACAAGCAGAAGATAAAAATACAAGGACGTTTCCACCAAACACCGAACTAGTAGCAACTGCTTCCAAATAACTGAAACAGCAAGCACAGGACCAGAATCACTATAGCATTGCTGAAGCTATAAACGTCATAGCAAACTGGGTTGCACCACACTTAAAGGGTGGAAGCGGCTGTGATAGGACAGAAATAACCAAAAACTACAGCAACAAATTACCAGTCATCAGGAAGTTAACTCTTGCAAGAGTGATGGATAGTGAACACAAAGCTGCTGACGCCCTAATTTTGGCTGAGTAACAAACAATCACAAGGTTGCATATCAGACTCCATAGTGTGAACAGAGTCAGAACATGAAATGACACTAGGTGTGCGCAAAGAGGAACAAAGCATTAGACATGGGACAAGAACAGTTTTTGGCAAGACATTGTTCCCGTTGTCGTTCAGTTGACTTAACACTGTCAACCTGCATCTGTTTTGGAGCAGCAACAAACTGGTAAGTTAGTGGCCACTGGAAGGATAGAGCTAGACCCAAGTATATCGTCTCATGTGTCACCTTTCTGGTCCACTCCTGGCACATAAGATCAGTCCAAGTAGCCGAGGAAATTGCGTCATCTAGGGTAGCGGGGATATCACGACCTTTATCCTTTCAGACAGACCTTCTGGGAAGGTGGCTTACAGCATCTCATCCTTCCATTCTAACTCAGAGGAAAGGATACCAAAGCAAAATGAATATTGACCCACAATCTGGCTACCCAGATGCTGCCCGAGAAGAGAGGATGCTGTAGAGGAGAAATGACCCAGCTCAAGGTGGCAGGATCTCTTCTCTTTCATAGTAGGTTGATCCCAGAAAGAGCCTTTTCTCCCAGATAGTACATGAAAAAGGCCACTTTGGCCTGGTAAGGGGTGAACTGATTGAGCAGCATGAACGGATTTATGAACCCTCAGCATAGCTTAAGGTCACCCTCAAATCATGGAAGGGTGGACAACATGGACTTGCTCTGGAAGAATGAGTTTTAGGCTTGAGTAGTAGCTGCCGAGATTGCTACAGCATGGCCTGGAGAAGGAGGAATGGGTAGCACCAGGGTGGTTTAACGGATGATCACTGACCGCAGACAGGTCAGGATTTAATTCTACTGTTCTCTTTGGCTGGTCATCACTTGAAGTAATTCTGAGAGATAAGAGGGAGCGGTATCAGTGGGGTCAAAGACCTAAGCAAACTGTTATGCTAGCATGTGTGGACCCTGTGCCATGGACTGGGCTTACACTGAAGGGTCATGACTAAGTGTCCGCTGAGTCTTCAGCAAATCCTCTGATGGTGAGGATGGACTAGGCTGTGGGTACCACTTTAGGGAAGTCCATGGTACTGCAGCAGCTGACCCAAAGTCATAGAGCGGGTAGTAAAGACTTTGAGGATGGGATCAGATCTACGTACTAGAGTCAGTAACGGAAGACTGGTGTACAAGCAGGAACTGGCACAATAGGAAGCTAATTACTCAGGCACCCTTCTACAGGGGAAAGTGCCTTAAATACCTAGTGACTCCCAGACAATGGCAGCAACACTTTAGAAAGCGAGCACTGACCGTTCAAGAGGCACATACCCTAAGAATACCTGACGTGCACAGGCCCAGGAGCTTAGAGATCTAGGAAGAAGCAGGGGGGAGAGCTTACTGGCTGTGTCGGTGAGTATGTTGGAATCCCTGCCAGGAGGGGGAGGCGAGACAGTGCAGGGACGCCGGTGTTACCCACAGCACCAACAAACACATACAAGACATCAGAGAGGTGGAAGAAAGATTGATACAAAATTAAGAACTATAGAAAAGTGGAGGGAGATCTTTACTTAACTATTGGGATTGTCCATTTTTCCAAACACCTACAGTATTTCTGAAATGAATCCAGTTTCATGGAAAAAATTCTTATAACAATAAATACATGAAGCCAAATTCTGTCTGAACACAAAATAATAAATCTTTGGTGAGGTATTGCTACTTAATTTTAAACCCTTTTCCAGCACCCTCCAATTTCTATTTTTCTTAATTTGCATTGAGTGGATACAAAAGATTGAATTCAGAATACGATTTTTTGTTTTTGTGTAAAATTCAAGGTAAATTCAATTCACCTTAAATAACTGTTCTGATCCCTACCTTTAGGATTATTCCCATTATTAATCTGTCTACCTTTTCTTATTCTATCGATACAGGAATCTGTGTGTCTCAACCCTATGAAATCTTGACCTTCCAGAGTTTCTTTGTTGATCTCAGACTTCCATATTCTGCAGTGAGAAATGAGCAGGTTGAAATCCGAGCAATAATCTACAATACGAACCAAAAGAAATACAAGTAAATCAATTCACATCAACGTTATATGTATTTGTCATTGCAATGTGTAGCTGAGCACTATGATGTCATTAAAGGGAACCAACTAAAAAAAATTGGCTATTTTCCTGCAAATATAATGATAATCCGAGTACAAATAGTAAACGTACTACATTCTGGTATTTATGTTCCCCATCCTTGTCCCATCCTGGTATATATCTTGGTGTATATGGCCCTAATCCTGGTTATATATGACCCCCATCATAGACCCATCTTGGTGTATATGGCCCTCATCCTGTTATATATGTAATCCCCATCATAGACCCATCTTGGTGTATATGGCCCTCATCCTGGTATATATGATCCCATCATGGACCCATGCTGGTGTATATGGCCCTCATCCTGGTATATATGATCCCCATCATGGACCCATGCTGGTGTATATGGCCCTCATCCTGGTATATATGATCCCCATCATGGACCCATCCTGGTGTATATGGCCCTCATCCTGGTATATATGATCCCCATCATGGACCCATTTGGTGTATATGGCCCTCATCCTGGTATATATGATCCCCATCATGGACCCCAATCCTGGTGTATATGGCCCTCATCCTGGTATATATGATCCCCATCTTAGACCCATCTTGGTGAATATGGCCCTCATCCTGGTATATATGTTCCCATCATAGACCCATCTTGGTGAATATGGCTCTCATTCTGGTTATATATGACGATCCATTATGGCCCTCATTCCTGGTATATATGCATCCCATCATAGACCCATCTCGGTGTATATGACCCTCATCCTGGTATATATGATCCCCATCATAGACCCATCTTGATGTATATGGCCTCATCCTGGTATATATGACCCCCATATGGCCCTCATCCTGCTATATATGTTCCCGATCATAGACCATCTGGTGTATATGGTCCTCATCCTGGTATATATGATCCCCATCATAGACCATCTTGGTGTATCTACCTTACATCACACCCCACACATAAAAAAATAAACATTTCTACTACCTTCCCTCCACTCTCTTTTTGATGCCGGCAGCTGTCTTCGTGTGTGAGCAGTGTATGACGTCACTGTCATGTGTGCCCAGTTACGGTACATTGAAATCAGCTGCCGGAATATTCACCACTTCCTGTGCCTGAGATAATGGGTGTGGGGAGCAGTGAATATTGATTCTCTTTACTAGCAGATACACATGGTCGTCTAGCTGCTTGTCCTACTCCCCACACTCATAATCCCGCCCACCTCAGTGTAGAGAGGTGCATGGGATTATTGGCATATGGAAAAGGGAATATTTATTTTTGTTAATAGCAGCACACATGTTCGTCCCAACGCCGGGCTCCTGCTTCATGTGTCTCTGCTCCTGCTTCCTGTTACCCACTCCACCGGAACCAACTCCCCCACACCCCAAGGCAACAGCCAGTTACATCTAGACTATAAGGCTGGAAACACACTGTCTGAGTGACATGACAGTTACTCGCATGAGTCACGAATCCTTCACCCGGGATGGCCTCCCCCTCTCTGGACAAGTCTCGGATCATTCACCCGGGACGGCCTCCCCCTCTTGAAGGGAGCAGTGGAGCTACATAGAAAAACTTACCACTGAAAGTATCCCATCCAAAGAGCCAGGGGTCGTGCCGGGTGAATAATCCGAGACTCATGCGAGTAACTGACGTCACTTGGACAGTGTGTTTCCAGCCTAAGACACACTCCACTGTCCTCCAAAACCTGTGTAGGGAGAACGCGTCCTATACTCTAAATAAATGCAGTAAATTAAGGTCCAAAGGGATCATTTAAGTTTTTTTAAAGTTATTTTTCTTTTTTGACCTTGAGGTTTTCGCTGATGTTGAAAGGGCCAAACTCATCATAATGGCACACTTGGTTCTTGAGTTTGTTGCAAAGTCAAAAATGTTCTTTTTCCCTGTCATTAACTAATTTTGCGATCATATGGACAAAAAGTTGCAGCACATATAATATAGACTTTAGAATAGGCACAAATAGAATACTGGATCAAGTGCAAATAAAAAAAGTTGCCAAACATTAAAAAAAACAGGTGCAAAGGCAATAATGAATCGTGGACTAGGTACTGTATATTAAATGTCTACACTCATATCATAGGGTGATAGAATTATAGAATGGTGGAGTTTGAAGGGACTTCCTAGATCACCTGGTCCAAGCAGGATTCACTAAATCATCCCAGACAGGTATCTGTCCAGCCTCTCTGTGAAGACCTCCATTGAAAGAGAACTCACCACCTCTCGAGGCCGCTTGTTCCATTCATTGATCTCCCTCACTGTCAAAATGTTTCTTCTAATATCTAATCTGTGTCTCCTCCCATTCAGTTTCATCCCATTGCTTCGAGTGTCTACTTGTGCAAATAAGAATAAAGCTGATCCCCCTACAGTGTGACAGCCCTAGCATAAAGCTGAGTCCTCTACAGTGTGACAGCCATAGAATAAAGCTGATCCCTGTACAGTGTGCCAGCCCTAGAATAAAGCTAATCCCTCTACAGCGTGACAGCCCTAGAATAAAGCTCATCCTCTACAGTGTGACAGCCCTAAATAAGTAGATCCCTCTACAGTGTGACAGCCCTAGAATAAAGTAGATCCCTCTACAGTGTGACAGCCCTAGAATAAAGTAGATCCCTCTACAGTGTGACAGCCTTAGTAATATAAGCGTAAGCATCCCTCTACAGCGTGACAGCCGTAGAATAAAGTAGATCCCTCTACAGTGTGACAGCCGTAGAATAAAGTAGATCCCTCTACAGTGTGACAGCCCTTGATATATTTGTAGACATCTATTAAGTCACGCACGTGTCGGTCTTCTGTTTTGCAAGCTAAACATTCCCATATCCTGTAACCATTCCTCATAGGACATGGTTTGCAGACCAGTCACCATTCTGGTTTTCCTTCTCTGAAAATACTCCAGTTTGTTGCGGTGTCATGATTTATGCTATTAATTCCACAGCCCTTTACATACAGCAGTAATAATGTCCCCATTGGGGCTCACAATCTAAATTCCCTATCAGTATGTCTTTGGAGTTAGGAAACTGGAGAACTCGGAGAAAACCCACGCAAACAAGGGGAGAACATGAAGTCCTTGCAGATGTTGACCTTGGTGGGATTATAACCCAAGACCTGAGTGCTGAAAGACTACAGTGCTAACCAATGAGCCAATTTACAACTGCATTACTGCAAAATAGACGAAACATAATTTACCTCCCAGGGGTTAGAGATCACAGGTTTAAATGGCAGGTGGGACCAAGCTCTAATTAAACAAGTCTTATACAGAAGAAGCTCAGCCAAATATTGAAGCAGTCACAACCCCCAATAGTATGCGACAAAAAAGAACAGAGCAAAATCTCCTATTGAAGTGAAATTATGAAGGCTGCTGTGATGATCAAATGTAGCAGCATAATAATCTGCCAGGGAACATTTCAAAGATCCAAGTTACATCAACAGATCTGACTAGGAGAAACTAGGAGATTATCTGATTATGATCTGAACCACTAGACTACTTATATTGTAAAAACAGTCCAAAAATTATCCATTTTTTGGGTGAGATGTCTCCTTGTTTTTTTACCCCTTCACAACAAATGACATGTAGGTACTTCATTGGCAAGCCATAAACGCTGCTGTTACAGGCTGACAGGGGCAACTAAGGGCCCCCTTTACACGCTAAGACTTTCCAGCGATCTGACCTGGCCGGGATCGCTGGAAAGTCTCTATGCAGTCGCTGGTGAGCTGCCAAACAGGCAGACTCACCAGCGACCAGTCAGCAGCGACATCGCTGGTAACCAGGGTAAATATGGGGTTGCTAAGCAGCGCGCTCTGCTTAGTTAGCCGTTGTTTACCCTGGTTACCAGAGTCCTCCCGCTTACAGGCTGGGCTAAGTGGGAGTACGCTGGTAACCAGGGTAAACAGGTGGGTAACTAAGCAGAGCGTGCTGCTTAGCTACCCGATATTTACACTGGTTACCAGTGCCCAGCAACTAATGCGTGGCGCTGTGCATTGGCTGCGAGGTCGCTTGATCGCTGGTCTCTCGCTGTCACACACGCGGATGCGTGCTGACCAGCGGGAGACCAAAAAATGGTCTTGAACGATGTGTAGTGATCAGCAACCTCACAGCAGGGGCCAGTTCGCTGATGTGTGTCACGCACTGCCACTGGAGAGGTCGCTGTTACGTCACAAAACCTGTGATGTTTTAGTGACATCGCTAGCGATGTTGCAGTGTGTGAAGTACCCTAAAGTGGTAAACAGCAATAATCGTAGCTCAACTCCAATCTCTGCAGAAGCACCATAAGTAGGCAAAAACAGAGACAAGAGGACAAGTAAAGGTGTACCCACTTATGAAGACAATCATATCTCTGTCACAGTAGAGATCATGTGGTACAGGCTGCCTCTAGCGCATGCGCAGTGCGCATATTCAATACAAAAAAGTCCAAAGGTTATTACATACAATCATTATTTACTTACATATTCCTGAAGTCCTGTCTGTCATGTTATCTAGATATCACAAGCTGCGACATTCATATTTGCACACCCACTGCAAGTAAATGATACGGACACCAGAGCCGTCTCAAGCCTTACTCATGCCTACGCCAAATGAGATTAAACACTGCGCAAGCATTTATTGAAACACACATTTTTATACAGAAAGAAAAAGGCGTGTTAGAATTCTAGAACTTTCTACAAAGTGATCATCTCCTAATTGGTCAATTCTTATCAAATTATTCTAATATCTAAATTCCTCCCTTAATGGGTTGGCTTATATCTCAGATATATTTATGGAGCATGGGCGCCATCTAGTGTATAACAGACAACATGACATCTCTAAATCAAAATATATATATATATATGAGAAGAGTTGTAATATTTTTAATCCTATAAAGACATTTCATGTCTTTCCATCCTCAACAATACATTTCTTCTCCATATAGAGACTTTTCTGGTATAATATCTTTAGGACTATGTATGCATGCACCCTTATGCCTCATTGCGTGAATCATTGTATAGTGTAGGAGCAGTCTAATAGGGACAGCTGATGAGTAGTGGGGGCACCACTGATTAGGTTGAAAATCCTCTTTTGTAAGGTAGGGCTTATTCTACCCTAGTGATCATTTGGTGTAGTTCTTTTATCTCCTACCTTAAACTTTGCATTTAGCGGATCATTACATGTCTATTTGTGTGTTTTGTCTCTATGGATTTTTAATGATTGTATGAAATACTTTTTGGACTTTTTTATTAACTGTTTAGTTTGAGTAAGTAAGGCTGTGGTCACACATGCCAATCCGTTTTTGGAAGTGTTTTCCATGCCAAATCCATTTTTCCTAGGCTGCATTTAGTTCCTCCTGTGTCCCTGGACGTTTTTTGGACTTAGTAATTTTTTCTCAAAAAAAGCATGCAAAAACGCATGGTGCCTATATGTATCATGCGTTAACGCATGCAAATTCTCATGGGGCCCCATGTTAAAAAAAAGGTCCGTTTTTTTTTTCAGCACCCAAAAAACATTGCTAGCAACATTTTTTGAGCCTTGGAATACTGGATTACCGTTTTTGAGAAACGGAGGTACACATAAGTTCAGCATCCGTTAACGGATCCGTTTTTGGGACTTAGAAAAGGAAAGGAACACTTTTTTCCCAAAAACGGACGTGAAGCAAAAACTGATGACGTGTGACCACAGCCTAAGATTGTCCACATATTACTTGGGTTTTCAGCAAGGTGGGCTATTATGTGATGTGCCTACCACAAAATCAAGTTACAATTAAAGGGAAATTGTTGGCTAGTGCACTGTCTCCACCTGTAGCTTCATAGTACTATTCTAATCATCCCTGCCTGAGCTCATAGTGTAAGGTAAAAGGTGAAAAAATTGTATTTATACACTTATGTTTTCTTAGCTACATGAGGCAGTCAGACTACACTTTGGAGGACGTGATCTATCTGGCAGGTTAATAGTTAACACTTCAGCCAAATGTCAGAAGATGCTGCAAGACCTATGTGATGTCACAACCACGCGAATACAATAGGCGGAGCTAAGTCTTCATAGGACAGAATGAGTTTGCTTGCTTAGCTCCGCCCACTATAATCACATGATTGGGACATCACACAGGTCTTTTTATATAGGGAAGTTGGAAATGAGTTAAAGGGAACCTGTCAGGTGGTATATGCTCCCCCAGCTATCACTGTCTGTAGCTGCAGCTTTATAATACCAGTCTAATCATCCCTGTCTGAGCTCATAGTGTAAGGTAAAAGGTGAAAGAAAATCATTTATACACTTACATTTCCTTATGTAATGAGGCAGTCATTCCCCAGCTTGGAGGAGGTAGACTGGCAGGCTAATAGTTAAGTCACCATTAACTTGCATGTCTAAAGGACCTGTGTGATGTCCCGATCATGTGACCTTAGTGGACGGAGCTAAGTGAGTAAACTCATTGTGCTCCACCTATTGTAGTCACATAGTTGTGACATCACATCAGGTCTCGCAGCATGTTGTGTCATTTGGTTAAAATGTTAACTATTAACCTGCCAGAGTGACTACATCCTCCAAGCTGTAGACTGACTGCCTCATTTACATAACAAATGTAAGTGTATATGACTCACCGTGGCCAGGGACTCCGGTTTAGACAGGCAGTAGCTCCTTCCTCCTTGTCACGGGTGGACCGCGCCTGCCGGTAGTGGGGCCCGGTGGAGTGCAGATCAAAAGTTGAAGACGTCTTGTGGGAACAGATTAAGGGGTTAATTTATTCGTGACGCCACCTATGAGTAGTTCGGTAAGTCTTACCGACGCTGCGGGGCCTCCGGGGGATGGATAGCAGCAAGATGGAACGCTCCCCACAGGCTGAGCGGTGATCCCCGGAGGCTGGAGCTGCTTAAGATGTTGTGCGGCAGCTGCGGTTACCTTGTGTGCGGACGGATGCAATCATAAGGAAGTACGGACACTGTAAGTCTCTGTAACGGGTATTTACTGTAACCAGCAAGCAGTACATGGCATACAGTTAACGGGTAGTTGACCGGGTGGACTCAGCAGTGATAGGTGTCCCTCAGAGATCCGTGGTGTTCCTCCATTCTAACTAAGTAGTTGCCGTTGTCGCCCAGGAATACCAGGTTGGGTACAGGGAGGCTGCTTCAATCCCTATCCAAAGTATACGTGATGGATGTTTTGGGGAGCCTGGGGTCCCTTGGTGGGTACACCGCTGGTTAGACGACGGGAATTTGGCGAGTGGTGGGGTGCTCCTGGAAAGCTGCTCCTCCACGCCTCTGGTTCGCATAGCAGAGCTGGACTGCTGTTAGCTTCGGTACCAGCTAACCGGCTGTAAATTGGGCACGGGTGTTTTTGGGGACCCGTATCTGTAATGCCCGTAGTTTGTAAGGAGATGGCCGGTAGAAGGTGGCCAGGGGGCTGTACCGACTGTGCAACCCCCTCTCCTAGGTTGCAGAGCTGGGAATCTGCAGGGGTCTTCTAAGTTGCTGTTACTTCTCCAGACCCGAGATTAGAACTCTCTAAGCTGGACTAAACTTCCACTACACACTACCCTTGCACTCCGCCCACCAGGACCTTGATTGGCCCTCTATTCTAGGTGATGCATGCAGGGTTTGGATCTCTGTGTTAACCACATGACTGCTGGGTCGGAGAATATTGCGGCTGCATTTATGGCTGCAATACCCTCGATGACGCACTCGTTGCGGGGCGCCACACTCCCCCTTGGTGAAATACGCTTGTCCCCAAGTGTCATACTATCCAACATTACAGAGAGATTTTTATATTTTTATAACAGGTAATAAACACTTTTATTAACAGGTATGCATTTACTTAGATGTCGCAAGTAAAATGAGCAGGTAACCACTTTTGCGGACCCGGCGGGCGGTCGGCTGTCCTTATGTTAAAAGTTCAGGCTGTAGCCGCTAGATCGCACAGTTAGTGATTGAGGCAGAAACAGAGTCAGTGTTCAAGTCCAAGCGTTTGAGTTACTGGCACAGAGGATGGTGACGCACCCAGATGGCGAACCACCCATCTACACAAGCATATCGCTCATAGGTGACTATAGCCCTGGTATAGATCGCGATCAGGATGTCCTCTGGGCAGATGCGACTCTACGTCTCGACGCCTCACAAACACCTCTTCATTTAAACCCACCTCCCAAGCGAACCCCCACCCGTTAGACAGATTAAAGGTGGAAATTCTACCTTCGCAGCGGAGTTCATCAGGCAGCGGCGGTTGGCGGCGAGCCCTGGCACGGGCCTCCATGTTGGCGTGTTCACGGGCTCGCCACTGCTCTCGGCGACGCTGACGTATATCTCCGTCGGTACGGCTAGGAGTGTGGATATTGCTGGTGCGACCAGTGGCTTGGTAGGATGCTTGGGCTTGGCAGACAGTCTGGGTAGGAACCCGGTTGAACGGCACAGGGGAAGGTGCCGCTGACACACCCGACCAGTGGACCCGAGCTGGCTGTTCGGGCTGCGGATCCTCGCTGTCTCCCCAGGCGAAGCCGGTGTAGAGATCCTCAGGTATGCTGTGGGTCTCGTCGTCATCATCCTCGACGATTACATCGGGCCGCTCGGTGATAGACAATGCTGGTACAGGATCCTCTGGGCAACAGGGCGGTGGTACTGCGGACCCTTCCTCAGGGACGTCCTGCAGGGCTTCCAAACTGCTAACCTCTTCGTCTGTAGCTGCAGGTAAAGGGGTCTCAATCCTGGTTGCCAGGTAGGCCTCGGCAATTGCAAAGGAGGCCTCCGGTACGGGGACGAAACATGCAACAGTCTTTTGTATGATACGACTGTTGGCGGGCTCCACGGTGGGAACTTGGTGGATGTCCTCCTCTTCGGTGGAGCAAGTTATGAGCTCCGGCTCTGGGGTCGGTTCGGCTGCAGTTGCAAGCAGTAGAACGGGTCGAATGGTGGCTTCCACCGGAATGAGGCAGTCTATTGGCTCCGGTGATGAAGCAGGACAGGTGGTGGGCGATGGTGAAGCAGTGGAGAAGCTGGCAACGTCATCCGGTCTTGGGGTCGCGGCACCCGGTCGATTCTGCTGCATCGCATGATGTAGGCGGCGGCCCAGGCTCGCGCTCCAGCTCCGGATCGTCCATTCTACAGTCTCAATTAGCCTCACACGGAGATCTTACAGAGCCTCCTGCCAGAAGTCGGGGCTGCCGTCAATGGTAAGGACGGGACCCGGACCCGGGTGGCCTATGGCTGCTCTGGCCTCCGCCTCGACCTGTTGCATCAGGTCCTGGAGTCTCATGCTGGCCATTCTCTTCTTTGGAGGGAACCACACCCGTTCAACCGGTAACCGTTCTGGTCAAGAGCTGGTGTGGAGTCCAGAAGAATTGACACTCCCACTTCCTTGGGGGTTTTTGTAGTCCAATCGTGGGAAAAGTCTTTGGGGTCCGCCCCCATGGTTGATTCGAGCAATCAGGGCGGACAAAGAGTTTGGTGCCTTTGCCTTTAGCCCTCCCACGATGAGGGGCGGTGGCTCACCCCTGGGCTTGCACGTGGCGGATCCTCATGGCGGGGACGCCATCTTGGGCGCCATCTTGGCCCAACGGTGAAAAGGCGGGAAAGTTATTTTAGGGACGAGCAAAGTCCAAATTGTTGAAATAAAGTCTTTTTAAGCACATGATACCTGTTAAGGAACGGGCCTGCTCGTATCCTGTTCGTGACGCCATTTTCTGACTCACCGTGGCCAGGGACTCCGGTTTAGACAGGCAGTAGCTCCTTCCTCCTTGTCACGGGTGGACCGCGCCTGCCGGTAGTGGGGCCCGGTGGAGTGCAGATCAAAAGTTGAAGACGTCTTGTGGGAACAGATTAAGGGGTTAATTTATTCGTGACGCCACCTATGAGTAGTTCGGTAAGTCTTACCGACGCTGCGGGGCCTCCGGGGGATGGATAGCAGCAAGATGGAACGCTCCCCACAGGCTGAGCGGTGATCCCCGGAGGCTGGAGCTGCTTAAGATGTTGTGCGGCAGCTGCGGTTACCTTGTGTGCGGACGGATGCAATCATAAGGAAGCACGGACACTGTAAGTCTCTGTAACGGGTATTTACTGTAACCAGCAAGCAGTACATGGCATACAGTTAACGGGTAGTTGACCGGGTGGACTCAGCAGTGATAGGTGTCCCTCAGAGATCCGTGGTGTTCCTCCATTCTAACTAAGTAGTTGCCGTTGTCGCCCAGGAATATCAGGTCGAGTACAGGGAGGCTGCTTCAATCCCTATCCAAAGTATACGTGATGGATGTTTTGGGGAGCCTGGGGTCCCTTGGTGGGTACACTGCTGGTTAGACGACGGGAATTTGGCGAGTGGTGGGGTGCTCCTGGAAAGCTGCTCCTCCACGCCTCTGGTTCGCATAGCAGAGCTGGACTGCTGCTAGCTTCGGTACCAGCTAACCGGCTGTAAATTGGGCACGGGTGTTTTTGGGGACCCATATCTGTAATGCCCGTAGTTTGTAAGGAGATGGCCGGTAGAAGGTGGCCAGGGGGCTTCACCGACTGTGCAACCCCCTCTCCTAGGTTGCAGAGCTGGGAATCTGCAGGGGTCTTCTAAGTTGCTGTTACTTCTCCAGACCCGAGATTAGAACTCTCTAAGCTGGACTAAACTTCCACTACACACTACCCTTGCACTCCGCCCACCAGGACCTTGATTGACCCTCTATTCTAGGTGATGCATGCAGGGTTTGGATCTCTGTGTTAACCACATGACTGCTGGGTCGGAGAATATTGCGGCTGCATTTATGGCTGCAATACCCTCCTGTGACGCACTCGTTGCGGGGCACCACATATAAATGCTTGTTTTTCACCTTTTACATTACACTATGAGCTCAGACAGGGATGATTAGAATAGCACTATGAAGCTGCAGGGACAGATAGTGATAGCTGGGGGGGCATACAGTAGCCGACAAGTTCCCTTTAAATATTGTCCAATCTGGAGAGTCCTGTTAAGACTTCTATATAGTCCTTCACATAAAGGATGATCTTCATTTAAAGCATAACCACCGTTTAAGATTTTATTTAATAATAATGTAGAGCAAGTGATTTTAACCCCTTTCTGACCCAGGACATCATGGGTCGGTTACTGGGGTTTGATTTGACCTCCGGCGCAGAGCTCACGTCATTTCCCCGACATGGGGAAATGTCGGGCTTCCAGGATCCGATCGGTGCTGTTAACGCCTTGGATCCCGCCGTCAATCACTGTCAGCGGGATCCAAAGGTGTCGCTGCGGGGAATGCCCTGTTCCACGCCAGCAATGGCAATCCCGCAATATAATTGTGGGATCTCCAGCGCTCATGTGATAGCCTGGGGGTCCTGGCCAGACTCCAGTAGCTGTCATGGAGCACTTCCTGTGAGTGGTTGGCAAGCGCTGCCAACCACTCACAGTTAGCAGTTGTGACAGGTCCCGATGTGCTGTAGCTTATTGGGACCTTTCACAATCAATCATGTAGCACTGTGGCACACTATGGGGCTGTGTAAAATCAAGAATTAATTGTGAAATTAGATTTTTAAAAATATGACAAAAAAAAAAACTAAAAGTTGAAAACACCCCCCTTTTCCCCCATTCAAAATAAAAGCATTTAAAAAAATAAATACACATATTTGGTATCGTCACATTCAGAATCGCCCGATCTATCAAGATATAAAATCAATTAATGAGAGCCCCAAACTCTGTAACAGAAAAAAAGGTCAGAACGCCAAAATTAATTTTTTTGGGTCGCCGAAGCATTGCTATAAAATGCAATAACGGGCGATCAAAACAGCGCATCCACCCAAACATGGTATCATTAGAAACGTCAGCTCAAGACGCAAAAAATAAGACATCACACAGCCCCAGATCCCGAAAAATGAGGACTCTACGGGGCGCAGAACATGGCGCAAAAAGTGTGATCCTTTTGTTTTTCAAACGTCTGAAATTTTTTTCACCACTTAGATACCAGTAAAGGTAACATGTTTGCTATCTACAAACTCGTACTGACTTGAGGCATCACACCGTCATGTCAGTTTTACTATATAGTGATCATGGCGAATAAAAAACCCAAATAATAAATGTGTAATTGCACTTTTTTTGCAATTTCACCGCAATTTAGATTTATTTTCCCATTTTTCTGTACACTATATGGTAAAATAAATTATTGCATCTGAGCAAAAATGAAAAATTCCCAGGTGGTGAAGGGGTTAATAAACTTTGCAATATAGTCCATTAGAAGATTCTGCCTAGTTACCATTAACAATCCTTCCACACGATGTCATCAGTGCACTGTGAGTGAAGCTGATTCTGTGTCAGAGCCGTCTTCACAGTGAATACGGAAATGTAAGGAGATAATGGTAGAGGGGGTATGGCATAAAAGCATCTTGTACAAAAAAATCGTTAACTTCTATCTCCCATTAAGTTACATCATATAATATTGCATCACTTACTAAAGTTTGTTATTGTGATCCCTTTACAGGTGAGAGTGACCCTATCTCACAACCCTGAGTTCTGCAGTGCTTCTACAGCCCGAAGCCCCTACTCTGTTGTGGTGAAAGTGAAGGAAACCTCATCCTATGTGGTTCCATTTGTCATTGTGCCGCTCACTGTAGGACAACATTATGTTCAGGTGAAAGCCTCAGTCTACGGAGAATTTGCTGGCGATGGTATCAAGAAGCTACTGAGAGTCGTGGTAAGAAAGTATAGATACTGTACACGTTGTGTCTCTAATTTTATTCTTTTTCATGTTCTGTTAAAAGGATTTTGTCATAAGGTCCACCCTCCTCAGCTGTCTATATGGGCATATCGGTCATTGAAAGCTAAATAAAATGATACCTTGATATCTGAGATCTGATGTCTTATTTCCAAGAAAATCATATTTTCTTAATATGTAAATGAGCTGTTAAGATCTATGGGCGGGGCATAGATCTCCCTTAGGGATGAGCGAGTATACTCACTACTAAACGGAACTCGCCGATTAGTAGCGGTATTCGGCTACTCGCTACTCTCCGAGCATCTTATGTGTACTCGGGAGTAGCAAGTAGTCCTAATACTTTCGCAGTGTATCTATAGATACACTGCGAAAGTAGTCTAAAAATGAATAAAAGTTGTTAAAAATAATAAAATTACATACTCACCTGTCCGACACCTGTCCCAGAAGACCTGCGATCCCCGGACAAGGACCTGTGACTACCAGCCAATCAGATGGCCGGCAGCGATCTAGCCAATCAGGTGGCGACACGTCACAACCACGTGATCGCTAGCGGCCTCCTGATTGTCCAGATTGCAATATCCTGACAGTACACCTATTTATCTATACATACACTGCGAAAGTATTCAGACTCGCTATACTCGCAACGAGTACCGAGTACCGGTACCTACTCATTGCGAGTATAGTGAGTCCGAATATTACGGTACTCGGTCATCCCTAATCTCCCTGTTACCCCACCTCCCGAGCTTAATAGAAATGAAAGGGAGTGTTACCAGTGTGAGACTTGTAGATCAGTAGAGATGACTGTCAGTCATTACATGTCTCACACTAGTAATGTCCCCTTTCATTTAAAATAAGATCTGGAGGCGGAGTCTCAGTGAGATCTATGTCCGGCCCATAGATCTTAACAGCTCATTTACATGTTAAGAAACATTTTGATTTCACTAGAATAAGACTTCAAATCACAGATATCAAGGTATCATTTTATTCAGCTTACTATGACCTACATGCCCATATAGACGGCTCAGTAGGGTTGATCCTACTTACGGATTTCTTTTAAGCTCATTTGCTCATTTTTTTAACCTGTTGAACTCTATGACGAGAAGCCTTAAAAACTCATCAAGATTCTGAACCTGTCCCCATGAGAACATGACATGTAGTCACTACCCTGATGATTGATCCTTCCTGTTACATGGTAATATTAATTTTTCATGGAAATTAATTACATCATCTTACACCAACATTTTTCGTTTATTTTAGCCAGAAGGAATTCGTAAGACGGCAATCATATCTTCAGTAATTTTGGATCCAGTAGCAAGAAGTAAGTTCCCGTCATTCTAATGCACAGTATTTAGGTTTCTAACTGAGGTTGGCGAAAAATACCAACTTAAAATAATACTGTTAGGCTAAGTTCCCACAAGGAGTATTTGGTGAGTCTTTGATGTTGCAGATTTTCTGCAGTACTTCGGTATTTATAAGGGTGCTTTCACATTAGTGGAGAAGACCTTGTTGGACCTATCTAGGCTTGAAGAAGACCTTGTTGGACCTATCTAGGCTTGAAGAGGACCTTGTTGGACTTATCTAGGCTTGGAGAAGGCCCTTGTTGATCTATCTAGACTTGAAGAAGGCCCTGTTGGACCTATGTATGCTTGGGAAGGCCCTGGTGGACCTATCTAGGCTTGGAGATGGCCCTGGTGGACCGTTCTAGGTTGCAAAAGATTGATATTCCTACAAAGCATTATTTCATAAAGTCGACATGGCTGAAGTTAGAGCTGAAGGCCACCAAATAATAGCAATGAATGTCCCATATTGGTCATTTATGACATTTTAACTGTGTATGTTATGCATGTCCAATAGAAGCAGGAGAGATGTCCCATACAAATGATTGGAGAGAGAAGCAAATGCTCGGTCATTCCCGATCCTGACAGAGCACACTGGGGCCCCATTCCTGATATATGTGAAGGTCTCAGCAGGGAGACTATAAATATCAGACACTTATGGCATATTCTATCTGTGATATAAATGTCCACGGTGGGAAAATACTTTCAAAACTTGACAGGAATGCACAAACATGAAGGTAGTCAACCTATTTACAATGTACAACTTTCACTGACTATTCATATGGTTGTTCCTTTCAGGTGGAGAACATGTAATACAGGTGCCCTCACTTAAAGATAGGAACATTGTCCCAGATTCCCCTACCAGACTTATTGTAAATGTGCAAGGTGAGCAGCTAAAAAAATGTCCAATCTTTTTGGATATTGAGGTCAGCTCATGACCTCTTTTACATAATTTGCAAGACTAGACAAGGAAATGTTATATTTTTATTTGTTTTTCCTAAGGAATTCCAATTGCACAGTTTGTTGAGGATGCCATAGATGGTGCCGGACTAAGCCATCTTATCGTTACGCCATCTGGCTGTTGCGAACAAAACATGGGGAGATTTACTCCACTTGTCACGGCTGCAAACTACCTTGACAAAACCAACCAGTGGGAGCGAATAGGAGCGCACCGCAGGGCAGAGGCCATTCAAAAAATCAGCACCGGTGAGATTATGTTATTTCCAGGTGTAATGTTACTAGGTGGTCCATTTTGTTGATGTCCTCACCATCCCAAAACTTGCCCTTTCCTCCTCTTTATACTAGGCTATACCAATCAGATCAGATATCGTAGATCAGATGGATCTTTTCAGTCTTTTCCTGGGACAAGTGTAGGCACCTGGTAGATATAACTTCTCATTTTAGACCTTACTTTAGACCCCAACTTACCATTTTTCATAATTAATGTCTATTTTTATTGTCTTAGGTTCACCGCTTATGCTGTCAAAATCTTTGCCATGGCTAAGAGTTTTGTAGATGTTCATGAAGGTATTCTATGTGGTTCTGTCAAGTGGCTCATCTTGACGGCTCAGCAACCCGATGGAATGTTCAATGAGAATATTCCGCTTAACTATGCATATTCAAGGGTAAGGGCGTCACATAAACATATTATATTTGAACATATTCACTCCGGAATAAGGTGAGTAAAGGTTTTTACAATTTAATACTTTTCTTGGATATGAGCTTGATTAGCAGGAGATCAATCACAAGGACGACCTTGTTTCTTAAGATCAAGTATGTTCTAGCATAAAAATGGATTGCATTATTCCAATTAACGACTCCAGTGTAACAGCTGACCACAGCCATCAATGATTATACAGAATAGGATAGCCCTTAAGTGTGAAACCTCAAAAATCATCTATAATTCAATTACAATTTATCAAGTGGAGCAGAGGTCCACAAGCCGTGGCTCTGTAGCCTGTGACGTGTGGGTCATGGCCATTTGACAGTTTAGTGCACGATCACCAGGTCTATCAAGCAGCTATGGAAGGAAGTCTCCAGATGGTGGTCATGTACACTAAGATAGGTCCTTGATGTGTGCCATAAATACCATAATGGGGCCAGGATAAGGGCCATATGTACCAAGATGCAGCCATATATACCAGGATGAGGGCATATATTCCTTGATGGGGCCATATATACCAGGATGGACCCAGGATGAGGGCCAAATGGACCAGGATGGGGCCATATATACCAGGATGAGGGCCATATATACCATAATGGGGCCAGGATAAGGGTCATATGTACCAGGATGGGGCCATATATACCAGGATGAGGGCATATATTCCTTCATGGAGCCATATATACCAGGATGGACCCAGGATGAGGGCCATATGTACCAGGATGCAACCATATACCAGGATGAGGGCATATATTCCTTGATGGGGCCATATATACCAGGATGGACCCAGGATGAGGGCCATATGTACCAGGATGGGGCCATATATACCTGGATGAGGGCCATATATACAAGGATGGGGCCTTATATACCAAGATGGAGAACTTATACACATATACCTGGAAAGGGCCCAAGATAGGGGACATTAGTACAGAATTGGGGAAATTACTATAACAGTGTAAGCAGCAGATCCTCCATAACAGTGTGTCATGACCACATTTTTTCCTTCAAATTTTTTCTATTTTCCTCCTCTAAAACCTGGGGGCTTCTTATGGTCCAGTGTATCTTATAGTCTGAAAACTATGATGTCTAAATGTTGTCATTCTCAATACTTTACAATTTCCTCTATTACTTCTCTTAAACTTATGCCCACCTTGACAACTTGAATACCGTCTATGAATTACAGTCATATGAAAAAGTTTGGGCACCCCTCTTAATCTTACTCTTTTTTTTTTTTTTTTAAAAATTGTTTTTCTGCACCAGCTATTTCAGTGTGATATATGTAATAACTGATGGACACAGTAATATTTCAGGATTGAAATGAGGTTTATTGTACCAACCGAAAATGTGAAATATGCATTATTTCAAGATTTGACAGGTGCAAAAGTATGGACACCTCAACAGAAAAGTGACATTAATATTTAGTAGATCCACCTTTTGCCTCTAGTGACTTCCTGTAGCTGTTAATGAGTTCCTGGATCCTGGATGAAGGGATTTTTGACCATTCCTCTTTACAAAACAATTCCAGTTCAGTTAAGTTTGATGGTCGCCGAGCATGGACAGTCCGCTTCACAACATCCCACAGATGTTCAATGATATTCAGGTCTGGGGACTGGGATGGCCATTCCAGAACATTGTAATTGTTCCTCTGCATGAATGCCTGAGTAGATTTGGAGCCGTGTTTTGGATCATTGTCTTGCTGAAAGATCCATCCCCGGCGTAACTTCAACTTTGACACTGATTCTTGAACATTATTCTCAAGAATCTGCTGATACTTCATGCGGCCCTCAACTTTAACAAGATTCCTGGTGCCGTCATTGGTCACACAGCCCCAAAGCATGATGGACCCTCCCCCAAATTTGACAGTGGGTAGCAAGTGTTTTTCTTGGAATGCTGTGTTTTTGTGGCGTCATGCATAACGCCTTGTTGTATGACCAAACAACTCAATTTTTGTTTCATCAGTCCACAGGACCTTCTTCCAAAATGAAACTGACTTGTCCAAATGTGCTTTTGCATACCTCAGGCGACTCTGTTTGTGGCGTGCATGCAGAAACGGCTTCTTTCGCATCACTCTCCCATACAGCTTCTCCTTGTGCAGTGTGCGCTGTATTGTTGACCGATGCAGAGTGACACCATCTGCAGCAAGATGATGCTGCAGGTCTTTGGAGGTGGTCTGTGGATTGTTCTTGACTGTTCTCACCATTCTTCTTCTCTGCCTTTCTGATATTTTTGTTGGCCTGCCACTTCTGGCCTTTACAAGAACTGTCCCTGTGGTCTTCTATTTCCTTACTATGTTCCTCACAGTGGAAACTGACAGGTTAAATCTCTGAGACAACTTTTTGTATCATTCCCCTGAACAACTATGTTGAACAATCTTTTTTTTCAGATCATTTGAGAGCTGTTTTGAGGAGCCCATGATGCCACTCCTCAGAGAAGAGGCAACTAGGAGAACAACTTGCAAGTGGACACCCGAAATAGCTTTTCTCATAAATGGATACACCGGGCTATGAAGTACAAAGCTCAATGAGGTTACCAAACCAATTTAGTGCATCAGTAAGTCAGTAAAAAGTAGTTAGGAGCATTCAAATCATGACAATCAGAAGGGTGCTCATACTTTGGCACCTGTCAAATTTTGAAATAATGCATATTTCATATTTTTGGTTAGTACAATAAACCTCATTTCAAACCTGAAATATTACTGTGTCCATCAGTTATTACATACGGAGAGCCCGAAGACGCGGACATTCCCGCGAAACGGTTGCCGTCGCCCTTAGCTTTCCCTCCCCATGGACACTATCCTTGTATGATGACTGCACGATGAATAAATGCCGGATTTAAATAAGAAGCACGAGTGCCACTCATCTTTTTGGATTATTGTATGCTCTTATGCTGAGTAGCAGAGCAACGTGTTTCTACCCTCATCGCACGGTTCCAGGAGGAACTTCAGGTCAGTGCCAGGTTCCTCACGCTTTCTGGACTAGTTATTACATTTATCACACGGAAATAACTGTTGCAAAAAAACAATTTTAAACAAAAAAAAATGAGTAAGATTAAGAGGGGTGCCTAAACTTTTTCATATGACAGTATATGAGAGGCATCTGGCAACAGAAGTCCAAAAAACACCGGTGCCAACCACCACAGTTGGTAGTTATAGTACTACTTATGTTGCCTCCTAATTGAGCCATGCCAGGGCCGCTTGGTTTCTAAGATTTAGTGATCAAGCTTCAGTTTAGGTCTTAAAAACAATAAAATGTCATCCATAATGTTGCCTTTAACAAAAAATAACGTTTTTCTCTTTCTTACTCAGGGTGGTGTTGCAGGTTCGACAGATCCTGATGTTGCCATAACAGCTTATGTTGTGATTAGTCTTCTCGAGAGTCAAAAGTACTGTTCCAGATCTTTAAATGTAAGTGACTGTTAATATATTGACTCAGAATACATGTATCATCAAATGGACAACTTGACCTGATGTACCGTAGCTTTAAGATACCCGGGGTATCCCTATGCTAGGTGTATAAAAGTCACTGATATACTGCCTTGGTCAGGGGCGTAACTACCGGCATAGCAGACGTAGCGGTCGCTTTGGGGCCCGCCCCTTGTGGGGGGCCCGGACCCAGCGCCGCTACGCTGCTATCCGGTCAGCTACAGGCCCCCCCCCAGTAGGTATATACAGGCCCCCCACTCCTCTGCTGCACACGTCACCTGTAAAGGAATACATACTTACTTATCTCTGCCGGCTGCCGCTGCCGCCGCTCTGCACCGCGCTCCGTCTTCATCCGGCTCCTTCCTGGTTGTGACGCCATTGCCTGCGCCCGGCGGTCACAACCAGGAAGAAGCCAGATGAAGACGGAGCGCGGTGCAGAGCGGCGGCAGCGGCAGCCGGCAGAGATAAGTAAGTATGATGTATTCCTTTACAGGTGACGTGTGCAGCAGAGGAGGAGTGGGGGGCCTGTATATACCTACCGGGGGCCTGTATATACCTACCGGGGGCCTGTATATACCTACCGGGGGCCTGTATATACCTACCGGGGGCCTGTATATACCTACCGGGGGCCTGTATATACCTACTGGGGCTGTATATACCTACTGGGGGCCTGTATATACCTACTGGGGGCTGTATATACCTACTGGGGGCTGTATATACCTACTGGGGGCCTGTATATACCTACTGGGGGCTGTATATACCTACTGGGGGCCTGTATATACCTACTGGGGGCTGTATATACCTACTGGGGGCTGTATATACCTACTGGGGGCTGTATATACCTACCGGGGGCCTGTATATACCTACCGGGGGCCTGTATATACCTACTGGGGGCTGTATATACCTACTGGGGGCCTGTATATACCTACTGGGGGCTGTATATACCTACTGGGGGCTGTATATACCTACTTGGGGGCTGTATATACCTACTGGGGGCCTGTATATACCTACTGGGGGCCTGTATATACCTACTGGGGGCTGTATATACACACTGGGGGCCTGTATATTCCCACTGGGGGCCTGTATATTCCCACTGGGGGCCTGTATATACCCACTGGGGGCCTGTATATACCCACTGGGGCCCTGTATATACCCACTGGGGAGGCTGCTGTATACCACTGGGGCTGCTGTATATACTGCTGGTGCCTGTATATACCACTGGGGAGGCTGCTGTATACCACTGGGGCTGCTGTATATACTGCTGGGTCCTGTATATACCACTGGGGAGGCTGCTATATACCACTGGGGCTACTGTATATACTGCTGGGGCCTGTATATACCACTGGGGAGGTTGCTGTATACCACTGGGGCTGCTGTATATACCACTGGGGAGGCTGCTGTATACCACTGGGGCTGCTGTATATACCACTGGGGAGGCTGCTGTATACCACTGGGGCTGCTGTATATACCACTGGGGAGGCTGCTGTATACCACTGGGGCTGCTGTATATACCACTGGGGAGGCTGCTGTATACCACTGGGGCTACTGTATATACTGCTGGGGCCTGTATATACCACTGGGGAGGCTGCTGTATACCACTGGGGCTGCTGTATATACCACTGGGGAGGCTGCTGTATACCACTGGGGCTGCTGTATATACCACTGGGGAGGCTGCTGTATACCACTGGGGCTACTGTATATACTGCTGGGGCCTGTATATACCCCTGGGGAGGCTGCTGTATACCACTGGGGCTACTGTATACACTGCTGGGGCCTGTATATACCACTGGGGAGGCTGCTGTATACTACCACTGGGGAGTCCTGTATACCACACTGCTGGGGGCTGTATACCTATGCTGGGGTCCACCCTCGGCTTATACACGAGTCAATAGGTTTTCCCAGGTTTTGGGGGCAAAAGTAGGGGGGTCGGCTTATACACGAGTATATACGGTAAACTGGGTGGCGTCAGACTGTTAACACCGATTCGGTAAGGGGGTGTGTCTTGAAGGGGGCGTGTCATTGGGGTCGTGTCTTGGAGGGGGCCCCGTTCAAAAGTTTGCTATGGGGCCCTGCCAGTTCTAGTTACGCCCCTGGCCTTGGTATTGTTATTTGTGATACGTTTATACTCGGTGTGCCATCCCATAGGTGCCCATTGAACACCCTCACCAGATTTACACCCTTCCTTCAGTTAGTTGAATTCATCGTTGACATAGTGTTTAGGTAAAATTGTTCTGGATCGTAGTGTACTACACATAATCTGGGAACCTTGAGGTTGGCACATCGATCTCAGCTTTCACTGAGTGTATGTAATTGATAGAGAGAATCAGCGGCGTACCTAGGTTTGACGGCGCCCGGGGCAATGACCTATTATGGCGCCCTACCCCCCCCAAAGCAGGTGAGGGACCGGGGGGGGGGGGGGGGGCCCCGCCGCCCCTGCTGCACCCGTGGTTGAGGACCGGGCTGCATTACCTGACAATTCCGGGATGCTGCTGGAGTACAAAGATGGCCGCCGAGGCATGTCCGGTGACGTCACGCAGGGCGGTACCATTGCTCCCGGCCAGCAGGGGGTATTATAGATAGGAGCTCAGTGTGCGGCGGGTGCAGATTCCTCCGGAAGTGCCACTCGGGCCCCACATACAATCTGTGCATATCACGCACTGTGATATACACACCGAGCGGGGAAGGGGGGGGTGTCGCCAGCCCTGGTCTAATTTTTGTGCCAAATTTTCACAAAAAGAGCACGAAATCTGCCGCAAAATCTGCATCATGGTTTTGTTGGGTCCCTCTGCAGTTAATATCCAGGACGTTAATGAACGGCCCCGGAAGTATAAGCAGGAGGACGCCGATAAGTATAATACTGTTTGATAACTATCTTATTTCTTTTACAGCCTTCTAGCCCCCATGCCATAACTTTACATTCCGAGTTCGGTGTTCGTACTTAAGTTCTAGCCACGTTCGCCCCCGAAACCAAAAAAAAGTTTGGGCGAATTCGTTGAACCCGAACATCAGCGAGTTCGCCTATCACTAATCAGGAGGTATACAGAGATTAACTCCTGGTTGCCCAATCACTAATGATAATGACCGACCCCAAGGCCGTGGGGTACCTGATTCCGGGCGGTTGCAATGGTGGATGTCACGGGTAGCTTGTCCGAGCCCGTGGCCCTGGTGGTCGCTTAAAAAAAGGGGGAAAATAAAATGGAAAGTGTCTCGTGACATCACTTACGGTATTCGGTAATGGTACCGGCTCTGTGGCAGAACTCCGGGGATGGTGACGTTACAGCAAGTTGATAACGCTCCACGGGGCAGTGTTGTAGAATAGGGATTTGCAACAGGGAGGTGGCTATGTAAGTGGGATACTGGCACTTTTTTGTTAAGGGCAGGATCAGGGGCCACAATAATGGACACACACACTGGCAGTTGTTTCCATACCTTTTACTGATGGTTTTGCAAGGTAACGTCCAGGGTACACTCCAGAGGGTTGGTTGGCACTTCAGAATCTCCACACCTGATGTGTTGTGAGGCCTCCTTGTTTCTGTGTGTGTACTATGGCCCTGGCCTGTCTGAAACCTGGCCCTGTGTCCCTCACTTGTACAGCAGGCGGTGAGAACCTTCTGTTGTGCACTGCTTCTCCTCGGCGGTCCCTGGTTGTGTTGGTGGCTATGCAACAAGTGTTCCAGGAGACTCAAGTCTCCCTGGTTCTCTGGTGTTCTTTGCTGGGCTAACTGGACCCTTGCAGACTCGGACTCCGGTGTCTGAGTTGCTCTGGTTGCTTCCTGGGGTGAACCGGTATGGTTCCTCTGCCCCTACTCTGTCTCTCGCCTTGTCCCCGTCCCTCACCCTGGGGCCCTTGTACTGGCTAGGCTTCCCTCTGGCATGGGCCTAGCGCTGCTCCGTTCACCAGGTGTCTTCCTCAGTACTGCTCCGTACTGAACTGCCTAACTCCTCTTCCGGGCCTGACTTAATAGGGGACCTTGCCTGAAGTCGGCAAGTGGAGCTCCCCCTTCAGGTCTGGGTTGGAAGGTGTTATATGTGTGTTACCTGGTGTGGAAATCTCTTCATACCCCAGGTGTTTCTGTGGCTACCTGCCCGCAGTGGTGCCACAATAGCACAACTAGTTGACGCCTGAGCCTACCTGTGGAACTCGGAAGCATCAGAGAACCCAGAGTGTGGACTGTCAGAATCTGTAGTGTGAACAGCACTAGATGCCACCATGACACTGTGGTTTTTAAGCAAAATGTCGTGTAACTCTCAGCTGTCTGTAGCTAGGATTTTATATCCCAATTGCTGTTGCAAGACTTCTTAAAGATTTTCACATTAAGCTATTGGGAGCTATCTCTATCAGGTGTCACTATCGACTATGTTTCTAGAGCGGTTTATTATTATCACAATATACAGTAGCTTTATTACTATAACACCATTTTACATGGAAAGAGTTGGAAGAGTTAGTGGGTTATTGATTTTTATATTATCTACATAAAAGCTATCTCCTTTTGTCTTCTAGAGTCTGCAGAACAGTATTGATAAAGCTGTGAATTACATTTCGGATCGATATCAAGACCTGAAGAAGTCATATTCTATTGCAATTGCCTCATATGCACTTGCTATAGCTGGAAAACTGAAGGATGCACATAAATTACTATCGGCAGCACAAGGTAATAAGAGAGCTGATTCTATACACTTCACCATAAGGTTTTTATTGCTCTACGACAACTCTTCTGATATTTTTTTACTTCTTTAACTAAAATCTTGCGGGGAACATCTGGTCATGGCCAGTTTATGTTGATATGATTTTCTTTCCACTTCTAGATTATGGCCTCTAACTGTTCACTGGAGCTTACAGTAGTTAAGATATTCGTAGGTAACCACTGCCATCATTATGTTTTATAATAATAAGGTTTTGAAGGTCTTTAGACAGCTCACTAATTTTACCCATCATGAAGTGTTTTTTGTGTGACACCTTGGTAATGAGACACCTTTTTATCAGCTATCTGATGAACCAGCTGCCATTATTGTTCACTAAGTGACAGCATTTGGTGTTATAACTTTCTGTGGCTTTTTCGCCTCTCTTTCTTTTTTATTCAATACTTTTTCCCTTAATTTATGGACATCTGTGGCCTGATTTCTTTACCTGTGTTGATTGGATGGGTTGTTACCGACATCTTTAGAAATATATTTACTTATAATATTGGTGACGAGTTCAATATTTATTTTCCCACTGTATATATGACTTACAACGTATAAGCAGAGATAAGCGAACACCTGAGTATTCAAGCTCAATTTCATTTGCCAAACTGTTCGACGATTAGTCAATGGCAGGCAACATGAAACACATAGAAAACACTTTTAAAGGTGTCCAAAAGCTGCCAAACACAGCTCAAGTATTTGCACACACATACACACAGTTGACCTTACCTGTTTCAATTTTCCTGCTTGCTTGTGACTCACCCCAAAGCGGGGGTACTCAGATCCTGGACGTTGGTTACTGGGAATGTCACTGGCGGTCGGTGCCCGTGGCTGTGACCTGGTGGTCACTTTAAAAAGGGGGGGTATTATACAGGGATTTGGTTGAGTAAGTCGTGATGCCACCTACAGTGTCTGGTGTAGGCACCAGCGCTGCTGCAGACCTCCGTGGATGATGGATGAGCAGCCTGATGGTATCGCTCCCAGTAGGTGGAGCGAGGTTCCCGGGGCAGTGATGTAGGGATGGGATTTGGCACAGGGAGGCGGCTTTGCAGGTGGGCGATATTTACAGTTTCTGTGCTGGACAGGATCAGGGCTGTAAGAACTGACACACACACTGGGAGTTGTTTTCCATACCTTTACTGATGGCAGATGGGCACTGTCCAGGGTATACTCCAGGTAGTCGGGAGGCACTTCAGGATTTCTACAGCGAGTGATTTGTAAGGCCTCCGTGCCCCTTCTTTTAATGGTGTTGAAACCCTGACCTGTATAGAACCTGGCCTGGCCTCCTCTGTGTCTCTCTCTCTGTCTTTCCTGTATTTGTAAGTTTGGGTAAGAACCTTCTCTGAATTGCCGTTAACTCCTGATGGATTCCTGCTGGTCCTGGCTATTGGGTTGGTTGCTGATACAGGTGACCAGGAGACTGGAGTCTACTCGGTAAAACCGGTGTTCTTCTGCTGGGCTAAGTGCTCCTTAGCAGACTTGGACTCCACTGCCCGGGTTGCTTCCTTGGGGTGAGCCAATATGACTCCTCTGCCCCCAATCTGCTCCGTTCTCTCTAGCCTTGCCTCCGACCCTTCCTGACTCTGGCTAGGATGTCTACTGGTTCGGGCCTAGCATGGCTCCGCTACCAGGACGTCTACACAGTCCTCCCTGGAAGTGCACTGCCTAACTCCTCCCCCAGCACCAGTATTTATAGGGGTTGTGTAGCCTACTAAACCAGACTACGGGACCATTTTAAATACTTAGTAAGCCTTTGCACCTGTTTTGAGTTAATTATTCAATTTTCTGAGATAATGACCATTGGGTTTTCATTGTCCGTAAGCCATAATCATCAACATTAACAAAAAAAACACTTGAAATAGGTTACTCTATATAATATATGTGTTTCACTTTTTGTATTGAATTTCTGAAATAAATAATTTTTTTGATGATATTCTAATTTTATTGAGATGCTCTTGTAAATACAGCTAAGAACGGTATTAAAAGAGAGTAGAATAGAATAAAATAAAAAAAGAATAGAATAGAATAGAATAGAATAGAATAGAATAGAATAGCATAGATATATGCCTGACACGGGACTTTTGGTTTTATGTTGCAGCAACAAGGACTGGAAGGCACTAATTACTGCCTATAGCAAAAAACAAAAGTGTTACATTTACAGTATATCTTTGCTCAGTGTACATGACTTATGGTTCATTGTAATATACAGTATCACTCAAACATTTGGGCACATCTATTCATGCAATTGTTTTCTTTGTTCATTTTGTAATAATGTGCATATTGCAGATTCAGCCATAAGCAGCAGAAGTCAGCAAAACTTGGAGGGTACCCTTATGGACACAAAAAGTAAAGAATCACTTGTAAATCAAATCAGAATATGTGTTAAATCTTAGATTCCTTAATGTACTCTACCTCCATTTTATTCTGATGACAACTTTACACCCCTTGGCATTCGTTCAAACAACTTCTTAAGGTTGTTACCTGAAATGGCTTCCAATGATTCATCAAGAGTTTAGTTTTGGAGACATCATTATTCTGAAAGTATTTGGTGTGTTTTGCAGAGACAATGTTCCTACACAGGTCCATACTGTGTTGTGCACTATTCCACAACTGTTCTAAGCCAGAATATGGCAAGAACAAATTAACTAAGAGAATTGACTTTAACATATGAATGCTAGTTGATATGGAAAAATTAGCTATTAACCTTTAAGGTATCTTCAGCTGCCATCATCGATACCATCAATTGCTATGATGAAATTTGCTCTTAAAAAAAAAACGCTCCAAGAAACTAAGAAAAATAATTACCCCTGCTGCAGAGGATAAGTTCATCAGTTACTAGCCTCACAAAATGCAATGTAACTGCCTCTCAGATAACAGTCCATGTAAATGATGCACAAACATCAAGTAACAGTCACATCTCAATATCCCCAGTGCAAGATGACTGTGAGAAGCAGGATTTTAATGTTGATATACTGCAAAGAATATACAACTGAGGACTATGGACAAAAAGAAACTTGTTTAGGCCAAGCAACAGAGGAACTGAACATTAGATCAGTAGAAATTTATATGGTGTCATGTCTTTAGTAAGATTCAGAAGCAGTGAGCATTTGGCTTTGATATGTGTGGTACCAATAGCTGAACATGAAGGGAGAGGTGTGATGGCATGGGGCTGTTTTACTGGTGACACACTTGGGGATTGATGTCAAAATTACCCAGTATGATAACCAAAGCATTCTTCAGCAACATGCCATTCCATCTGGTTTGCGCTTTGTAGGTCCATCATTTATGTTGCAACAGAACAAAGACCCGAGACATCTCCAAGCTATGTAACTATAGTTGTGATCTAAAGTTTATATACCCCGGCTTTTTGGTCTTTTTTTCCCCTCATGGTTAGTGGTTGGGTGAAGCCATTTATTGTCAAACTACTGTGTTTTCTCTTTATAAATCATAATGACAATCAAAAACATCCAAATGACCCTGATCACATCCCCTGATGTTTTTGGCCTGATAATATGCACAGAAGTTGACACAAATGTTTTTGAATGGCTAATAATGGTAAAATCCTCACTGCGACCTGTTTGCTTGTAATCAGTGTGTTTGCATAAAAGCTGAGTACGTTTCTTGCATCCAGACACTCTTGCATCTTTCATCCAGCCACTGATGTGTCTGGATTGTGAGTCATGGGGAAAGCATAGATTTGTTAACGGATCAACAGGCAAAGATAGTTGAACTGTATAAAACAGGAAAAGGATACAAAAAGATATCCAAGGAACTAATAATGCCAGTCAGAAGTGTTCAAACTGTAATTCACAAATGGAAAATCGGGTTCTCTGTAAAAACTAAACTACGATCAGGTACTAATAAAAGTATCGGCCACAACTGCCAGGAAAATTGTTTACGATGCAAATAAAAACCCACAAATAACATCAGCTGAAATACACAAGACTCACTGAAAACTAGCGGTGTGGCTGCTTGAAGATGGACAATAAGGAGCCACTTGAAAAAAAATGGGCTGCATGGACGAGTCGCTATAAGAAAGCCATTACTGTGTAAATGCCACAAAGTATCTCACCTACAATACGCCAAACAGCACAGAGACAAGATCCAAACTTCTGTAAGAAGGTCATTTGGAGTGATAAGACCAAAATCAAACTTTTTGACCACAACCATAAACGTTACATTTGAAGAAGTGTCAACAAGGCCTATGATGAATAGAACACCATTCCTACTGTAAAGCACGGAGGTGGATCGCTGATGATATTAGGATGTGTGAGCTACAAAGGCCCCGGAAACATGGTCAAAGTTGAAGGAAAGATGAATGCAGCAGGTTATCAGCAAATACTGGAGGCAAATTTGCACTCATCAGCCCGGAAGCTGCGCATTGGACGTACCTTGTCGTTCCAACATGACAATTATCCAAAACACAAGGCCAAGTTGACCTGTTATTGCCTACAGCAGAACAAACTGAAGGTTCTGGAGTGGCCATCTCAGTCTCCTGACCTCAATATCATTGAGCCACTCTGGGGAGAACTCAAGCGTTATGTGGTTAAATGGCACGTATTCATTGTGAAGACGGAGCTGTCTGATAATGAACATATGTCTGCTTCACACACAGTATAGTGTGGACACCTTGTGGAAGGTTTATGAATTGTTTTCAACCAGAATTTTCTGATAAAGTATATTTGAAAGTTTATTAAAATCACTTGCTCTATGAAATAAAAATTTAAATTACACTTTAAGTATTAATCTTTTAACCTTTCATGTAACTTTCTCTTTATGGTCTACTTTACTACAACAATATTTAGCTTATTTTTCTCAACTTCCACAGATAATTTTTCCTGGGGAGAGGATTCCCAAGGCGGATCCAAAATGATCTCTATAGAAGCCACATCCTATGCTCTCCTCGCTCTTCTGAAACTGGAAACAAATGATGCCATTAATGCCATTAATCCAGTGGTTCGATGGCTTACCGAGCAGGGCTTCTATCGTGAAGCATATCCTTCAACACAAGTGAGTCATAGACGACTTGTATAAGATTAGCAAAAGGAGCCTGAAGGAAGAGTCTCATGTTATGGCCTTTTGGATAACTACCGTATATACTCGCGTATAAGCCGAGTTTTTCAGCCCACAAATTGGGCTGAAAAGTTACCCCCTCGGCTTATACGCGAGTCACTATACGGGCGCCCCCCCCCAGAGGTATACAGGCCCCCCATCAGTATACAGGCCCCCCCCAGGCTCGGGAAACCTGTAAAGGAAGATGATTATACTTATCGCTGTCCGGCTGCCGTCCCCGCTCTGCATCGCGCTCCTCCATCTGCATCGGGCTCCTCCATCTTCCGGGTTCCTGTCGGCGCCGAGAATGACGTCATTGTCGGCGCAGAACACAGGAAGTCGGAAGCCGGAAGATGGAGGAGCGCGATGCAGATGGAGGAGCGCGATGCAGAGCGGGGACGGCAGCCGGACAGCGATAAGTATAATCATCTTCCTTTACAGGTTTCCCGAGCCTGGGGGGGGCCTGTATACCTCGGGCTGCTGCTGTATATAGCCTGGGGGGGCCTGTATACCTCGGGCTGCTGCTGTATATAGCCTGGGGGGGCCTGTATACCTCGGGCTGCTGCTGTATATAGCCTGGGGGGGCCTGTATACCTCGGGCTGCTGCTGTATATAGCCTGGGGGGGCCTGTATACCTCGGGCTGCTGCTGTATATAGCCTGGGGGGGCCTGTATACCTCGGGCTGCTGCTGTATATACCATGGGGCTGCTGCTGTGTATACCATGGGGCTGCTGCTGTATATACCATGGGGCTGTTGCTGTATATACCATGGGGCTGTTGCTGTATATACCATGGGGCTGCTGCTGTATATACCATGGGGCTGTTGCTGTATATACCATGGGGCTGCTGCTGTATATACCCTGGGGCTGCTGCTGTATATACCCTGGGGGGGCCTGTATACCTCGGGCTGCTGCTGTATATAGCCTGGGGGGGCCTGTATACCTCGGGCTGCTGCTGTATATACCATGGGGCTGCTGCTGTATATTCCATGGGGCTGCTGCTGTATATACCATGGGGCTGCTGCTGTATATACCATGGGGCTGTTGCTGTATATACCATGGGGCTGTTGCTGTATATACCATGGGGCTGCTGCTGTATATACCATGGGGCTGTTGCTGTATATACCATGGGGCTGCTGCTGTATATACCATGGGGCTGCTGCTGTATATACCATGGGGCTGTTGCTGTATATACCATGGGGCTGCTGCTGTATATACCATGGGGCTGTTGCTGTATATACCATGGGGCTGTTGCTGTATATACCATGGGGCTGCTGCTGTATATACCATGGGGCTGCTGCTGTATATACCCTGGGGCTGCTGCTGTATATACCCTGGGGCTGCTGCTGCTGTATATACCCCTGGGGCTGCTGCTGCTGTATATAACCCTGGGAAGGCTGCTGTAACACTGCTGGGGCCTGTATATACCACTGGGGAGGCTGCTGTATACCACACTGTTGGGGGCTGTATACTACCACTGGGGAGGCCTGTATACCATCGGGGGGGCCTGTATACCACACTGCTGGGGGCTGTATACCTGTGCTGGGGTCCACCCTCGGCTTATACACGAGTCAATAGTTTTTCCCAGATTTTGGGGGCAAAAGTAGGGGGGTCGGCTTATACACGGGTCGGCTAATACACGAGTATATACGGTAATATTCAAATATGATCCTCCTTTGCTTTATTAATTAATTTTATTCTATTGGTCTTCATTACAATTGTGATTCACTTTACACAGAAGCCCGCTCAGATGATCCCTTTCACCCAAATTAGGATATTTATTGTTTTTAATCTTTTTTTTAATATCTTCCCTTAGGCTACAGTAGTGCTGTTTCAATCACTGGCCCAATATCAACTGGCCAAAGCTGATCAGAAGGGTTTGGACATTGATATTTCTTTTCATTTGCCTGGAAGAAAAGATGCTACCATATACAGAATCAATATGGAAAATGCTATTCAGGCTCGTTCTGCAGAGGTGGGAATATTATCAGTGAACACATTATCCGATATTACATTCAACATTGAGGCTGTCTTACAGCCTGATTGTCTTAGTACGTTTATCTGTGTTGGTCTGTATGCTTATTAATGTTATTTCCGTTATAGCCTTTATCCATTTCTTTGTTAGTTGTTCCCTTCTTTGTCTTTTTCTATTAGTCAGATGAGGACACCTGGCTATCTCATCAATTTGATTTTGTTGGACAACTCATTCTTGATTCATGGTCATTTAGATGGGCATGGGTCCTTTTTATGGCTACAAGAAACTTTTCTATTTGGGTTGGGTTTCCATAAGATTCTAAGATTTATAAAATATTAAAACCTAATGGCCATTTTACACGTCCCGATATTGGCGTCCAACTCCAATAAAAAGTCACGTGATTCGTGCGTTGGCGCCGATATCGTTCGTGCATTGTGTGGTGTAAATGTAGAATTCGATGCAAGAACGATGCCAAAACGATATCGGGGAAGAATTGTGCAGGCTCTCCAACGGCCCGATATTGGATGGACGATCTGGCAGGATCGTGCTGTGTGACAGCCCAACAATGATTTGGAGTACAACTTCCCCTATTCTCTCCCATGTTAAATGGTCATTCCTGGGTCGCCCGTACAAGGGGGCTTACACATCGCAGTTGCGTTGCCTGATGATATCGCGCTATGTGACAGCTCTTATGCGATCTTGGATTTCTGTCCAAAAAATGCGCGCTCCCGCACCATTGTATACAATATCGGAACGATGTTGGGACGTGTAAAATGCCCGTAAGAGTCCTCAGTGGTTTATACCTATTAATGCCTAAGTGAAAACATGGTAAGATAAAGCAAGCTTTTAAGACTCTATGGCCTTCTCAGCAGGCTTAATCATCATACAAATTCTAAAGACACATGTATATGTGGTGCCCCACTGGTCGGGACACCACGTACGGGTACTGCACCCCTATAAGAGAGTGTGGTACCAGGGATTGTGGTGCACCCGAACCTGGACTCGGTAATACTGACCAGGAGGGTCAGGTCCTGAACGGATGACCGGCTCTGAGTACGGTGCGGGTGTGCAGCCCCGAGCCGTCAAACCGGAGGCCCGAGCTTCTTTTTGAAGTCGCATCCAAACACCCGGCACATCCCTGAAAAGTCACTGCATAGGACTCAAAGGAAAGCTGCCTCTCGAGGGGCCGGAGGTGCCGGCTTAAGGATCTGTGCGCGGGAGCGCTACAAGGTAGACACGAGAGAGAGCGCAGTGAGGGAGCAGAAAGGAAACAGTAGGCACACCACCGAGGGACTCAAGTGAGGCATCCCGGTTCTTCAGTGACTACCCAGGCCAGGCAGACTCACAAAGACTGTGTAAACTGTAAACCTGCCTAAAGAACTGCCAGTAAAAAGTTAAAGCTTGGTGTTGTGTGCTTTTCTTCTTCACCTGCGGAGTGAACCACTGCTGCTTGAAAGAGACTGTGTGGTAAACTGCCTCTGTGTGAAACAAGAACTATTAACTCTTAATCTCCATAACTGCCCTGTGGATCCCTTTTTCAGCAACCACCAGGGCCATGGGACCAGGCACAAGCCACCCGTGACTATTCCCTGAAATCAAACGCCCGGGACCGATTACCCCATGGCCCTGGGGTGGGTCATACATATACAAATGCAGGGTGCGATATTGCAGTCTATAAGACAGGTGACGTGAAGCTTAATATAGTGGTCAGTCTTGGAAGGGGTGAACAGCAGCTGGGGAAGTAAATCAGAGTTCAGAGATAAGAGGCACAGACAGAATTTTTCATTATTCAGCCAAAAAAAGGTTTTGTGAGGTTATATATTCATATTAGTCAAGAAGACCTAGCTAGCAATCAATGTTGCTATTCATCTCAATGATCTTTGGTGGGCTTTAGTGCCTTCATCCAAAGACCCTTTCAGCTGGGTTTTCTGTGCAGTGACATAGTCATGCTAGAACAGGAGGTGGTCTTTGTCAAATCAATGACATATGGCCACTTTACACGCGGCAACAGGAAGATGGAAACCGGCAGGTGTCGGAGACAATTGTACCTTTTACCTTCAAAACACCTTGCAGATACCTGAATTACACGCAGCCACTTCAAGGTGTTTTGAAGGTAAAAGGTACAATTGTCTCCGACACCTGCCGGTTTCTATCTTCCTGTTGCCGCGTGTAAAGTGGCCAATAAAGTTAGAAGCGACAGTTGTGTAAACTGTCATTGAGTGTGAAAAACATATGCTTTAATATAAAAGTGAAATACAGTTATTATTATCCCTATTCCACCAATATACAGTATTATTTTTCCAGTAGGCATTAAATATTTTAGTTAGTATAATGTCCAGAGTTATTGGTCTAACCCAATTGCTTGGACAGTGGGAGACCAATCTGTCGGAATAATCAGGAGGTCTCCACGCACATAAGGCTGGCTTCACACTGCGATTTTCGGGTGTCAGGATGTGTCCTGTGTTTTGCAGGATGCGTGTCAGGATGTGTCCTGTGTTTTGCAGGATGCGTGTCAGGATGTGTCCTGTGTTTTGCAGGATGCACTAGACACAACCTGACAGCCCTGGACACACAGAACAGGAGGGCAAATATGCCCTCCGATCCTGTTTTGTACCGGAATCGTGTGTGTGCTGCTATTTCAGCATCGCGGGTGCAGGGGAACTGGCCGCGGTGTTGAAATTTCAGCCGTGGAGCTCTATAGGTGCTGAAGTTCAGCTGCGCTGTCCAGGTGCTGACTGAGTGCAGCTGAATTTCAGAGGTGTTTCAGCACCAGGCGTCCGGGAACAGGTACGATTTTCTGCCGGATCCAGGGTGATCCGACACCCATAGACTCCCATTTTAGGGGCGTCGGATCGCCCTGGATCCGGGAGGATCTGATTTTGCCTAATTTTTACCTCAGACACACAAAATGCTGCAAGCTCCAATTTTGTGCCCGTGACAAAAAAGAAACACAGCCGGATCCTGCCGGACAGAGTTAAAACCGAATGGCAAATAACTGCCATCCGGCACCATAGGGATACATTAGGGGCAAAATCAGATTCGAGTCTGTCCGGTTCACACCGGACAGACCTGGTCCCGAAAAACCGTGGTATGAAGGCGGCCTAAGATGATCATTTTTTTGGCTGGTTTTGCTGACTTTTGTCTAATAGACATTGGGTAATTCATCCAAATATTATTAGAATGTATCCAATAGTTGTTGAGCAAGGATAAATAAATTGGAGAAACTAGGAGCGATCTGGGAGGAAGACAAACAACCAAGAGGATACATAAAGAATTAGAATCAATAAATAGCACAAAGTATGGCAAGAGTGGTCAGAGCAATAGGAAAAAAACAAGAAAGAGCAGTATCTGGTAGGTCAATGGATTTTGGAATATGAACTACGAGTTCATGGGCTTTGATATCAAACATTGGGAAGAGATCAAGCAAAATCGGGTGCTGTTTCTTATAGCCATGAGAACATCCCTTATTGTCAAGACTGTTTCAGTTGGTTAGGTAGAAGTAGACCATGTTAAACAGGTTAGGTTATCCCATGAGTCAATTTCTGATCCTTGAAAGCACCTTCAAAAGTGACTAAGGATTTAGGCAAAACCAAAGACTCTCATCTGTAGATAAATGTCTTGGAACTTTCCTTATTATTCTGAAAAACATAAGTAGTCACTGGATATGACTGTATTATTTCTTTACAGACCAATATAAACAAAGAATTTGTGGTCAAGGCAAAAGGGCGTGGACAAGCCTCACTAACGGTAAGACTCTATACACCATTAGGGTATGGGATGCACTTTACAAGCACAGAACTGTTTATGAAGTAACCAAAATCCAATCTTAGATTGTTAATGGACCATACCAAGTCTGTACCTAAGGGTACCAATGGCATAGAGTGGCATGCAAATGTTTCAGCACCCTAGTCAAAATAGCTGTTACTGTGAGCAGTTAAGCAAATTGAAGTTGAAATGATCTCTAAAGGTACCGCTACACACAGAGATATCTGTGCAGACTTTGCTAGCAACTCACTGGTTGCAGTGAAATAATTGAGACATTGTTCCATTTGTACACGGCAACAAAATGGAACAGTGTGTCCATGATTTCACTGCAACCAGTGAGTTGCAAGCAATGTCTGCACAGATATCTCTGTGTGTAACGGTACCTTAAAAGCTATAAAGTTAAAGATGACACCTTTATTTTGTATTTTAGTCAAAAAAAGTCATTTTTAACATTTCAAAAATTACAAAAAGAAAAATGGGCTGATGCTCATTATAATCACTGTGAAAGGCCAGGAGATGAAAATTTTAAAGCTTTATAAAGACCCAGCCTCCTCTAACCTTGTGTCAAAAAACAGCAGCCATGGGTTCTTCTCAGTTTGAAATGTAATTAAGAAATGGCAGTTAACAGGAACACTGGAGGTCAAGGTAAGGTCTGGAAGACAAAGCTACATTTTTGTGAGAACTGCTCGTAAGATTGCTATAGAAGCAAATCAGAAGCCCAGCCTGACTGCAAAAGACCCTGGAGTTGTTGTACATTGTTCTACTGTTCAGAGACCCCTGAACAAATGTGGCCTTCATGGAATAGTCATCAGAAGAAAACCTCTCCTCTGTCCTCACCATAAATTTCAGTGGCATAAATATGCAAAAGAGAATCTAAATATGCCTGGTGCATTTTGGAAATATGCACCATTGCTACAATGATCAAAGGAATGTTTGAAGAAAAAAGGTCACAGTATATCAAGCAAAGAACATCTCGCCAACCTTTAAGCATGGGGGTGGATCAATCTTTCTTTAGGTTGTGGTGCAGCCAATGGCACGGGAAAGATTTCCACATATTCTTGATGTAAACATAACATCATCTGTTAAAAAACTGAAGTTGAAAACTGGATAGATTCTACAAATGGATAATGATCCTAAACCCATGTCAAAGTCCACTATTGACAACCTCAAAAGGAGCAAGCTGAAAGTTTTACAATGGTCTCACAGTCCCCTGATCTGAACTTCATTGAAAATCTGTTGCTAGTCCTCAAAAGAGGAGAGCATGCAAGATGAGCGAGGAATCTCAAAGGACTGGATGACAAGCCAGGAATCTCACACAAAGAGAATACTTTTACAAGGAAGAATGGATGAAAATCCTCAAACAAGAATTGAAAGTCTTTTGGCCGGCTAAAAAAACATATATGAGCTGTGATAGTTACAAAAGGGGGGGGGATACTAGGTACTTTTGTATCGACCCATTTTCCTTTTTGCAATTTTTAAGATAAAATAATTGCTTTGCCTAAAATACAAAGGAAATGTGTCATCTTTAACATCTTGCCTTTTATAGATCATTATAATCTTAAATTTGATCAACTGTATACCATACCCTATATTGCTCCCATCTCTCTTAAACACTATACAATTTTAACTACTTAGTTCATGCTTCTTTACACTTCTTTACAAGCTGCTTTGAACTGCTGCTCTAGAAAGATTCCATATTCCAACACTATTTACAAACATTTCTCTGATTGATCTTGGGCAGTGGCGGCAAAGAAGCTCACACGGGGAAGTGTTGGTAATTAGTGTTTGTGTATAAATTGTAACTAGAGCTGCAGCTCAAAGCATTGTATTAAAGAGCATGTATTAGGCAGTTAAAATAGTATATTTAGCATAGTATCTGAGTGAGAAGGAAGCAAAAAAAAAAGTTTAGTTACTCAGACTCGCCCCCTTCACACCACAATTTTTGCCCTGTCAGGCTGTGTCCGGTGCTTTGCAGGAGGCACCGGACACAGCCTGACGGCTAACATGCCCTCTGGTCCTGTTTGTAGCCAGAGTCTGCAGAGCGCAGCTGAGGTAGCTGTCCCCTGCCGAAATGGTGCTGAACCACTTCACAGGGGACGGCTCCCTGGTGCTGAAGTTCAGCTGCCGGTGTCTGCTTCCCGGATCCACCCGGATCCTGTCGGATCTGGGCAATCCGGCACCATAGACTCCCATGTTAGGGATTCAAGGATCCAGGAGGATACGAATTGGGCAGATTTTTCGCCCTGGACACAAAAATGTTGCTTGCAACATTTTTGTGTTTGGGAGAAAAATCCGAATTGTCCCGGATCCTCCCAGACAGATGGAAACCGGATGACAGATAGCTGCCATTCGGCTCCATCCGGCCCCATAGGGCTGCATTAGGACAAAATCGGGTCCGGGGCTGTCAGGTTGATTGTACTGTAGTGTGAAGCCGGCCTAGAGGAGTTGTCCAAGATTAGAAAAAATGGCTGTGTATTGTGATGCATCACCTTTTAGTGAAGTAAATGGGACTGAGGCCAAGATACCACACACACGTGATCAGATGTGGCATTGTTTTTAGTAAAGACCAGTTATGTTTTTCTAATCCTTCATGGATATCATTCATTATTTCTCGGATAGGTGATGGCTGCTTATTATGAGTTATTGACAGAGGCGGAGAAAGAATGCCCAAACTTTGATCTGTCAGTCACTGTGAAAAATGAAATTCGTGGTAAGTGAGAAACTATAGACAGATATAGCGAGAATTTTTTAGTAGATTTGTCTGGTTTTTCTGGATTTGGTAATGCACAATCTCACTTTTTGTCTGGCATTAAAGGGAACCTGTCACCTTTTTTGGGTGTTATAAACTGTGTCTACCATCTCTAACATACGATAATTGGGGTTTGGTAACCCCTTTGTAGCCCCCTGCACACCTCAGAGAACGACTTTTAATGTGTCCTGCGCGGTATGTCAGTGAGTTCTTAAGGGTCTGATGGGGTGCGGCACACTTCAATCCAAGCCGCCCGCTGCACTGAAAATGCCGCCCCTCCTGTGTATGTATGTGAATGGCATACAACGTCACTCACAACTCTCACGCCTGCGCAGTGGTGCAGGTCACTGTGCTATATTGAAGCCACCCAGTGCCCGAAGTCTCACGAGATTCTACTGCGCGGGCGCGAGACTTTACAAATTTCGCAAATTTCGCAAGACTATGGGCACTGTGCAGCTTCAATAGAGCACAGTGACCCGCGGCACTGCGCAGGCACGAGTGCTGTGAGTGACGTTGTATGCCATTCACATACATACACAGGACGGGCGGCAGTCTCAATGCAGCAGGGTGGGTTTTCCAGGACAGAGGGGAGGCTCTGACTGAAGCAGACCTGTAAAGGGAACCTGTCAGCTCATTTTACTCCCCTATGTCACCACTACCTGTCCCTACACCTTTCTAGCTGATCCCTAACAATCTCTGTCTGACCTCAAAGTGCCTTATAAAGCTTCGGAAAAATTATTTATAAACTTTCATGTAGTCTACATCCGTAGGCTGTAAAGGGCGGCCTCCAGAGCTCTATTCTCCTCCTCGCAGAATCATAGTATGCCCCATTGGGCGAACTCATTCCCTCTGCTGAAACTCCTCTTTTTAAAATTCCCGCCTCTTCTCATAGTATAATGCGCCAGCCGGAACATCATTTCCAGTCTGATACTTCAATATGTACACTGTGCATGCGCTGGAGTCGGGCCATACACGTGATCAGCCCCCACAATGCACCGGGCCAGATATGATGTTCCGGCCAGTACTATCATACATCAGACGGGAATTTCAAAAAGAGGAAGATCAGCAGAAGGAATGAGGATGCCCAACGGGCATGCTATGATCCTGTGCGGGGGAGAGAATAGAGCTCTGAAAACTGCCCTTTACAGTCTATGGATGAAGACTATATGTAGGTTTATATGTCCATTTTCCCAAGCTTTATAGGGCACTTGTAGGTCACAGAGGGATGGTTAGGGATCAGCTAGCAAGGTGCAGGGACAGGTAGTGTAGCATAGGGGGGTAAAATCAGCTGACAGGTTCCCTTTAAGCACTCATTTACATACTTCACGGGACACATTAAAAATTGATTTATGAGATATGCAGGGGCAAGTCTGGGGATATAAAGAAGTTACAGGAACACCAATTCCAGTATGTTAAAGGTGGTGGGCAGGGTTTATAATGCCCAAAACAGGTGACAGGTTCACTGTAGTTTCAATGAACGAGAACTTGATGAGAGTATAAGGAAGGCGGCATGTGCTGTCTCAGAGACCTTCTCCAAACTCCCTTCTTTACTGCATTTTGTTCACCTGGGTCATCTTCAAATTTACGCTACACTGAAAAAAATTTTCTCCCAATGGCCAGTGTCTATATGTGATGAGATACACATGCTGATGCTGGTGTTGGAACTGCTTATAAGGGGTGGTCCACTACTAGGAAAACCCCTTCTCAGTCCTCATCTTTGGCCTCATTAAAGTAGAAAAGCATACAATGTGTACGGAAAGTATTCAGACCCCTTTAAAGTTTTCACTCTTTGTTTCATTGAAGCCATTTAGTCGATTCAAAAAAGTTCATTTTTTTTTTCCAAAAAATAGAGTCAGACCACAAGAAAGTGGCACAGGGGCGGAACTACACTGGTGCAGCTGGTGCAGCTGCACCAGGGCCCCGATCGGCTGGGGGCCCCTTCAAGCCTGGAGGGGGGCCCCCAGCTGACCCCCGCAAGCCGCCGTCAAAGGAGAGGAGGGTCAGGCAAGGGAAGCAGAGAGCTTCCTGCTTCCCCTGCCTGATCCCGCCCCTCCTCTCCTCTGCTCCTCCGGCCCCTAGCATACATCCGGCGAGGCTCCCAGGTAGGAGAGCATCGCACCTGCGGCTCCCTGCGGCTCCCAGCGGCTCTTAGCAGCACCCACCCCCCCTCTCCCGGGCCGCGCCGACGGCCAACGGCACCCCTCCCCCCCGGCCTCACCGACGGCCAGTAGCCCCGCCCCCCGGTCCTCTCCTGCACCAGGGCCCCTGGGGGTGACGGTCCGCCCCTGAAGTGGCATTAATTTGCCCAGACCAAAAATGGCAGAATGGCCCAACCTGCAAGCATGGCACAAGGTCTGGAAAAGGGTCAGTCTTAACATTTCAAGGCTAGACATTGATCAGGGACAGGAGGATGAGTGACAGGTGTAGGACTATTGGACAGGGTGCCCTCAAACCTCATGCAAAAGCTCTAATACATTAAAAACTATACCACACTCAGGTGGCACAATTATAAGTTTTGTTGAATATTACCCCAAAAATTAGTTAGCTAGGTTAGTCACATGTATAGGCCGATTGGGCAGAGAGCCCGTATAAGTCTTGTGACCACTTCAGCCAATATTCAGCCCCACTATCCTCAGGTTGCACGAGTAGAAGCTTTATGGGCTACTATAGGAAGAGGATTCAGGTGTGTCAATGACCTGTATAGATCTAGTGGGCAGGATGCCTTCAAACGTAATGCAACCACCCCAGTCAATTTTATGCCCCATCACCCTCAGGTGGTATAATTATACATTTCATGGAATATTACCAGAAAAATTAGCTAGGTTAGTCACAAGTATAGGCCTGTTGGGCAGGGGTCATGCAGCCACCACATGAAATCTTATGGTCCGCCACCCTAAGGTGGTATAATTGTAAGTTCCATGGAATATTAATGGAAATATTACTCAGCTAGGTTAGTCACATGTATAAGCCTATTGGGCATGCAACCACTCCAGTCAATACTAAGCCATGCCAGCCTCAGGTGGCACGAATAGCAGCGTCATGGGCTGCTACAGTTGGTACGGAAAGTATTCAGACCCCTTTAAATGTTTCATTCTTTGTTTCATTGCAGTCATTTGGTAAATTCAAAAAAGTTAATTTTTTTCTCATTAATGTACACTCTGCACCCCATCTTCACTGAAAAAAACAGAAATGTAAATATTTGTGCAAATTTATTAAAAAAGAAAAACTGAAATATCACATGGTCATAAGTATTCAGCCCCTTTGCTCAGACACTCATATTTAAGTCACATGCTGTCCATTTCTTTGTGATCCTCCTTAAGATGGTTCTACTTCTTCATTGGAGTCCAGCTGTGTTTAATTAAACTGATAGGACATTATTTGGAAAGGCACAAACCTGTCTATAAAAGACTTCACAGTTCTCAATGCATGTAAGACCAAATGAGAATCATGAGGTCAAAGGAACTGCCCAAGGAGCTCAGAGACAGAAGAGTGGCAAGGCACAGATCTGGCCAAGGCTGCAAAAGAATTTATTCAGTACTCAAGGTTCCTAAAGGTACCTTTACATGCCGCAACTATCAACGGCGATTGGAGGCAACCGAATGTGCGCATGCACGTTTTTGACGGTTGCTACCGAACGCCGATGCCGCATGTACACGTCGCAATTGCGCCCTCAACCTAAGAGAACGTGGCTCCCCGGAAGTTGACACAGAACCTGCCGGAAACGTCCAGTTGCCTCCCGACGCTGCTTCACACGCCGCAATCAGTAGGGGAATGTGGGCGTACATGTTCAGCGCCGCAAGAACATAGGCGTGACAGAGTTGTGTATTCTGTGACCCAAACACGCTGATTAGACAACGCAATAGCGTCATGATTGGCCAGCCTGCGCAGGAAGGCTGGCAAATACATGACACCATTGCAATTGTGTAGTGTGAATGGATAGCTCTTCAAATATGTCACCCTGTTGAGGGACAGCCAATGGAAACACATTAGCCCCCACCAATCATCACTGATGGGGCGTGGTATCCAGCATGCTGTGGCACGCCTCTGGGAAATCACTAGGCGACGCAGATTCCATCCCTATCGCCCGTTCACCTTCAGGGTTGCCTCTGGTTTTTGAACAATGCTCTGAAACCGCAACCGGGAGCAACTTCGAAAATCACCATCACTTTCCCCAATTACACGCCGCAATTTCTTAGCAATTTCAAGGCAACCGTGACGGAACTCTGGATTGCCTCTCAGTTGCTACACCGTAGTTGCAGCGTGTAAAGGTGCCTTAAGAGCACATTGGCCTCCATAATCCTTAAATGGAAGAAGTTTGGGACCACCAGAAATCTTGCTAGACCTGGCCGTCCAGCCAAACTGAGCAATCGTGGGAGAAGAGCCTTGGTGAGATAGGTAAAAAAAGAACCCCATAATCACTGTGGCTGAGCTCCAGAGAGGCAGTATGAAGATGGGAGAAAGTTCCACAAAGTCAACTATCACTGCAGCCCTCTACCAGTTGGTCCTTTATGGCAGAGTGGCCCAACGGAAGCCTCTCCTCAGTGCAAGACATATGAAGGTCCGCATAGAGTTTGCAAAAAAACACATGAAGGACTCCCAGACTATGAGAAATAAGATTTTCTGGTCTGATGAGACGAAGATAAACTTTTTTGTGATAATTCTAAGTGGTATATGTGGAGAAAACCAGGCACTGCTCATCACCTGCCCAACACAATCCCAACAGTGAAACATGGTGGTGGCAGCATCATGCTATGGCGGTGTTTTTCAGCTGCAGGTACAGGACAACTGGTTGCAATTGAAGTAAACATGAACGCGGCCAAGTACAGAGATATCCTGGATGAAAGCCTCTTCCAAAGTGCTCTGGACATCAGACTTAGCCGGAGGTTCCCCTTCAAACAAGACAATGACCCTAAGCACACAACTAAAATAACAAAGCCAGAGCCCTGACCTAAACCCAATTTAACATCTCTGCAGAGACTTGAAAATGGCTGTCCACCAACGTTCACCATCCAACCTGATGGAACTAGAGAGGATCTGCAAGGAAGAATGGCAGAGGATCCCCAAATCCAGGGGTGACAAACATATTGCATCATACCAAGAAGACTCATGGCTGTACAAGCTCAAAAGGTGCAAATACTCAATACTGAGCAAAGGGGCTGAATACTTATGACCATGGGATATTTCTGTTTTTCTTTTTTTAATAAATTTGCAAACATTTCTACATTTCTGTTTTTTCAGTGAAGATAGGGTGCAGAGTGTACATTAATGAGAAAAAAATGAACTTTTTTGAATTTACCAAATGGCTGCAATGAAACAAAGAGTGAATCTGCTCTATGCCCAATTGTTCCATAAGGTAGGGGTGAGAGCTGAGGAGCAGATGTGATTTTATTGATTTATAAGTGATCTATAGATCCTAGCACTCCAGTGGACAGCTCTGCTTCATCATGAAGGAGGGCAGGTGGAGTTCAAAAATGTTTTATCTCTCCAGAGTTCCCTTTAATAGTTCAGTGAAGATCAGTTGATGTTATATTTACTTTCTGAGAAAAACAGATGCAAAATAGGAATTTAAGTTTGGCCTTCTCAACTTTTTTTTAGCACATCACCATTTTCTTTCTATAAAAATCCTATAGCATCTTTGACTTTTCTTATACCTTTGACGTACCTTCCAAATTATTTTTATTGCTTTTGACATCTCTTGCAATCATTATTTCATTATCAGCTTTAGCTAATCTGATGTCTGACCTGCAGGTTCTGCAGACTACATTGTAGCCTTCTTTAGATATATCTCCCTTTTTCCATTTGATAAACATTTCTTTCTTCATTTATAGCATGTGTTTAAGTTCTGTTTTCATCCATCCTGGTTTCCCTAAATGCTTCCTATTCTTCCCTCTTTTTATGGCTTGTTAATGATTGTGCTTTCAAAATCTAATTTTTCCAAATTGTCTAGCTTTTCTGGACATTTCTGTCCTTAAGGACATCCAGACATTGGATCCTTCCTATCCTCTCTCTGAGTCCTTTAAAATTTGCATTTCTGATATCCACCCTTGAAGTCTAAAGCCTGGGTTACACACTTCAATGGTTGAACGATCCGATCAACGATCCGACTTGATCTAGATCGCCTGAACGTCGTTCAATGATCGCTAGTGAGATGTCACAGGTACAGATATCGTTAACGACGCTGCAATGATTCCGCGACAAGTGAACGATACTTGCGGTCATTAGGTCGCCTACGTCCTTCAGTTCTCAATGGGCGAGGTCGTTAACGACATCGTTATCAAGGTGTCACACACTGATGGTGCAGGTTGGACGGATGATCATCGTTTGGTTTAAGGTCCTGATCACAAACCTCCAATGAATGATAAGCCGACTTATCGTTGAAGTGATGTACGTGACACACTGAACAATGTCGTTACAACGTCGTTTGATCGACTGAAAACCCATGATGTTTCAACAATATCGTTAACGATATCGTAGTGTGTGAAGGAGCCGTAAGTCTTCCTCCAATAGTTATCCCAAATTCTATAGTAGAATGATCACTTGTTCCTAGAGTCCCAGCCACCCTTAACTCATCAACCATTTCCTCCCTGTTTATAGGGATTAGATTGAATGTTTCAGATCCCCTTGTTTTCTCCTCTACCGTTTGGTTACAAAGTTTTGAGCAAGAGAGGATAAGAATTTGCTGGACCTGTTATTTTTGCCTGAGAGAGATTCCCAACAATGTCTGGATAGTTGAAATCTCCCATGATCACTACATCATATTTTTGGAGAACTTGACCATCTGAGGAATGAGGAGATCATCCATATCTTCAGCTTGCCCAGGTGGCCTGTGCAAACGCCTACAATGGAGGGTTCTCCATAATTCTCTCCATGTATTCTTACCCAGTTTCCTCAGAACTTCCAGTCTCTGAAGCTTCAGTCTCTGAGTTTGATTCCTAGGGAGACCAGATCTCAAGAAAAGAGGAGAATTTCCCCCCAGGAGGAACAGCTATGGAACAATGAAGTTAACAGAGAGGGTGGTGGAAGTCATGACAAAGCCATGGCCTATCGGGGTTGCTCCCTCCAATTGTGACAGTGCCACTGAGTCTCAGGCAATTCGTAACTATGGAGCTGATGTACAGTCATGCTCATCGTTATTTGCACCTATGAAGTTTAAGTACATAATAGGGAGTACCTCCTGAAAAAATAAATGAAGTGAAACAGCTTTTCTGTTTGGAGACTCCTGTTTAATACAAAAGAGCAAATGATAAACAATAATTTATAACAAAAAACTATAGGAGGGAAAAAATAGAAAACCTCAACTGGTGTTGGACCCTTTATATTAAATTAGTATGAAAACACACTTTGACTTGCCTGTGGTAAATCACAAATGGCAATCACTTGTGATATATTGTCACTGCCCATGTGAAATGAATTAGACTATGAATGATGACTTCAGTGTTTTTAAAGGCCACATGTTAGGCCCTGTTCCTTGTCACAATGGTGAAGACAAAGGAGCTTTCTGGGGACATAAGAACTGCTATTATTAGCAAACTCAAGACTTCCAAAAGGAAGTCCTTTTGGAAGTCTCCGAAGACCTTGATATCCCAGTTTAAAAATATGTGCAATGTTAAGAAGTTTGCCAAGCATGGAACTATTAAGAACCTCCCTGGACGAGGGAAAAGTGGAAAATTGACAAGAGATGTCTTCGAAGGTTGGAGTGAATGGTGGAAAAAATCCAAGGTCAAACATACAAAGACATGAAGGCAATCCTGGAACAGTCTAGGGTCATGCTTTCAACAAGTACCATATACCATACACTAAACAAAGCAGAGTTTTATGGGCAAAGACCAGGAAGAAACCATTGCTGAGAAAAGACATAAAAAGAACAACTGATCTTTGCCAAATAGTAATTTGTCAAATTACAATCCTTCTGGGAAAATATTCTGTGGACAGACAAAACAAAAATAGAACTTTTTGGCAAAACAAAGCAACAGTTTGTTTACAGAAGGCACAATGAAGCTTTTAAGGAAAAGAACACCCTATCAACAATTAAGCATGGTGGAGGACCCATAATGCTGTGTCTGGTACTGGAGACCTTGACCGCATCACAAGGATCATTAAATCAGAGAATTATCAAGAGATTGTAAAGAGAAATGTCCTCCCCAGTGTAAGAAAACTTGGTTTGAGTCGAAGATCATGGGTCTTCCAGCAAGATGATGACCGAAAACAACATCCAAAAGTATACAAGAATGGTGGGGTGAGCTGAGCTTTTCTATTGGGAAAAAGAACCTGCAAACATTCAAGACCTTGAACAAACTGCACAGGAAGAGAAAATACAGTGGAGAAGAGCAAGAAGCTTCTAGATGCTACAAGAGATGTTTGGAGGCTTCATTAATGCCAAAGGGGGTGACCAAGTATTAATTAGGGGCCATTATTGCTGCACACAAGGTTTATTCTGTTTCTTCTTTGAAATTACAACATGTAAGGTGACAAACATTGCTATTACTTTGGACTATGAATTACAAAATCCTGAGGAAAGAATGTTGGTACATTTCTATTTATTTCTGAAGATATTATATACCGTATATACTCGTGTATAAGCCGAGTTTTTCAGCCCAAAATTTGGGCTGAAAAGTCTCCCCCTCGGCTTATACACGAGTCAATACGGGGGGGGGCTGTGTCCGGGGCTGTGGAGGCTGGAGGAGGCGGGGGGAGGCTGCTGTATGAGCGGCCCCGTCACGTGGGGCCGCTTATTAAATATGCACTGCTTCCCCCTGTCAATCAGCGGCAGGGGGAATCAGTGCATATAGCCCCCAAATGCTGGCACTCGCCCCCCCTTGTAAGGGCCCCCCCCCCCCCGATGGTTATATTACCATTCCGGACTTCTGATCCGCGCCGCTCCTCGGTGCTTCATCCTCGCTGCTTCATCCTCGCTGCTCTGTCCGTCTTCTACATCCGGATCTCCGGCCGTCGCAGGCATATGACGTCATCGCGCGGCTGGGGATCCCGGATGTAGAAGACGGACGGAGCAGCGAGGATGAAGCAGCGAGGATGAAGCACCGAGGAGCGGCGCGGATCAGAAGTCCGGAATGGTAAGAGAAGCGGGGGGGCCCTTGCAAGGGGGGGCGAGTGCCAGCATTTGGGGGCTGCTGGGGACCCCCAGGGGGCTGCTGTGTACCCCCTGGGGGCTGCTGTGTACCCCCTGGGGGCTGCTGTGTACCCCCTGGGGGCTGCTGGGGACCCCCTGGGGGCTGCTGGGGACCCCAGGGGGCTGCTGGGTACCCCCAGGGGGCTGCTGTGTACCCCCAGGGGGCTGCTGGGGACCCCCAGGGGGCTGCTGTGTACCCCCAGGGGGCTGCTGTGTACCCCCTGGGGGCTGCTGTGTACCCCCTGGGGGCTGCTGGGGACCCCCAGGGGGCTGCTGTGTACCCCCTGGGGGCTGCTGTGTACCCCAGGGGGCTGCTGGGTACCTCCTGGGGGCTGCTATATGTACCCCTGGGGGCCTGCTGTATACCACTGGGGCTGCTGTGTACTACCACTGGGGCTGCTGTGTACTACCACTGGGGCTGCTGTATACTACCACTGGGGCTGCTGTATACTACCACTGGGGCTGCTGTATACTACCACTGGGGCTGCTGTATACTACCACTGGGGCTGCTGTTTACTACCACTAGGGCTGCTATATACTACCACTGGGGCTGCTGTATACTACCACTGGGGCTGCTGTATACTACCACTGGGGCTGCTGTATACTACCACTGGGGCTGCTGTATACTACCACTGGGGCTGCTGTATACTACCACTGGGGCTGCTGTATACTACCACTAGGGCTGCTGTATACTACCACTGGGGCTGCTGTATACTACCACTGGGGCTGCTGTATACTACCACTGGGGCTGCTGTATACTACCACTGGGGCTGCTATATACTACCACTGGGGAGGCCTGTATACCACTGGGGGGGGCCTGTATACCACACTGCTGGGGGCTGTGTACCTGTGCTGGGGTCCACCCTCGGCTTATACACGAGTCAATAGGTTTTTCCAGATTTTTGGGGCAAAAGTAGGGGGGTCGGCTTATACACGGGTCGGCTTATACACGAGTATATACGGTAGTCTATGAAAAAAATTAAGGAGGGAGGGGAGGGTCAATAATGGTGAGCAGCATTGTAAGTTTTGTAGTGTATTATGATCATGTATATGATATAAAAAATATTTTGGTAAGTAAACATATTGTAATTTTTCTTTTCTCACAGTTAAGCCTGATGTTTTGGAGACAATATCTATTAACATCTGCTTCAGGTTGGTCTTTTACATGCTCTTTGGTGCCTCACTTTAAATCAGTTAGTTTTATTTATTTAATCAGAACTTAAACAAAAGTCAGTTGTTGACTTCAAATTAACCGTATATACTCGAGTATAAGCCGAGGCCCCTAATTTCACCCCCAAAACTGGGGAAACTTATTGACTCGATTATAAGCCTTGGGTGGAAAATGCAGCCCCCCATCCTGGAATATAGCCCTCTATTCTGGTATATAGCCCCTCATCATTATATATAGCCCCTCATCCTGGTATATAGCCCCCCCTCGTCATGGTAAAGGGCCCCTCTTCCTGGTATACAGCTCCCCATCACTGTACATAGCCCCCCCATCACTGGTATATAGAACCTCATCACTGGCATATAAACTCCCATCCTGGTACATAGCCCCCCATCACTGGTATATTGCCTCCATCACTGGTATATAGCCCCCCCCCCATCCTGGTATATAGACCCCTTCACTGGTTTATAGCCTCATTACTGGTATATAGGGTCTCCATCACTGTACATAGCCCCCATCACTGGTATATAAGCCGACATCACAGGTTTGTAGCCCCCATCACTGGTAGAGTGTCCCCATCACTGGTATATAGCCTCATCACTGGTATATAAGCCCCCATCACTGGTATATAGATCTCCTCCTCACTGGTATGCTCACCCCCCATCATCACAGTATATGCCCCATGCTACTGCACACAATAAAATAATAAACAATTGATCTCACCCTCTGTCACTGACTTGCAGGCACCGTGGCGTCCTCCGGTCTTCTTACTTGTCCCTGGATTCTCTTCATGTGATCAACACAGCAGCGATGATGTCAATACCGCACCTGTCACTTGAAGAGAACTTGGGGACAAGCAGGAAGACCAGAGGACGCCGTGGTGCCTGCTGGACAGTGACAGAGGGTGAGATCAATTGTTTATCATTTTATTGTGTGCAGCAGCATGGGGGCATCTAATGTGATGATGGGGAGGCGAGTATGCAAAGTATAATGTAACACGCTCCGATCCCCTCATCGGTGATTAGCAGGGGGATACAGTGCATATCACATTCCACTAATGAGTGGGAACACGTGACCTCCTGTTCTCCTCTGCAGCCTCCTGCGGCAGCCACTCACCACCCCTCCACTAACACTAAACACTGACTCGAGTATAAGCCAAGGGGGGCACTTTGTGTGCTGAGATCTCGGCTTATGCTCAGGTATAAACAGTAAATTCTCTGTGGCTGTATTTGTGATAGAAATGAGAAAATGAATCTTATCCGAGTCACTCTACAGTCCAAAAATTCATTCATATCTCATTTTATACCCCGGTAATCAATTCAGACACGAGATTCAATATCAATATTAATTCATTCTTCAGGTCAGATCTTCAATCCAATCCCTGACCAGGTCTGCTCGTTAAAGCTGGTTTCACACTAGCAACAAGTCATCAATATACCTACATAAAATGAGATTGTACAGCTTAATGTTAGATTTTACATAGATAAACATAGTGATGGTATCAAACTAAGCATATATAATCAAAGCCCACTTACTGACAAATGTTTGGGACGTCCTCAGGCACCGCCAACCAGTAGATGCCACTATGTCCATCATTGATGTGTCCATGATGACTGGATTTTCACCGGATGAAAGAGACCTAAACAGAGTGAGTAAAGGCAACTGATGGATAAGATGTGGGGCAAGTATTGTAGGCAATCTATCCCTGCTTGTTTGTCATGTACATTGCGAAATACAGAAATATCAGGGCTGTTGTATGGTCTTAACCAGAACATTATTCTCTTCTCCAGCTTAAGAACGGTGTGGACAGGTACATCTCTTTCTTTGAAATCAACAAAGGGGCATTCGATAAAGGAGCTCTAATCATCTACCTAGAGCGGGTGAGTAGTCATGGGTACTTATATTACTTGAGTGTTATGAGGGATATCCAGGACTGTAATATATTTTGCAGAAACTGATGTGTGGACAGACTTAAAGTTTGTATTGTCATATCATTAGTTTATATGGAGTAAAGTTCATACTCCTTGTTCATGAAGCCTATAGTGTCTGTGTCTCTTATGGGACTGCAATCACCTCCGTCGCTACTCCAAGCCACGTGGTCTGAGTGTCTGCACCTGGCAGAAACATATTGAAAGAGTAACCAGACCGGCTTAGGCCGGCTTCACACCACGATTTTTACCTGTCAGGATCTGTCCGGTGTTTTGCAGGATGCACCTGACAGAATCTGACAGCCCTGGACATACAGAACCGGAGGGTAATTATGACCTCCGATCCTGTTTTGTGCCGGATTTGTTCCTGCATGCCTGTTCTGCTGTCCAGTGCTGAAGTTCGAGCACCGCAGCTGCAGGGAAGCTGGCCGCGGTGCTGAAATTTCAACCGTGGAGCTCTCCATGTGCTGAACCACAGCGGTGGCTATTTCAACTGCACTATCCAGGTGCTGATTGAGCGTGGCTTGAATTTCAGAGCCGCCGCTCTTTCAGCACCTGGTGTCCTGAAACCGCATCTTTTTTTTGCTGGATCCGGCACAATCCGGCACCCATAGACTCCAATGTTATGGGAGTCGAATTGCCCCGGATCTGGGAGGATCCGGTTTTGTTCTCTTTTTGCCCTGGACACAAAAAATGCTGCTGTATAGGAGTAGTCCCGGCACACTAATATCATAAAAATTAGAGTCTTTGCAACGACAATCTTTTTTGTTGTGATTTTATTTTTGTGATCAAGGTGGTGTTACAATCCAATGTTTCAGCTCTACATCTCGAGCTTTCATCAGGGATATGACTTGGTCCTTGGTTTCTGGGTGTATGTATAGGTGTTATAGGTTTACTTTTTTGGTCCACCTAGGGTGAGGTCATCCCTGTCAAGGGTAGTCCTGCTGGTCCGGACTCAATTGTCTGAAGGCACACTGATCCCTCCAAAACGGCGCGTTTTTGAAGCGCGATATTGATGCGAGTTTGATGCGTGTAGTAGTGCGAGTGTGGTGCTAGTGTGGTTCTAGTGGGGTACTAGTGGGGTGCTAGTGTGGTGCGATTGAGATTTTTTCATTCCTACTGTGATCCGACAGACTAGCACCCTTCTCCTGGTGTCAAGACTGCACTGATTTGCTGTCACTCATTTGTCAATGGGGTCACTTGTGGGGGAACTCCAATGTTGAGGCACACAAGGGCTCACCAAACGCGACATGGTGTCAGCTAACAATTTGAGCTGATTTCCATTCAAATTGTTAGCGGACACCATGTCACGTTTGGAGAGACCCTGTGTACCTCAGCATTGGAGCTCCCCCACAAGTGACCCCATTTTGGAAACTAGACCCCCAAGGAACAAATCTAGATGCATAATGAGCACTTTGAAGCCCCAGGTGCTTCACAAATTGATCCGTAAAAATGAAAAAAATATTTTTCTTCCACAAAAATCTTATTTTTTTATTTTTACGGATCAAATTGTAAAGCACCTGGGGCTTCAAAGTGCTCATTATGCATCTAGATTTGTTCCTTGGGGGTCTAGTTTCCAAAATGGGGTCACTTGTGGGGGAGCTCCAATGCTGAGGCACACAGTGGCTCTCCATACGCGACATGGTGTCCGCTAACAATTCCAATTGTTAGCGGACACCATGTCGCGTATGGAGAGCCCCTGTGTGCCTCAACATTGGAGGTCCCCACAAGTGACCCCATTTTGGAAACTAGACTCCCCCAAGGAACAAATCCAGATGCATAATGGGGTCACTTCTGGGGGAGCTCCAATGTTTAGGCACACAGGGGCTCTCCATACGCAACATGGTGTCCGCTAACAATTGTTAGTGGACACCATGTTGCATATGGAGAGCCCCTGTGTCCACCAGCATTGCCACCAGCGCAAGGGCAACTGGAAGAGTTGGGGTACAGCACCAGAAAATGGCACCTCCAATGAATGCGCTATTTTCTGGGGTGGCTGTGGGTTGCAATTTGCAGCGTGGGGTCCCACAACATTTGGATCTCTCCACGATGAGGATTGCAACCCCCCAACTGCCAAGTTGTACCTGGCTGGCAACCAAGAATATGGCAAAGCTCCATGTCAGTTTTGAAGAAAACGCATGCGTTTTTATAACATGGGCCCATATGGAAAACGCATACAAAAACGCATGTACAATTAGTACCATTTAGTGCCATTCAAAAACGCATGCGTTTCCCATAGGAGCCCATGTAAAAAAAACGCATGCGTTTTAGAAAACGCATGCGTTTTTTTAACATGGGCTCCTATGGGAAACGCATGTGTTTTTGAATGGCACTAATTGTACATGCGTTTTTGCATGCGTTTCCCATAAGGCCCCATATTAAAAAACGCATGCGTTTTTGGAAAAGCACCAAAAACGCATGGGACTGTCACACATGCTTTTTGGCTATTAGGGCATGCGTTTTTTAACATGGGGCCTATGGGTGCGTTTTTTACATGCGTTTTTGAAAACGCAGGTCTCCAAAAACGCATGTGAAAACTGCTACTGTGACCCCAGCCTAACTGAGGCTATCATAACAATACAGGATTCCATTTTACATGATGATGACTGGAATTTATTGGGGATTGTGACCTACAACTTTCTTTAAAAGTTTCTTTTTTGATTCTTGCAGGTTTCCCACAAAGAAGAACAGTGTCTAAAGTTTAATCTTCACAAGTACTTAAATGTAGGACTTGTCCAACCTGGATCTGTCACAATCTATGATTATTATTCACCCGGTAAGTAGACTTAGTAACCCACAACATGGAAGTCCTTTTCTATATGTGGCGCCCCACTGGTCAGTGCGCCACAGTAGGGGTTCTGCACCCATAACTCAGTGTGCGGTATTCCTGTTATTGGGGAGTGTAAAGTCAACCTGAGGCTCTTATCCCAGTATCCCTACACCTAACATAGGGGATCAATTGGCCACCCATTACCAGGGTAACCGGTCCCGGTGGGAGGAGCGTTAGGGTAGAAGGAGCGAGAACCACACAGAGAGTTAGGGAGTCGGAGTAGTCTAGTCAGAGGAACAAGTCCTACAGGGACACCACAGGGAGGGCGCCCAAATGGGTCGGCGAATTACACAGAAGGAGGACATCCAGTGCCGGATCTTAACGACAGTCCGGGGAAATCCTAGTCCACAATGGGATACCGTCTCCGAGTCACGGTGCAGGCGAATCTAACCCTGAGCCGTCAATACCGGTAGGTCGCAGGTGTGCCCGAGGCAGCCCCGACCTCGTCTAGAACGTGCTGCCCCACCAAGGGCACTAAACCGGGTTGAGCCCTTTAGAGAAGAAAGGTACCCCGTAGCACCCAACGGGCCTGGTAGACAAGTGGGTTGTGCAGAACAGCACAAGGATAGTAAGGAGGCGCAAGTAAAGACACAGAGGACAGTGAAGCTACTAAAGAAGGAACACTCTGGGAGCCTCAAAGAGACTTTATTCTCTCCAGTGACTACCCGGCCAGCTACCCGTAAAGACTGTAACCATGTAACTGCTGAAAACTGTTGCTAGTAAAACACCCGTACAGTGTTAGCAAGCCTCCGGTGTCTTATTCCAGTAAGGTAATCCACAGGGCTGATACCACGACAACCAGCACAGCAGCAACTCTGCCCCGGGGATCCTGCTCCGCCTGCAGAGAGCGTTATCAACTGGCTACAATTCCAATATCCCTGGTGGTCTGACAGCGGCGCTAGTGAGATCACCAGAAACTGAAGGTGGTGTCATGAGACTTTATTATTATTTCTTTTATTATTTTCCCTTTATCCAAGTGACACCAGGGTACGGGTCATCAGTGATATCCCTTTACAGTAAATGCCCAGATACCGAGTTCCCATAGACCCCTGGGCGGGTCATGTACATGACAAGCAGAGAACCATTTAGAGGATTGGTAATTACTTCAGAGACAAGAACAATAAAATATCAGGATAATGTGACCAGTAGTGTAACTTGAAGCTCATAGGCACCGATGCGATACTTCCAACGGGGCCCCTAATTATTGCAAATCTTTAACAACAATAGTATTTTTCCATAGGCCAAAAGGACTTTTGGGGCCCCCTAGGCTCCAGGGCCCAGGTGCGATTGCAACCCCTGCACCAGTTGTAGTTATGTCATTGTATCCTATAGCTTACAGGGGTGTTGTGTAGAATGGGACAAGATCTGCAGAGTCATTTCATTACTAGGTGAGAAGTTTAAGAAGAGGTTCAAGAATTTGGGATACTATAAGAAAAAGATACAGTATATACAGAAATAATTTTTAAAACCAACCCTCTTACATGCCCTAAGAGGGATCAGCACAGAAAATCCCAAGGAGCCTTTAATGGATCCAAGGGTATCCTTTAACTCTTTCAGTATTTGTCCAGGTAACAAGATGATCAACAGAGAATATGTTCCTCCTTGCGATATCTTATCACTTTTCATCAGCGTCTTCTCTCTCGAACCCCACCCTTAGATGATTACTTGGTATAACTCCATGACCTCTGATAAATAGAGTGTATGGCCCAGGGGAACAAGGTGGTCCAGACAAACCCCAGCATACATAAAAGTGGTGTTTTCAGGAAGCATGTTCCTAAAACTAATCTATTTTACATTAATCAGGTCTTCTGATAATGTAAGGGTAGGGTAGATTTAGGAGAATCTCATTAATAGCATCCAGGAGTGGAAAACCGAGGATTGTATGTAACCAATTACTCTCTTCTCTCCCACAGAAAGTCGTTGTCGGAAATTCTATCATAATGTTGAAGAAAGCAAAGTGTTCGGTCGCATTTGTCACGAAAAAGTTTGCCGGTGTGCTGAAGGTAAAGCATACAGCATCAAGACCCCCGGGATGTCCATGAGACTCCTGAAATACGGAGAAATGTCTGGTCTGGAGATTGTATGTAGGGATAGTCTGGGGTCTGCTGATAGAGGTAATCTAGTCTGTGGTATTTCTAAAGGCATGGTCTGATCTGGGGGTCTGTATAATGTGCTAGCCTTGTTTGAGGGCTATATATATGAATAGTCCAGCCTTGGGCCTGTATTTATGTATCGTGTCCTGGGGTCTATATTTAGGGGTAGTCTCATTTAGGGCCTTTATTTAGCCGATGTCTGGTCCAGAGTCTTTATATAGGGATGATCTCATCTTTGGTCTGTGTTTTGGTGGTAGTTAGGTTTTTGAACTATATTTACCATTTATATCGTTCGGTCTGGGGTTTGTACTTGGGGGTAGTCTGGGGTCTGTATTTATGTGTAGTCGGGTCTGGGGTCTGCACTAAGGGCTAGTCTGCTCTCAGTATTATATCTAGGGATAACCTGGTCTGGAGTCCATAGTTACGGCTAGTCTGGTCTGGGATCTGTATTTAGAAATGGTGTTGTGTATGGTCTGCATTTAAGGGTATCCTAGTCTGGGGACTATTTTTAGGGGTTGTCTCATCTGGGTTCTGTATTTAAGATTAGGGTGGTCTAAGGTTTCCATTTAGGGGCAGTTTGGTTTAGGGATTGTATGTATGCATAGACTGGACTTGAGTCTATATTTAGGGGAGGTCTGGACTAAGTTCTTTATATAGGGATGTTTGATCTGGGGTCTGTATGTTGGTGGACGTTATAGTAATGGATAGTCTGTTCTTTGATCTGTTTTTAGGTGTAGTCTGGTCTGGGGTGTCTGCTTACGGGTAGTCTGGTCTCAGTACTATATTTATGGATAACATGATTTGGGGTCTATATTTAGGATCAATTTGGTCCGGGTTCGATATATATATACAAATAGCTTTAACTAGGATCTGTTTTGAAGGGCAATCTAGTTTGGGTTCTGTTTTTAGGGTAAGTCCGATTTAGGGTTTAAATTTAGGGATAGTCTGGTCAGGGTACGTTAGTTAGGGTACGTTCGATCTGGAGTGTATATATATATATATATATATATATATATATATGATCAGACTGGTTTAGAGTCTGTATTTATGGACAGTCTTGGCAGGAGTCTACATAATACATAAGGGTGGTTTGCATTAGACTTGAGCTCCCGTCACACACCACAATGCACCAGCGATCCCAAAAACAATACAACCTGGTAGGTATCGCTGGTACATCACTTTGGGGTCGCTGGTTAGATGTCAAACAGTCAGATCTCACCAGCGACTTCAGCAATGATCTGGAATGATATAGAGGTCGTTGGGAATTGTCACTCTCGGGCGTAGTATTGAGATCGTTGGTCGTTGTCCCTTCCAAACACAGCGATGCAGCGTTCCCAGCGGGAGACGAACGACCAAAAATGACCCAGAGCACATTGTAACGATCAGCGTCTCACAGCAGGGGCCTGATCGCTGCTAAGTGTCACATGTAGCGAGATTGTTAGCGAGATCGCTGTTACATCACAAAACCTGTGATGTTACAACGATCTCGCTAATGATCTCGTTATGTGTGACGTGGGCTTAAGTATTTAGGGATAGTTTGTTTTTGTAGTTAGAGGTAAACTAGTTTGGGATAAATGATCTGTGGTCTATATTTGTTTTGCAGGTTATTTTTGGGTGTGATGCAGGGGGGGGATCATACACTAATTTGGATTCAGGTGTGATAGGTATGAGCTATGTAGGTGGGACATTAGGCTCACATCGTTTTATACATCCTTTTCCAGGATTTTCAAAATGACCCTTCTCGATTGTAAATGTACGAGGTAAAGTAGTTTTGGAGGTCGATCATTGGAAAGTGTATGTGTGTCTCTGTCCGAAAAAAGAGCAAAAAGGAAATGCAAACAGATGATGCATTTATGATGCTTTTTTGCAAAAGAAGGGTCCATTTTTGGCGCAGAAACTGCCCTAAAAATGCATCAATAATAATGAAGCATGAAGGCTCTGTGTGAATGAGGCCTTAGATTAATTTTGCAGATAGAATTTATTTTTCCTGATTTACCAAGTTGGCTTCATTGTCAGGAAACTGTTTAATGGACCAGTCAGAAAGACGCAGTGCACTGGATAGAATGACTGCGGCCTGTACGGCTGGAGTGGACCACGGTAAGTTATGACAGCACTTCTATGCCTATATTTGCACTGCAGTTTTCGACTAATTCTCCTTGTTCCCTCCCGCCGACTCCAGTCTCCTTCACTCTACAGAGATTATAGATCTTCCTAGGCCTCATGTACAGTGAAGGAAATAAGTATTTGATCCCTTGCTGATTTTGTAAGTTTGCCCACTGACAAAGACATGAACAGTCTATATTATAAGGGTAGGTTAATTATAACAGTGAGAGATAGAATATCAAAAATAACATCGGAAAATCACATTGTCTAAATTATGTAAATATATTTGCATTTTGAAGAGAAACATAAGTATTTGATTCTCTACCAATCATTAAAGGGGAACTCCTGTTCCTGCCCTGCTACATGATGAAGCAGAACCTGTACACTGAAGTTCTAGGATCTATAGATCTCTTATAATTCAATAAAATCATACCTGCTCCTTTGATCTCCTCCTCCCTCTTGAGACGTAGAATTTTAGCCTGAGAGCTTCATACAGCAGCAGAGAACAGGAGTTGTGTCAGGGGTGTGGATGCTGGGAGCTGCAGGATCATCCTACATTCCAGTGAAAAGTGATGATGATGATCCATTGAAAGTTGGAGGGATAGGAAGCTACGATTTTCCTATGGGGGAGGAAAGACTATGCAAAGGTGAATTGATCAGTGTATTGCTTTGCCTATGCTCATGGCCTTACAATAAGAGTACACATTATGCATCATCAAACAGAAGAGGATCATAGCATAGCATGTATTGTATCTGCTGGGTGACATGATTGCTATTTCAAGCCTGGACCCCTGTCACATAGGATGGTATATTAGGGAAAGACAGGATTGTAGTGTGTGCACGGGGCTGCCAGCCACGCCCCATCCCTATACAGAGGTGTGAGGGGGCTGAAATGTAGGATGATCCTGCAGCTCTCAACATCCATGCCCCCGACACACCTCCTGCTTTTTGCTCCTGCCTGAAACTGCCAGGCTGAAATTTTCTGTCCCATGAGGGGGGGTCAGAGCTGTGGAGCAGGTATGATTTTATCAATTTATAAGAGATATATGGCTCCTAGAACTGCAGTGTACAGCTTTGCTTCATCATGTAGCAGGACAGGAACTGTTCTAAAAAGTTTTCTCTCACTGGAGTTCCCCTTAAGAGTTCTGGCTCCTACAGACCAGTTAGATGCTCCTAAACAACTCGTTACCTGCATTAGATACAGCTGTCTTAAATTGTCACCTGTATAAAAGACTCCTGTCCACACACTCAATGAATCAGTCAGACTAAGGATGCCAGGGAAAAGATCCTAGACCTGCACAAGCCTGGAATGGGCTACAAAACCATAAGTAAGACAAAGCTGGGGGAGAAGGAGACAACTGTGGGTGCAATAGTAAGAAAATGGAAGAAATACAAAATGAGGTCAAACCACATCGATCTGGAGCTCCATGCAAAATGTCACTAGATGGGGTATCCAGGATCATGAGGAAGGAGAGAGATCAGCTTAAAACTACATGAGGGAACTTGTTAACCATCTCAAGGCAGCTGGGACCACTGTCACCAAGAAAACCATTGGTGACACATTATGCCGTAATGGATTAATATCTTGCAGTGCCCACAAAGACCCACTGCTCAAAAAGGCACATGTGCCGCCTATCTGAAGTTTGCCAATGACACCTTGGTGATTCTAAGAGTCATTGGAAGAAGGTGCTGTGGTCAGATGAGACAAAAATTGAGCTCTTTGACATTAACTCAACACGTCGTGTTTGGAGGAAAAGAAATGCTGCTTATGACCCAAAGAACACCATCCCCACGGTCAAGCATTGTGGTGGAAACATTTAATTTTGGGGGGGTTTCTCTGATAAGGGCACATGACTTCTTTACCGCATCAATGGGATAATAGATAAAGTCATGTACCGTAACATCCATAGCGACAAGCTCCTTCCTTCCACCAGGACATTAAAAATGGGTCATGGCTTGGTCTTCCAGCATGACAATGACCCAAAACATACAGCCAAGACAATAAAGGATTGGCTAAAAATGAAGCACATTAAGGTCATGGAGTGGCCTAGCCAGTCTCCAGACTATAATTCCATATGTATAATTCCATACAAAACATATGGAGGAGCTGAAGCTCCACGTTGGCAAGCGGCAGCCTCAAAATCTTAATGATTAAGTGATGATCTGCAAAGAGGAGTGGACCAAAATTCCTCCTGACATGCGCAAACCTCATCATCAACTACAAGACACATCTGACTGCTGTGCACCAACCATGTATTAAGCTTTGTTCGCCAGAGGGATCAAATACTTATTTCTCTCTACAAAATGAAAATACATTTATATAATTTAGACAATGTGATTTTCTGGATATTATTTTTGATATTCTATCTCTCACTGTTACAATTAACCGACCCTTAAAATTATAGACTGTTCATGTCTTTGGCAGTGGGCAAGCTTACAAAATCAGCAAGTGATCAAATAATTATTGAATACACTGTAACGTGATGGCTGCAGAACATGTGTAGTCAGAGCGAAGGTGTCAAGGAGAGAAGGCTGGAGGAGAGGAAAACTGCAGCTGATGGGAGGGAACCAGTAAGGACCACTTGTAAGCTGCGGTGGTGGGACAGGTGATAGCAAGAAGAGTATTAGAAGTATCTATGTATATCTGTATGTATATATATATGTATATTTTTTTAAACCATTTCTTATACTTAGTGTTATTATAGACTTCCGGGGATATTAAACATCTTTTAAAGTAGGGAACAATGTATTGCCATGTAATTTGAACTTCCAGGCCAAATTAAACAAAATGTAACAAATTTGAAATTGGGCAGATTTGTTCACCTCTACTTATAGAAGGATACGATAGTATCTGAGCTGCTGATGATACAAAATGTCCAAGGAGGCAGGATAAGTAAATGGTTCAGTTCCTACACGTTTCGGAACTTAGCAATTCTTCATTACGAGAACACAATATTAGATCAAATGTTCTCGTGATGAAGAATCGGCAAGCTCTAAAACATGTGAAAATAATCCATTTATTTATTCCTGCCTACGTCAGTGCAGATTATGATCTTATTCTTCAACTACGTTGTCCTCTGGTAGCTTTTCCAGCCATGGAGTCCTACTTTGTGTTCTAATTGTAGTTTACACCCAAAAGGTGCAGAATGCGTACTCTCCCTTAGTGATATCCAACAAAGCCTTATAGTGCTGTGTTTCCTCTTAATTGTTTTACCATGGCCTCTTTAGTGCCATCCACATGATAGGTGGACAGTAAGAATTTATGATGTCACATACATTATTACAAGCTGGTCATTTTGGTATTGGAGCTTCCCTATCCAATTTTAATGTTTAGTTGAGCATATGGCGAATGCACCACGGCTATATCAAACTGCGATTCTGAGTAAGACCCTACAGTTGAAAGACTGAAGCTTGCTAAGGCCAGGGAAACTCATAAGTTAAAAGTTTTAATGTGATAATTAATTTATTTTGTTTCTGACTGTCTCCACAGTTTTCAGAGTGTCACTTCTTGATTTAAATACAAAAAGACTTTGACGATTGAGATCAAGTTAAGGAACTACAAGATAGTAACATGAAAATATTTCAATCAGTTAAATTTCATCTTCCGTAGTTTTTAAGGTGAGGAAGACATTAATCATTAGTTCACCCATAGCCTAACATGTTGATCCAGAGAAGCAAAAAAAACCTGTGCAACACTAAGCTCCACATTGGAAAAATTCTTCTGACTCCAGATGGCAATCGACTAATTCCCTGGATCAACGCGGGTTCAAAGAATCTAGTATATATAACTGGTAATATATGTTTTCAGGAAGGCATCCAGGCCCTTCTAAATTTAGTGGTGACTCCCTCATTACACCATCTGTGGCAGAGATTCCATAGTCTCACTGCTCTTACATAAGATCGGGTCTGTGATTATGATTAAACCTCTTCTCCAGACGTAGAGGATGCCCCCTTGTCCAGTCTAGCCTAAGAGTAAAGAGATCATTAGAAATTCTCTGACTGTCCTCATAATTACATTACTTAGACACCTAAACCTTATTTTCCAAACTAAATAACCAAGTAATAACCTGCTGGGTATTGCAGACCCTCAGTCTCTAATAACCTGTCTTGGTTTGCAGACCCTCAGCTTCTAATACCGTCTTGTATTGCAGACCCCTCAGTCCTCTAATAACCGTCTTGGTATTGCAGACCCCTTAGTCCTCTAATGCTTTGTCGCTCTCTCTGGCCGCTCTAGTTCAGCATGTCTTTCTTATCACCGAGAGCGATTGTACACAGTATTCTAAGTGTGGTCGCACTAGTGACTTGTATAGAGGTTAAAATTATGTTCTCCTCATGAGCATCTATGCTTTTAAGCATCCATTATTTTATTGCTTGGCAGCAGCTGCTGACACGGCCACTAAAGTGAGTTGCATCTACCATACACCAGGTCTTTTTAGTGATAGTTTTGCCCAGTGTTTTACAATAAGCACAAAATATACTTTTTTCTCTGCAAGTATACTTACATTTATCCATTAAAGCATTTGCCATTAGGCAGCCCAGCTTCTATTTAAAAATCCTCCAGTCAATATAAAGATTTTCCCTCTCTGCTATTATTCCCTGCAGAGTTAGTGTCATCTGCAAATATGAAATCTACTCTGTAGCCACTACAAGGTCATTATACATATGTAAAAGAACGGGCCCATATGAACCCTGGGGTTCCCACTGTTACCTGTGACCAGTCCGATTGTGTGCATTTACCATCTTGTTTAACTAGCAGTTCTTAGCCAGTACACATATTTTCCCTATCCCTTTTATGTATCAACCTTTGTGGCACTGTATCAAAGCTTTGTTTAAAAAAAATGTGTTAAATGACAGGCAAAAATATGTGGTTCATGAAAAAGTAAATCATTTTGTGTGCATGGCAGCGTTAGAGGAGTCAAAGATCAGAGTAAACTGTTGTGAGGTAGCACATACTAGGGGCTCACTGCGCGTAAGTGACACCAACAACCACAACTTAACACAAGTTCAGCGGTTTATTATTTTTTTGTCATAAACCGCTTACTACTCACATATACAACATAACAGAACATCACAGTTCATATATCAATACAGATCATACATAAACAGAAACATTAATCACAGCTCCATAGAATATCAGGAGCATTAATGACAGCTTCAATGGTAGTTATATTGTGCCTGGCCTTAGCTAATTCTTACTTGTACATCTACTATATAATTGTCTAATGTTGTCTGTCTGTCACGGAAATCGCACGACCGGCAGGCACCAATGAGCGCAGACTATGCAAATAGGTGTGAGAATTCAAAGTTTGAATTTCGTGCCTATTTGCAGCCTGGTGACAGTGGCGCATTAGCGCCTCTGTCGCTGGGATACACGGTCCAGACGACGGTGGCCACAGCGGCGGCTCTCCTCACAGCCCCCGCGCTTCTCCTGCCCCCCCTCCCTGCGGCACCCCCGCTCCTCCTGCCCCCCCGCTCCTCCACGGTGATAATAAAAATAAAAAAAACGCTCATTGAGGATACTCACCTGTCCGCCGGCTCGCTCCAGGGCTTGAGGACCTCTCGTTGCCTGGGAAACCGATCAGCAGATTGGTTTCCCAGGCAACGACAGGTCCTGCCATGGGAGCTATAAGACGGAGGTGGAGCGAGCTGGCGGATGGGTGAGTATCCTCGCATCCATCCTGCCCCCGCCACCACCATCCTGCCCCCCCTCCACCATCCTGCCCTCCCAGCCGGCTCCATCCTGCCCCCCGGTGACTCTATCCTGCCCCCTGCCGGCTCCATCCTGCCCCCCCGCTCCATCCTGCCCCCCCAGGCAGCTCAATCCTGCCCCCCCGGCGACCCTATCCTGCCCTCCGCTGGCTCTATCCTGCCCCCTTGCCGGCTCCATCCTGCCTCCCGCCGGCTCCATCCTGCCCCCACCCGCTGGCACCATCCTGTCCCCCTGCTGCCTCCATCCTGTCCCACCGCTGCCTCCATCCTGCCCCCACAGACGCCTCCATCGTGCCCCCCCACCAGCTCCATCCTGCCCCCCCGCCGGCTCCATCCTGCCCTGCCGGCTCCATCCTGCCCCCCCGCATCCATCCTGCCCCCCCCACCAGCTCCATCCTGCCCCGCTTGCTCCATCCTGCCCTGCCGGCTCCATCCTGTCCTGCTCGCCACCATCCTGCCCCCTCGCTACCATCCTGCCCCCCACCAACATCCTGCCACCATCCTGCCCCCCCCCGCCACCATCCTGCTCCCCCGCCGGCTCCATCCTGCCCCACCGGCTCCATCCTGCCCCGCTGGCTCCATCCTGCCCCACTGGCTTCATTCTGCCCCTCCCCCCACCATCATCCTGCCCCCCCTGCCACAATCCTGCCCCGCTCGCCACCATCCTGCCCCCCATCCTGCCCCCCCACCCACCACCATCCTGCTCCTCTGGCTTTATCCTGCCCTACTTGCTCTATCCTGCCCCACTCGCTCTATCCTGCCCCGCTCGCTCCATCCTGCCCCGCCGGGCTCCATCCTGCCCCGCCGGCTCCATCCTACCCCCCTGCCACCATCCTGCTTCCCCCCCGCCACCATCCAGCTCCTTCGGCTCTATCCTGCCTCTCTCGCTCCATCCTGCCCAGCTCGCTCCATCCTGCCCAGCTCGCTCCATCCTGCCCCGCTCGCCACCATTCTGCCCCGCTCGCTCCATCCTGCCCCGCTCGCCACCATCCTGCCACCATCCTGCTCCTCCAGCTCCATCCTGCCCCGCTCACTCCATCCTGCCCCGCTCGCCACCATCCTGCCCCCCCCCCCGCCACCATCCTGCTCCTCCGGCTCCATCCTTCTCCTCCGGCTCCATCCTGCTCCTCTGGCTCCATCCTGCCCCACTCCCACCATCCTGCCCTGCTCGCTCCATCCTGCCCCGCTCGCTCCATCATGCCCCGCTCGCTCCATCATGCCCCGCTCACCACCATCCTGCCCCCCCGTCACCATCCCCTGCCACCATCCTGCCCCCCCCCCCTCCCCCCGCCACCATCCTGCTCCTCTGGCTCCATCCTGCTCCTCCGGCTCCATCCTGCCCTGCTCCCTCCATCCTGCCCTGCTCCCTCCATCCTGCCCCGCTCTCTCCATCCTACCCCGCTTTCTTCATCCTGCTCCGCTCGCTCCATCCTGCCCCCAGCCTCCATCCTACCCCCTGCTGTTCTTGCTCACCTGCCTCCATCCTGCCCCCCCACCTCCATCCTGCCCCTCCGCCTCCATCCTGCCCCCCCTCCGCCTCCATCCTGCCCCGCTCGCTCCATCCTGCCCCGCCCCCCCAGCTCCATCCTGCCCACCTGCCTCCATCCTGCCCCCTGCTGTTCTTGCTCCCCTGCCTCTATCCTGCCCCCCACCTCCATCCTGCCCCCCCTCCGCCTCCATCCTGCCCCGCTCGCTTCATCCTGCCCCGCCCCCCCGGCTCCATCCTGCCCACCTGCCTCCATCCTGCCCCCCACTGGCTCCATCCTGCCCCGCTCGCTCCATCCTGTCCCCCGACACAATCCTGCCCCCCTGCTCCATCCTGCCCCCCCAGCAGTTAGCGGTCATGTGACCGATCAGCTGATTGGTTTCCCAGGCAACGACAGGTCCTAAAGGCCTGTAGGAACTAGAAGACAGAGGTGGAGCGAGCCAGCGGACAAGTGAGTATCCTCACTGAGGATTTTTTTACTTTTTCTGTGGATGAACAGGGGGCCTCGGGGAGTGGAGTATCGCCATATACCAAAGAACCTTATTTTAAGATAAGTATGTTGTATTAAAAAATAATACATTTCCATCTGAGTTTTTTTTTTTTTTAATTTTTAGTCTTTATTTTTTCTCAAGAAATTACATCTACTAACATCCCTTAAAACCTTTTGGTATGCAGGTATTGGCACTGACAGTGTGCTGCTTCAATTTATTTATCTATCTATCTATCTATCTATCTATCTGTCTGTCTGTCTGTCTGTCTGTCTGTCTGTCTGTCTGTCTATCTATCTATCTATCTATACAATAAATTATTGAAAGATAACACTAATAAGTGAATACCCTTGCAAAGCTAGCGTTGTGGATTCTCCCTGTCTAACTAAGAGCAGAATTTCTTTATATTTTGCTATATTTGGCTGTGACTAAGGGCGGTTTCACACAATGGTAAGGTCCAATCCGGGCTGTCCGGTGTAAACCAGACAGCCCCAGACCAGATTTTGGCCCCATAGTATGCTATGGGGCCGGATGACAGCTCTCTGCCATCCGGTTTCCATATCTCCGGAAGAATCCGGGAGAATTCGGATTTTTCTCACCGGAGACAAAAACGTTGCTTGCAACGTTTTTGTGTCCGGGGAGAAAAATCTCCCCAAATTGCCGTATCCCAAATTCTTCCAGATTCCCCTGGATCCTTCCAGATTTCCCCGTACCCTCCCGGATCTGGTGCAATCCGGCGCTTCCTAACATGGAAGCCTATGGGGCCGGATTGGCCTGGTCCTGGAGGATCCGAGAACCGGACACCTGCAGCTGCCCGCCACTGTTGTTTCAGGACCGCAGCTAGCTCCCTGCGAGCCGCAGTCCTGATTCATTAGCAGCTGTGTCCGGCTGCACACCGGACCGGAGGACATATTTGTCCTCTGATTCTGTGTGCTGATCCGGTCCGGGGCTGTCATGTTCATCCCTGACAGCCCCGGATCGGACCTTACCGTGGTGTGAAGTATAGATATAAGATAGATATAGAAGGGGCTACTAGGTGACAGGTGACACATTTTTTATTGATCTTCTGCACTAGTAGTGTATGTCATAGCATTTTGGGTGTGGTAACATTACCTATAGCTTATTAACCTTCTGCTATACACCCGTATTTCACAGCACCTTATCTGTGACATACAGCAGCACTCGTTATATACAGTTGGATACAGTAAGTTTTTGCAGACGGAGCAAGTTTTCCCACCTACAGAGAATCTGTCATTTTTATCGTAGGTTCACTTCAACTGCGAGAGAAAAAAAAAATCCAGATAATCACTAGAATTTCAAAAGCTTATAGCAACATAATGAGGCCACATATGGGAATAAAAGTTATATATCCTAAAAGGGCTACCTAAGCCCTTTTTCAGGATACTGTTCGTATGGTATACAAAATCACGTCACAGAATCCCTTTATAGGGATTCTGCCAGGTCATTTTTCAGTATGATACTATGATACTAATAATACCCTTGAATAGTGCCTGGGAAACGGCCTTTCACAAAATGTAAAAATCATTATTGTACCCCTGTAGTTCTCTTGCTATAAGCATCTTCACACCCAGCAGGCAGCTGATTTACTAGTCCTGTCCATTACTTTGACTGCTGAATAGTTCACAGTATGTAAATGTTCTTTTATTATTCCCTTCTTCGAGGCTTGCATTCCCTACCCCCCATGTGCTTGTTTCATTTTAATTTTGCTGTCCCACTTCTGATGGGGAGGGGGAGGTAGAGGAAGATGGCAGACACTGATCTTATAGCTCAGTTAAGGAAATTTCCTCTGTTTGTTGCTCTGAGCAGAACCTGTCCTGCCTGTGAGAGATTCTGTGTGTTTATTTGAACATTTGTTTTTCTACATAAAAGGAGAGCAGAGACAGAAGTATACAGACCCTCCCATGTAAGGGATTTTCACTGAACTTTCACTGCATGTGGTGCAGTGATGTCACTACATGAATATTCATATTCATATTCCTTGGGGATTACTACAGCATCACTTTGACCATCTCATTATTTTATTTTATCCTGTGTAACCTAGGAACGGATGAAAAAGCCAAGGGCAGCAAGCGAACCTTCATCAGCCACATTAGGTGTCGAGAAAATCTCAACTTGAAGAAAGGAGAAGATTACATGGTACTTGGGGCCGATAAGAATGTTTGGCACACTGATAAATCAGGGTAAGTGAATTCATCATCTTTCCCTCATCTCACTCTACCACATCGCTGGACTTATCCATCAAAGTAAATGGTTTTTCGCTTTGAAGAAAGAAGGAAGGTCCAGCTTGATAAAGGACTATGTCCGAAATGTGTTGCAGTAGCGACGCTCCCTGCCGAATTTGATGCATGTTATATGAGCCCATGTACGTGCTGTGAATATTGAAGCCTGATGCTGATTTGCAAATAAAATCCATAATTTTGCATGAATTTCCGGGAGCTGGACCTTCCTTCTTTCTTCATTGTATTAGTGCGATGTCAGGACGCGAGTCCGCGCATACCGGAATCTACATGGTGAGCTGATCAACCCTTCATTGGCTTTTCACTTTCCCTGGTCCTGCATGCTAGGTGCCTCAAAGTAACCCTCAACTTTGCCCTCTCCTTCAAGCCATATACTGTATCCAAGCCCTTTCCACCTCCTGTCAACTTCAATTTAAAAATATTTCCTGAATCCATACAGTCCTTGACCAAGAAACTACAAAAACACTCGTGCATGCCCTCATCATCTCCCGCCTTGACTACTGCAACATCTTACTCTCTGACTTCCCTTTAGCACTCTTGTACCCCTCCAATTTATCTATAATTTGCTGTCCAATTAATCCACCTTTCTCCCTGCTATTCCCCAACCTCTCCTTTCTGTCAATTCCTTTACTGGCTTTCCATTGCCCAAAGACTCCAGTTCATCATGGCATGCAAAGTCATCCACAACCTGTCTCTTCCATATATCTCCAGTCTCCCAGTACTTACCTACATGCAACCTGTGATCTTCTCAAGATTTCCTTCTTTACAGTGCTGTGCAAATTAATTGGGACAAAGCATTTTTTAAGTAAAATTGTTGGGGTTACCAGTCAGTCATTCAAACCAGTTTTAACTGCTTTGAGCAGGTGTGAGTGTACAACCTTGAGTAACAAAATGTGGTTTGACTGGTTTTAGTCAGAACATAACAGCTAGCTGCCCCCTCAGCTTCAGTTGAGAGCTTGTTTCTGAGAGGAGTGGTTTAGTGTACTTTTTCTCTCAGTGTGATTTGTGCCTGTAAAAATGGATGTTACTCCACAGAAGAGGTCTAGAATTATTATGCTTATGGTACCTTTACACGCGCCACAGAGGGTAGCAACAGGTAGGCAACGCACGTGCACGCGCGCGTTTTTACCTGTTGCTAACGGTTCCCAATGCCGCATAAGACGCCGCCACAAAGTGCTCCACAGAAGGTAACCCGCGGCACCCGTCAGCACTTCCGGGGAACGCAAATACCTTCCCAATGCCGCATATAGACGCCGCACAAAGTGCTCCACAGAAGGCATTTGCGTTCCCCGGAAGTGCCGACGGGTGCCGCGGGTTACCTTCTGTGGAGCATCTTCCCTGATTTACACGCCGCTACCACAAGGGAATATGGGCGTACATCTTACGCGCTGCAAGTACATAGGCGTGACAGAGTTGTGTATTACGTGACGCTCGTACGGTGATTGGACAATGCAATAGCATCATGATTGGCCAGCCAGCGCAGGAAGGCTTGCTAATACATGACGCTATTGCAAATGTGTAGTGACTGGTCATCTCGTCAAAAATGCCGCCCTGTACAGGGACAGCCAATGGGTACACAGTACTCCCCACCAATGATTGCTGATGGGACGTGGTATACATGACGCTGTGTCACGCCCCAGGGAATTCACTAGGGCACACAAATACCTTGCCTGTGTCCGGATTATACGCACCACCATAGGGATTGTGCCTTCCTGTTTTTGTGCCGTCTCAGACACAGGTATGTGAAGGCACTGCAAGACACAGGAAGGAAAATCCTGAATTACACGCCGCCACATCGCTGTGTTTTTAAGGCAACAGGCACAATTGTGTCTGATGCCTGGCGGTTTCTACCTTTCTGTGGCGGCGTGTAAAGGTACCATTAATGAACATACAAGTCTGACTGTAAGAGGAATCGCTTCCACCGTTGGTATTGAAAAATCAAATTGAAGAATTTATGCAAAAACTTGGTAGAATCAATGCCCAAATGCATTGAAAATCTCATATCTCTAAAGGAGGACATATTTCTTACTAAAATTAGTATGTAACAGTGCATTATAAAATTTTATTATTAACTATTCAAAATTGTATTTTTTTGCTTTGTCCCAATTAATTTGCACAGCACTGTACCCCCTCTTATCTCTTCCCACAACCACATACTCTACAAGAATTTTCCCGTGCATCCCCCATACTCTGGAACTCTCTGCCACACAAAAGACTCTCACCTATCATGGAGACCTTCAAAAGGAACCCGAAGACCCATCTCTTCCACAAGCCTTCAACCTGCAGTGAGCCTCCTTCCACTAAACCACCGCTCAACCATCTCTACCATCTCTTACTGTATCCTCACCCGCCCCTTGTAGACTTTGAGCCTTCACAGGCAGGGTCCTCTCTCTTATTCTGCTGTATCCTCACCTATGCCTTGTAGGCTGTGAGTCCTCACAGGCAGGGTCCTCTCTCCTCACCTACTATATCTTCACCATCTTTAGACTGTGAGCACTCGCGGGCAGGGTCCTCTCTCCTCACCTACTATATCTTCACCCATCTCTTGTAGACTGTGAGCCCTCATGGACAGTGTCCTCTCTCTTCAGCTACTGTACAAGGGATGGGTGAGGGTATAGTAGGTGAGGAGTGAGAACCCTGCCCATGAGGGCTCACAGTCTACAAGGGATGGATAAGGCAAGGGATACTATCCCTTGTAGACTGTGAGCCCTTGTAGGCAAGGTGCTCTCTCCTTACCTACTGTATTCTCACCCATCCCTTGTAGACTGTGAGCCCTTGTGGACAGGGTCCTCTCTTCTCACCTACTATAACCTCACCCATCCCTTGTAGACTGTGAGCCCTTGTAGGCAGGGTGTTCTCTCCTCACCTACTGTATCCTCACATCCCTTGTAGACTGTGACCTCGCAGGCAGGGTCCTCTCTCTCACTACGTATCCTCACCCATCCTTTGTAGATTGTGAGCCCTCGTGGGCAGGGTCCTCTCTCCTCCTGTACCTGTCTGTGCCTTGTATTGTTCATGGTTATTGTACTTGTCAATTAATGCCTTTTTCACATGTAAGTGCCATGGAATAAATGGCAATATAATTATAAATAATAATAGTAAAAAATTCTCATCTTTAAGATGGTGAAGAACCTAAGGACTCACTGGGATTCATCTTTTTGACTATGTTTCCTCAGCTACACCTATGTCCTGGGGAGTGATACCTGGATCGAGTGGTGGCCAAATGAAAGAGAATGTCAAAAACCTGAGTATGCCGAGCGTTGTGATGACTTTGAATCATTTGCTGATGAAATGGAAATTTCTGGGTGTCAAACGTAATAGTGTCAAAGAATCTAAATATTGTTTCTCTAGCAATGGGATTTATATGCCATAATCTTAACAAAATAAAGTGATATGTATTCTGCCTCTGTGCTCCTTATTTGCTTGTGGTCATCCTTCATATATATTTTTTGGCATTGAAGTGTGTTTCGGGTTGTTTTGCAGTCAAGGGAAAAGCAACAATACTAAAGGCATCTGAAAGAGCTTGTGGAGTGGTTTGTTCCTCAGTGTGATTTGGATGAACAGTGTGATTGTGGTTCAGTGATTTAGGAACCAGAAAGTTTAAAAGGGAAAAATTTGTACCAAATCATAGAGATGAATGAACCTTTGTAAGTTGCCCAAACCGGCAATGTTCGTCAAACAGTTTGCAAATAATATATAGTTTGAACAGTTCACCGAACATCTGAACCCCATTCAAATCAATGGAATCAAAATCAAGGGCCTAAAAACACCTTCAAAGAGGCCAAAAGCTGTCAGAACAGCTCAAATTAGGGACCAACACCAGGAAAAGTGCCATCTATTCCCCAGAGTTAAAATTTACATACCGTATATACTCGAGTATAAGCCGACCCGAGTATAAGCTGAGGACCCTAATTTTACCCCCAAAAACTGGGGAAACCTGTTGACTCAAGTATAAGCCTAGGGTGGGAAATGCAGCACTCCCCCGTCCTGGTATATAATCCCTCATCACTGTAGATAGCCCTTCAAAATGGTGTATATAGCCCCTCATAATAGTGTGCCTCCATCACTAGTATATAGCGCCCCCATTACTGGCATATAGCCCCCATCACAGTACATAGCCTCCATTATTGGTATATAGCCCGCCATCCCTAGCACAGCTCCCCCATCCCTGGCACAGCTTCCCCATCCCTGCACAGCTCCCCCATCCCTGGCACAGCTCCTCCATCCCTGCAGGGTTCCTCCATCCCTGCAGGGCTCCCCCATCCCTGCAGGGCTCCCCCATCCCTGCAGGGTTCCTTCATCCGTGCTAATGCACTGCTGTGTACAGCACAATCGATCAGACGATCACAGCTTCAAGTCCTCTAAGGTAAAAAGGTTTTTAAAAATAGGAAAAAAATATAAAAACACAAAAGTTCAAACCATATCCCATTTACTCTAGTACAAAAAAAATACACATATTTGGTATCATTGTCTTCGTAAAAATCTCATTTATCAAAATATAAAATTAATTCATCAAAATTTGAAAATGGCATAAGAAGAAAAAAACAAAGCACCAATATTTATTTTTTAGTCCGCTGCAACAATAATAACATGTAATAAGAAACAATCAAAACATCGTATTTACCCCCAAATGTTATCAATATAAATGTCAGCTCATGGTGCATAAAATAAGTCATCACACTGCCTCAAATTTCAAAAATGTAAAGCATTACGAGTCTTTAAAAACGGCAACACAAGCAAAAATATTTTTTTTATGAATTTCCAGATATTTTTTCACCAGCTAACGTGTAAATGTCATTTCACTGAAGAAAAAAAAACAATACTGCACTGGTTGTTAATGATGGGTAGCTAAGATAATGCTTTTTTTTGCCATATGACATATTTTCTTAATTTTTTTCACATTTTTCTGTGCTCTTTTAAAAACTGCATTTTATGGCTGTGTGGCTATGGCCAGCATTTGCCAGCACTGCGTGTGTATTTCACACAGCTTCTGAGAGCAGGCTGTGTGGGGAGCCAGCAGACAAGGAGTTAACAGATATTGTGACTGAGCTGCTTGGAGCCAGATTACAGATCTTTTCTTGAAGTGATCCTGACCTTCTGACATTGCTGAGCAGCTGTGCTGTATGCTGAGCTAATCTGATACATTGTTTCCCCACCAGCTGCAGTCAGCAGTGTTGGCCACGCCCCTTTAACCTTATATGGATATATTCCCGAATTCAGTGTGATGACAGTTCTGAGTGAGAATGAACATATGTCTGCTTCACTCAAAGTGCAGTGGGGAAACCTTGGTGGAAGTTTGGCTTTCAACCAGAATTTTGTAATGAAGGATATTGGAAAGTTTTTTCTAATCACTTGCTCTACATTATTATTGAATAAAAATGTAAATGGCTATTAAAACAAAAACTAACTATACATAATTGGTATATGCATAATCATTCTGACCTATAGAATCCCGCTGAAAGGTCAGTTTTGCAATATAGGGAACATGGCTAATAAAAACTCCCAAAAGCCAATGTGGAATTGCACTTTTTTTTGCAATTTCGATGTACCGTAGTTTCAATTTTTTTCCCACAATTCAGTGCATCACATGCTTAAATAAATAGACTCAAAGTACAGCTCGACCTGCAAATAAAAACTTCTCATATGGATACAGTGGGGAAAAAAGTATTTAGTCAGCCACCAATTGTGCACCAATTCTTCCACTTATAAAGATGAGGTCGGCCTGTAATTGCCATCATAGGTGACCTCAACTATGAGAGACAAAATGAGAAAACTAATCCTGAGAATCACATTGTCTGATTTAGGAATAATTTTTTTTTTCAAACTTTTGCAGAAAAAGTATTTGGTCAATAACAAAAGTTCATCTCAATACTTTGTTATATATATTTTGTTGGCAATGACAGAGGTCAGACGTTTTGTGTAAGTCTTCACAAGGTTGGCACACACTGTTGCTGTATGTTGGCCCATTCCTCCATGCAGATCTCTACTAGAGCAGTGATGTTTTGGGTCTGTCGCTGGGCAACACAGACTTTCAACTCTCTTCAAAGGTTTTCTATAGGGTTTAGATCTGGAGTTTGGCTAGGCCACTTCAGGACCTTGAAATACTTCTTATGAAGCCACTCCTTTGTTGCCATGGAGGTGTGCTTGGGATCATTGTCATATTGAAAACCACAGCCATGTTTCATCTTCAATGCCCTTGCTGATGATTGGAGGTTTGCATTTAAAATCTCATGATACATGGCCCCATTCTTTCTTTCATGTACACAGATCAGTCGTACCAATCCCTTAGCGGAGACACAGCCCCAAAGCATGATGTTGCCACCCCCATGCTTCACAGTAGGTATGGTGTTCTTTGGATGCAACTCAGCATTCTTTCTCCTCCAAACAAGACAAGTTGTGTTTTGTGTTTCTGTGTTTTCTCTCTATTATATATAATTATTATTATATTATTATTATTATTATTATTATTATATATTACCAAACAGTTCTACTTTGGTTTCATGTTACAAAAAGATGGAAGCGTGGTGTATGTTTGGGCGCTGAGGTAAGGAAGATCTCTGATGCTGGCTTCTTTTCCAGACTTTATTAAAATAATTGCAGTTATAATTATTCAAGCTTAAGGCTCTCAAAACCCACGATGCATTTCGACGTGCACACACGTCTTTCTCAAGTGAAGAAAGACGTGTGTGCACGTTGAAATGCATCGTGGGTTTTGAGAGCCTTAAGCTTGAATAATTATAACTGCAATTATTTTAATAAAGTCCGGAAAAGAAGCCAGCATCAGAGATCTTCCTTACCTCAGCGCCCAAACATACACCACGCTTCCATCTTTTTGTATCATTTTGACTCCCTATGGGGAGAGTGGTGGAGTGAGCTGCAGAGGAGGGAGAGTACCTGAGAAGACGTCAGCTGGATCGGCCCCTTTACTAGACACGTGACGCCGCCCGGCACTAGTGTTTCCCCGGAGAAGACCTCGTAGGAAGCACGAGGACGGAACCGGAGGATTCCGTTGCTTGATTTTAATAAGCTTATCTACGGGCTGTGGTTTATAACCAGACCAGGTGAGTTTAAACGCAAAAGAACCGCCCGCTAACAGCCCCATGTGTACAGGCGCACTATAAGCTGTTGTTGTTTTTCCTTTACATTTTGGTTTCATGTGACCATATGACATTCTCCCAATACTTTTCTGGATCATCCAAATGCTCTCTAGCAAACTTCAGACGGGCTTCCGACATCTAATGGCTTAAGCAGGGGGAAACGTCTGGCACTGCAGGATCTGAGTCCTTGGCGGCATAGTGTGTTACTGATGGTAACCTGTGTAATGTTGTTCCCAGTTAGGTCCCCCCTTGTGGTTCTAGGATTTTTGCTGACCGTTCTTGAGATCATTTTGACCCCACAGGGTGAGATCTTGTGTGGAGTCACAGATAAAGGGAGATTATCAGTGTTTTGGTATATCTAACATTTTCTAATTATTGCTCCCACAGTTGACTATTGCAGATTCAGTCTTCCCAGCCTGGTGCGGGGCTACAATTTTGTTTCTGGTATCCTTCACCAGCTCTTTGGTTTTCACCATAGTGGAGTTTGGAGTGTGACTGTTTGAGGTTGCGGACAGTTGTCTTTTATACTGATAACAAGTTCAAACAGGTGCCAGCACTACAGGTAATGATAGGAGGACAATGGAGCCTCCAGTACTACAGGTAATGAGTGGAGGACAGAGGAGCCTCCAGTACTACAGGTAATGAATGGAGGACAGAGGAGCCTCTTAAAGAAGAAGTTACAGAACTGTGAGAGCCAGAAATCTTGCTTGCTTATAGGTGGCCAGATAGCTATTTTCCACCAAAATTTGAAAAAGATTTCTTTCCATATCAGACAATGTGATTTTCAGGATTTATTTTCTCATTTTGTCTCTCATAGCTGAGGTCACCTCTCAACTTTTTAAGTGGGAGAACTTGCACAATTGGTCGCTGACTAAATACTTTTTTCCCCATTGTATGTGGATAAAAAATAAGAAAGTTATGGCTCTTTGAAGAAAGGAGAGGAAGAAAGTGAAAGAGCAGAAAAGGAAAATCGCCCAATCGTAATGAGGTTAATGATTTATCCTAAGGATTAGCCATCAATGTAAAAGTTCTGTTCAATCCCTTTAACTAATTTCAATCCAGGGGACTTGGAGCTCTGAATCTGATAGGTAGGACAGGGTGGCTTTTTACAGCTTCCTGGGCATCAGTAGACAAGGGATCACCACGAAATCTGCATTGGCAGTTGCCATAGAATGTAATTCCAATTCTATTGTGTAGCTTTGAATAGACAACACTACGAAATGTATCTTATATCCACTGGTAAATAAATACTTATTGGTCTCCATCCAGCATATATTCCTTCACGACCATGTGGCTTACGCTATTGTACTCACAGAAGGAAGTTGACTAGAATTTGCAATAAGTAGGTATAATTGACCCTGCACCTCATCATTACCTACAACAAACATGCTCCAAAACATACACTGGCCCTTAGCATCCGGATTAAAAATTAGTTCTAAGCATTTTTAATTAAGACAAAATATGAAGCAAAATGTAACTATTTTATTGTATTTTAAAAGCATATTGTATGGTACACATTTTCCTGTTCCCGTTGTGAACATGCAAAATTTAGGGCTACAACAATAGTTTTGTGGGAAAAAGTAAAATGTTCATTTTTTTCTTCCACTTTGCTTTAGTTCCTGTGACGCACCTGAAGGTTTAATAAACTTCATGAATGTGGTTTTGAGCAGTTTTTGGAATGGTGTCACTTTTGGGTGTTTTCTATCATGCAGGCACCTCAAAGTCACTTCAAATGTGATGTGGTCCCTAAAAAAATGGTTTTGTAAACTTTGTTGTAAAAATTAGAAATTCTTGATAAATGTTTAACTCTTCTAACTTCCTAACAGTGAAAAAAAATACGTTTAAAAAATGAAGCAGATGTACAGTCCCTGACAGAAGTTATGTTGCTTATCCATGATATGTAAATAAAAGCTTATAACCTGAGCTTACATTCATCCATTGGTTGTATAAATTACTCTTTTGAAAGCTGAAACCCTCCAAAATGAGGTTTAGGTTAAGAAAATAAATTGGCATCAATGCTGAAATATTGATCATTTGATGAACACAGAATGGTCAGATTTTGGCAAGACAATAGTTTTGTCGCCTGGTCATATAATGCACCCAATCCTAGTTTACATCCTCACCTGTGCTCAGTAAATGATCGGTTAATTAGTGGGTGTGTCTAAAAAGAAACCCAGCACCCCAGACCTTCACTTCAACTGCAACTTGAGCTCTGACAACATGCCAAAAGTCCACCCTGCGACCAAAGCCTTGATTATCAAGAGGCTGAAGACCAGATCCACTGCAAAGGTGGCTGGCACTTTTAATCTGTCTCAGCGTCAAGGACAAAGAATTAAAAAAAGATTTGAAAGAACTGGAGATGTGTTTGACAAGCCCAGGTCCCGCAGACGCTGCAAGACAACTGCTCAGGAGAAATGTTTGTTGGTTAAAAAATTCAAAGCAAGTCCCTCTTCCGCTGCAGCAAAGCTCCAACAGGCCTGGTCACCTCAAGTCCCTGTGTCAACTAGAACAGTTTGTAGGATTCTGTCTCGAAATGGCCTCTATGGTCAAATCAGTGTCCAGAAGCCATAACTAAACAAAAGGCAAGTAAAAAACCATGTGGCCTTTGCTAAGTCCCACAACCTGCTAAACAGATGGACGCTAGAAATGTGGTAGAATGTGGATTTGTCTGATGAATCTTCAGTAGAATTACACCACAGCAGCCGCAAATACTGCAGGAGACCTACTGGAGCCCGTATGGATCCAGATTTGATGGTGGAAAGATCATGATCTGGGGTTACATTCAGTATGGGGGTGTGCGAAACATTTGCAAGGTGGAAGGCAGTATCAGTAACCTAAAATATCAAGAAGTATTAGCTACCTCTTACATTCCAAATCATAAAAGGGGTCAGATTCTGCAGCAGGATGGTTCTCCATCTCATACATCCATCTCTACAACAAAGTTCCTCCAGGCAAAAAAGATCAAGGTGCTCAAGGACTGGCCAGCCCAGTCACCAGACATGAACATCATTGAGAATGTTTGGGGTAGGATGAAAAAGGAAGCTTGGAAGACAAAACCAAAGAATCTAGATGAACTCTGGGAGGTATGTAAGACTGCATTCTTTGCTATTCCTGAGGACTTCATTAATAAATTGTATGAATCATTGTTGAACCGCATGGATGCATTCCTTCAAGCTCATGGAAGTCACACAAAATATTAATATGACTCTAATAGCACCACAACTTCATTCACCAATGTTATGCAACATATATTTGTATTTTAAGTTAATTATTTGTTTGAAAATCACATTACTTTCTGTGTGCGACAAAACTTTTGTCTTCCCAAAATCTGACCGCTCTTTGTTCATTAAATGATCAAAATTTCAGCATTGATGCTGACTCACCGTGGCCGGGACTCCGGTTTAGACAGGCGATGCTTCCTTCCTCCTTGTCACGGGTGGACCGCGCCTGCCGGTAGTGGGGCCCGGTGTAGTGCAGATCAAAAGTTGAAGACGTGTTGGTGGAACAGATTAAAGGGGTTTTTAATTTATTCGTGACGCCACCTATGAGTAGTTTCGGTAAGGACTACCGACGCTGCGGAACCTCCCGGGGGATGGACAGCAGCAAGATGGAACGCTCCCCACAGGCTGAGCGGTGATCCCCGGAGGCTGGAGCTGCTTAAGATGTTGTGCAGCAGCTGCGGTTACCTTGTAGTGCGGACGGACAGTTCATAAGGAAGCACGGACACAGAAAGTCTCTGCAACGGGTCTTTACTGTAACCAGCAGGCAGTAAATGGTATACAGATTACAGGTAGTAGACCGGGTGGACTCAGCAGTGATGGTGTCCCTTAGAAATCCGCAGTGTTCCTCCATTCTAACTAAGTGATTGCCAGTGTCGCCCAGGAATACCAGGTCGGGTACGGGGAGGCTGCTTCAATGCCCTATCCATGATGTACGTTCTGGATGTTTTGGGGAGCCTTGGATCCCTCAGTGGGTACACCGCTGGTTAGACGACTGGAAGTTGGCTGGTGGTGGGGTGCTCCTGTGAAGCTGCTCCTCCACGCTTCTGGTTCGCGTAGCAGAGGTGAACTGCTGCCAGCTTCGGTACCAGTGAACCGGCTGTGAGTTGTGGGCACGGGAGTCTTTTGGGAACCCGTGTGAATGATGCCCAATCCCGGTTGGTAAGGCCTCAGGTGCTGACACCCGACCGGTGACGGCCCGGGGGCTGCACGGGGTGCGGAGCCCCCGCTCCTCTCCAAGTTCAAGTTCTCTCTCCTAGATGTGTTCTAGGTTCTGTTCTAGACCCTTGTGTTCTGTGTAGACTATTGTGTTCTCCTACACACTACCCTAGCACTCCGCCCACCAGGACCTATGATTGGCCCTCTGTTCTAGGTGATGCATGCAGGGTTGGATTTCTAAATTAACCACTTCACTGCTGTGTCAGAGAATATTGCGGCTGCATTTATGGCTGCAATACCCTCTTGTGACGCACTCGTTGCGGGGCGCCACAATGCCAATTTATTTTCTTAACCTAAACCACATTTGGGAGGGTTTCAGCTTTCAATAGAGTAATTTATAAAACCAATGGATGAATTTAACATCAGGTTATAAGCTTTTATTTACATAACATGGATAAGCGACATAACTTTTGTCAGGGACTGTACAGTAGACATGAGGAAAATGGTAGTTATATCACACAGGATAGTTAATAAATATCTTCTTTATGAATGTTCTTTATTGGCCTGCAGCTTGATCTCGAGCTATGATGGCTTTATGGATGAACAGTTTGTAGGAAGATTGAAGTTGGGCAGACTAGATAAATCCACCAGGGTCTTTTTCATCGTTATCTTGATAGTATTAAGCCATTGGGTTGCTACTCCAACCTCCTTATCCTCCTCCTCCACCTCCTCTGCCTAGCTACTCAGCTGTGTGAGTCTGGGTTGATTCCAAGTGGGATCTTGACCCTCATCATCATCCTCTCTGTTGTTCCACTTCTTGCACCGAGAGTCACCCTCCTCCTCACAGTACAATGCAGGTGTCTCTCAGATATATGAGTTTCTTCACCATTTTCATCATCATCATTACCTCCCCCACCGGGGTTAACGTTTGGTGATGAGGATCTGGGTTCTTCTGGGACTCTACTTCATCCGTCCGCAGGTCTAACACCAAAAGGTTTTGGGCATTGGTGAAGATGCTTTCATCCTCTGGAGTCAGTGAATGTTTGGAGCAGACCTCTGATACCCATGGAATAGAATGTGTGAACATCTCTGCAGAATCGCCCATCTGTGTTGTCACACAATCAGTTTTGTGGTTGGAGAGTTGTGACACATGGGTAATTGGGCTCAATCTGTGAGGATTGTACTGTGTGTGATGTTGAGGTGCAGGACGAGGAGGGGAAGCCATTTGATACAGCACTTGCCATGAACTGTAGCAAAAGCTCTTTCTAGGCTTCATCCACTTTGGGTTTTCATTGGCTGTAAGTCATTATCATCAACATTAACAGAAAAACGTTTAGCTTACAACCTAAAGATATACCCGCAGGGGAGTATTAATATATAAAAAAAAGTCATGCTGCATACATCAATCACCTGCTGCACAGCACTATGTCCTAGTGGTTGGTTACCTTTAAGGTCAGTCCATTCTGCTTCCTAAATAAAAGTTAAACCACAATTACCTTTGGAATGGCATTTATCTGCCAACCAAGATCCCGGGGCGGTGCGGTCTTTTTGCCAAATCTCAACCCATTCACATTTCACACTTCTGTTAGTTATAGTGTTAGGACCCGGTGAGATGGAAGCACCTTTTCGTCGGTCAACGGGCACTCCGGAGTGGCCAATTGCTGAAGCTAAGTCTTGCAATTTGCATTATATTCTAGGGCAGTGACTGTCATAATACATTTTACATGTATTAGCTGTGCAGTTTGGCCGCTCATTGCACTCATGATTTAGACAAACAGTCATAGTTCTAAAATACAATAATTAAAGTGAAAACAATGACGACCCTGCTCATAAGAGTTTACAATCTACAATGAGGTGGTGGTGACACAAATTACAGGTGCTTATTTACAATGATGGCATGAAGGTACAGCCAACTTGAGGAAATGGGGAATAGATAAAAGCTGCATGAGTCATCACCAGCCAATGTGTGCACAGCTATTGGATTTCATGGAGAATTATGTTAAGAGATATAGTGAATGGGCTATACATAAAGGACTTCGAATAGGGGACGTAATATGCCACCCTAAAATGGCGACTGCCTAAAACTATGTAAGTTGTGGATAGTTCTAATTTCTTGGGGTAGAGCATTCCAGACAATTGGTGCAGCTCTGGAGAAGTCTTAGAGCCGTGAGTGGGAGGTTCGCATTACTGTTAGTCGAAAGTCGTTTATGAAGCGTAGAGAATGAGTGAAGTGATACACAGAGATGAGGGAGGAGACGTAGGGTGTAGCCACTCTGTTAAGAGCTTTGTGGGTGAGAACAAGCTATTTAAATTAGATCCTATACTGTATGGGCAGCCAGTGTAATGACTGGCACAAAGCAGGTGCACCACTGTCAGCATTATGTTGAGGGTCATCTCCAACAAAACTATCCAGATGGACAACCATTGTATTGGCATCGCTTCATGTTCTTTAGTGGACTATTGAAAAAGAGTTTTGGCCCTGACAAGTTCATACATCTTTTACTGTTTCTATTTCCTTGTTGTTGTGTTGTGATATTCTAATCCCCGGTGATGGGAAGCAGACCAACACTATTTGCATATTATGTGTTGGCAGCTGAACCATCCACTTAATAAGTACAATAAAGACTATTTATATTGGATGGAGGCCGTCAAGAAGACTGACTATATAACTGTACCCATATCAGAGACACACAGCAGAGCAGACACCATGGGGTGTACAATACTCTGTTTGATCCTACTGGGTTTACTGGAGAAGTCCTATGGACAACCAAAGTGAGTTTCATGAATTTACCTTGAATATTGCACTGAATATTTTACTTTTTAAACCCATAAATATGAAGGATATCTTTTTTAGTTTTCTTGTTCCTTTATTATTATTATTATATAATCACCTTCAGCTCAATCTCGAGCTGTGGCAACTTAATGGATGAACACTTTGTAGGAAGATTAATCCTGTACAAGTCTAGATAGCTCCACTAGTGTCTTCTCAACCTAAATAGGTCCGCCAGGGTCTTCTAGACCTAGATAGGTCCGCCACGGTCTTCTAGACCTACTGTAGATAGGTCCGCCAGGGTCTTTTAGACCTAGATAGGTCCACCATTGTCTTCTCCGCACTTATCTTGATTGTATGAAGCCATCGAGTTGTCTTCTTCTTTGTTATAGTTCCTTTATATGGGCTTTATAAGATTAGAGAAACATGGCTGCTTTTACATAGCGCCGTATCTGAACTTCCTGTAGATCAGAAACTTTGGGATGAGGTGCAATATCAAGTGGAAACTGAGGACAGTAGTGGCATTTTTTTTATTAATATTTTTTGAGTCATACACTGCATATACAGTATATATATGGAAGTAGGCATCCAAGGAAGTCATGGAGACCTCTGCAACCCATGTTAGAAATCTGAGGACCTACATTTAGTATATGAATATAAATCATTCTGGAAGAGGCTGCGGCTCTGTTTTGAAAGAAAGTAGTTTTTGTTTTTCTAACCCTGAACTTTAAACGTAAATAGTTAAGAAAAAGTACCTTTAAATATTATAAATTTCACTAAATACCTTTATTAGGCAAAAATGTTGCAAAAAAGCACTCTTAATTATTGGACTCTTAGGATTTGAAATATGTCAGCTCCCAGCAGTTTCCCAGTCATCCAATATCTTAGAGCATGCTGGAGAAAGAAATGAAGTGAGTGTGTCGTCTTATCATAACGCACATATCTCTGTTCACCGAACCTGACAAGACAAGCGGAAGAGTAGAGTGCAGACTTAAGGAGAGGAACCATTCCAGTTGACTGAGATTGAACATTTATTTCATCAGTCAGACAGGTTTATTGGAAGGCAGGATGACGACATGGAGCTACTGGAATAAATTATTCAAACTGTCTTCCACCTGTCCTGTCAGGTTTGGTGAACAGAGGAATACGCATTCAAGATACCAGACAAGAGGCTGCGCTCACCCGAGTCTCAAGCATATGTTTTTACGCAGCTCATCCTAAGACGTGACTTTTTGCTACTTTATTGCCTAATAAAGGTATTTAGTAAAATGTTTAATATGTAATTATACTTTATTTATTTTGGTAATTTATTATTATTATTATTATTATTGTTGTTATTATTATCATATTTCTCAGAGTACACATTTAGGTAAGATATTATCCAAAGCAAGATTCCCGGGCACTAGGCTTGGCCCACTATCAGACTCCTTCTCATCACTGAGATAAGCGGTGTTGCACTAGTCTCAGAAAACAAGTGCATGCACTCATAAGAAAGTATCAGACGGTGTGGCGTTATAATTCGGCTTCTTTATTTCATCCGTGCAGGCAATGGTGGAGGGAGGGGTGCGGAGGTGGACGACGAGCACTCCGTTTCACACTGAATGGACCCGTTGAAGCACATTCAGTGCGAAACGGAGCTGCCGTCGTCCACCTACACACCCCCTCCCTCCACCATTGCCTGTAACCTGCACGGAAGAAATAAAGAAGCCGAGATTATAACGCCACAAGTGGTGAGTGCCGTCTGATACTTTCTTATTTAGGTAAGATATGTTACATGCGTGATGGTGAATGCTGAGTTTCCTTCCTAAATTTATATATTCAGTTAGTGGGTACATTTTTTTTTCCTCCCACATTTCTTAAAGGGGTTATCCACCCTATTTCTAGATTTCACAGGTAGAAAAAAAACACTTTTTTTTACAACCTATACAGTAATGTAGAGGGTGGTTCTGTTCTTGTACCTGTCAGCTCTTGGAGAGCAGTTACAATGGACATCTATTGGTCATGACTGGTTTTCAATCTGCATGTTTTGTCTAGAAATGAGCAAGCCTTTTAATGTTCGAGTTTGGTTTGGTGCTCCTGAATATCCAGGTGATTGGCAAACAGTTAGGGGAACAGTTCAACAAAGCTCCCAAACCCCAATAAACTCAATGGAAGGCAAAAGTAAAGGCATAGACACACCTTCAGGGGGTCTGAAAGCTGCCAAACCAACTCAAACCATTTTAAAGTGCCCTCCCTGTAATTGGTTAAAGTCAAACTTTCCCCTACCCACTCTCTCTGCCGTCGGCTGTGATTGGTTGCTGTAAACAGTAGCTGACTAGGTCCCGAAGTGGAATTTAAAAATAAATACATAATTGAAATAATTGGCTTGGGGTCCCCCCAGTTTTGATAACAGCCAGGATAAAGCACACAGCTAGAAGTTAGAACTGTCATCCTGGGGAGGCAGTGTAAGAATAGCAGCCTGCAGTCATCCCACTTTTGCCACATTAATTTGAAGTGCCAATTCCTGGCGTTTTTGCCGGCTCTCCCTGATGCCCTGGTGTGATGGCAATTAGGGCAATAAAAGGTGTTAATGACAGCTGAGTAGTGCCAGCTTTCATCAAGCCCTGGATTTGAAATGCTCAGACCTCTATAAGGTTTGTACATTACCAATCCTGTAAGGAAATAGTAAAAAAAAAACACAAACAGAAAAATCCTTTATTTGAAATAAAACCCACAGAGAAAAATTCTAAACTTGAAAAAAACACACAGACTCCCCCTTTAGCATATAAATTAACCAAACCTTACTAAACTCTAACAGTGATCCACAACACGATGTTCAGCGAAGCTTCTCAGCTCTGCAACATTGCGGTCAATGGAAACATTATGCTGCAGTCTCATGCATCACCGGCATGACCGCCCACTCTCTGGAGAGAAGCATGCAGCTGCAAGTATTTCTGTGGAGCTACATGCTCCTGATGGGAAAGTGGGTGGACATGCTGGTTGATGCCGATGCAGAAGTAGGATTGGGCTTAGCAGTGTCCACTCACTGCATGCAGCTTTTTCACACTGACACCCGGCTGTGTGAGAGATCATATCAAAGAGTTCATCTGAGGTCACAGCTGATGTACTGTGGGAACCAACTGTGACCTCAGATGAACTCTCTGATGTCACCACTCAGAGTCACTGCTCTTGGTGAAGTCTGTTTAAGTGCTACTTGCGATGAGCGGTCACTGTAATGTAACCAGTCATCGCGATGTAGAAAAGCTGAGAAGCTTTCAGAAAAATCATTGTGGATTTACTGTTGGAGGATATGTTTGGGGTTAATAAACAGGTAGAAGAGGGTGTTTGCATCTTTTATTTAAATAAAGGATTTTTCTCTGTGTGTTTTTAACTACTTACTCACTAGATTGGTAAGGCGGGGATCGTATAGAGGCTGGAACATCACCAATACAGGGCTTGATGACTGCTGTCAATTCTTAGCTGTCATTAATCCCTTCTAATACCTCATTTGCCAATGCACTAGGGCAGTGGGAAGAGCTGTGGAAAAGCTCCAGGGTTGGAGTATATAATGGAGTCTCCATTTCTGGGACAGCTGCGGCCTGCTTTTTTAGGCTGGGATTGGCCAATAACTATGGTCTCTTCCCACCCTGAGAATACCAGACCACAGCTGTCAGCTGTATCTTGGTTGCTGCTGCGTGTCACACTGAGCGAGATCGCTAGCGCCGGTCAGGGTACTTCCGCTGGGAGCATCCAGGGGATGATCGGCGATCATCTCCCAGCTGCGTCGCCGCTGACCTCCATGCAGCAGGAGATGACCTGCAGCTACCGTCGAGAGATCATCGGCTAGCGCTGCTGATCTCCCAACGGTAGCGGTGGCGTGCGTGGTTCAAATCCGGTGCCAATTCGCGGCTGGACTGCGTCTGTCGCTGATTGGTTGTGCCCGGCCAGGATTTCTGTTACAGACAGACAGAATTAGACGATTATATAGTAGGATAACTGTTGTCAGTTTTGTACTTTGTCCAAGTCTCCAGGGGATTTGAAATTTACAGAAGAATAGCAAAGAGGTGTCTAAGTGGCTTAGAGGTTTGTGTGGCCGCTGCTTCACTAACAGTCATGTTACTGTGTGCAGCATTTTCCAGAAGTCCTTGCCTTTGGCAGCTTCCCTGAATGTTTCACAGACATGCATAAACTGTGTTACGGCCCTTTCACATCAGCGTTTTTTCAAATCGCGGCAGATGCGGTGAAAAAAACGCATCTGCCGCGATTACCGCATACCGGCTGCACTTGTGGCGCGGTGCGGTAAACTCCATACAAGGTATAGGCGGACTTGCGGCAGGTACGGCAAGTGCGATTTTGGCACTTGCGGCAGGTGCGGCCGCGAAAAAAACCGCGGCTGACAGCATTTTTTTTCGCAGCCGCACCTGCCGCAAGTGCCAAAACCGCACTTGCCGCACCTGCCGCAAGTCCGCCTATACCTTGTATGGCGTTTACCGCAACTGCCCCGCAACCATGCCGCAAGTGCAGCCGGTATGCGGTAATCGCGGCAGATGCGTTTTTTTCACCGCATCTGCCGCGATTTGAAAAAAACGCTGATGTGAAAGGGCCCTTATACTGTGAATGTCCTTCGTTGCCTAAAGCAGAGGTTCCCAACTCCAGTCCTCAAGGCACACCAACAGTGCAGGTTTTCAGGATTTCCTTAGAAATTGGAATCATTGCCAGTGCAGGTGATTCAATTATCACCTGTGCAATACTAAGGAAATCCTGAAAACCTGCACTGTTGGTGTGCCTAAAGCAACCAATCAGAAGCTGAGCTATGATTGGTTGCTTTAGGCCACCTGATAAATATCCAGGCCAACTGTCAAAACAGGAAATGCAGTATCTATTAGCTCACGCACACAAACAGTATACAGTGATACCTCAGTTTTTTGTTGACTTCGGATATTGTCGGTTTTCATCGATGTTTTTTATGAAAATCATGCCTAAGTTTTCAACGATGCCTTGTTTTGGTTGATTTCGATCCATATATCGCTTCTAATTTAGCCATAAAAATGAGATTCCCCTTCCAAAAAATAAAAAGTGCACCCCTCTCTCCCCTCTTCGGCGTCTCCCATACATCAAAAATAGTTTGTTTAATTTTTTTCATTAAAATAATCTTTCATATTCCTTTTACAGTCATTTCTGAGTGATTCTGAATGAAATGGGGTTTTTTAGGTCTTTTTCAGTGTCTCAAACCAATTAATCAATTTAACATTGATTCCTATGGAAATCAGTGCCTCGGTTTTCGTTGATTTCAGTTTTCGTCGATAGTTTTCGGACAAATTATCGACGAAAACCAAGGTATCACTGTATAAGTCTTTCTTGGCCAATTGCTGTAAAGCGTTGGGTTAAAGTTTCACCTCATAACATAGTATATGATGTTCCTTGAGTCAAATGAGGTATGTGTACAAAGTTTTGTGATTGTAGGTGTGACAGTGCAAATTCCTTTATTGGACATACATGCACACATATACACACTCAGCTTTACATATTATATACATATAAATACATATATGTGTGTGTATGTGCAGTTGGGACATTATATAGATGTTTGACATCTATCTATAAATATAGTATTCACAAAACTATAAATATCCCTTTAACATCCTTTTAACAGAGCTATTAAGCGTCCTTGAGATTCCAGGTGTTTGGACACCTGCAGGCTGTGAACTTTGGGATGAGTTTGCAACCTACACATTTGCTTGCTGCTCTGAGCTCCAGGAACCTTAATATCTCCTTTCGATGGAAAGAATAGATAGATAAATACATACATACATACATACATACATGTCAAACGCCTACATAATGTCCCACCTTCCTATATACCGTAAGCTTGCACCCTTTAGTGTGATTCATGTGGCATTAAAGGGTTTTTAACCTTGTGTTTAGAGAAAATATATAATTTTTTTTTAAAAAATCACAAGGAGTCCCCCCTATGTTTAATCGCCACCTATGGTAAAGTAGACAGGTATAGCCTGCAGGCACAGCGTGTGGCTTTACCTTGGCTGGTAATCCAAAACAGTGGTCACTCCACTCTATTTTTTTTCAAATTATTCAGTTCAAAATGAGTAATGTGAAAAAATTTGCGTAGGGTCCCCACATTTTGAAAAACCAGCCAAGAAAATGACGACAGCTGGGGTCTCTTATTCTCAGGGTGGAAAGGGTCATGGTTACTGGGCCTCACCAATGTAAAAACGGCAGCCCGTAGCTGCCACAGGATTGGCGCCTCCGTTACATGCACTACTCCTGGTGCTTCACCCCGCTTCCCCACTGATCTGGTGCTTTGGCAAAAGGGGTAATGGTATTTGGTCTTGCTGTCAGCCTGTAAATGTCATCTGACATCAAGCCCACAGGTTAGTAATATTGAGGCATCAATCAGATACCTGACACTATTAATTAAGTCAGTATGGATACAGATAACCACCCTAATAAATATTTTCTTTAAAAATAAACTCCCCAATATATTTCTCTTTCACCATTTTTTTTAATTAAAACCAGTTTATCTTGAAGTCTACCAAACTACCCTACAAAAAGAAATCATGTTTAAAAAAATGACCCCCAAACCCCCCAAAAAATCCTGAAGTAGTCCCAGCATACAGGGGTAAGATCAGTGACTGCACACCTATTTGCTTGGGGAGGAGGCACTACGCGGCTCCTGGCAATGTGACAATCCGTGACTTATCCGAGGTTGTCTCATGTTACACAATGGGTATCACACAGCAGGAAATCCCCCTGTGTGATCTCAGATAACCTCAGTGATGTCAGCGCTTATCCCACTCATTGTCTCACAATAGCCGCAATATCGCAGGCATATCTCGCCTGTATCGTGATACAGCGAGTGTGAGGAGGAGTGACTTCAGGAAATACAGCTCAATTCAAACTCACGGGATAGGTACTGTATGACCCTTCAAGTCTGAACTGCAGTCATTTTTGTGACGGCATCGCTTGTCACACTGTCACCAATGCCTGCATGCCTGATCACACAGCGTTTGGGGATGCTTTGTGTGAATGTTATCTGACCCCCCCATATGATTGACAGAGGCTCCAGAGAGCTACAGTCATGGTGGAAGGGCTCGAGAATTCCTCTTGCACCCTGGCTACCTGGAAGGAGTCTTCCAGAGCATGGGTTGGCAACTCCAGTCATCAAGGGTTGCTTTCAGTATTTCCATAACAATACACAGGTGGTAATTTAATCACTTGCCCAGGTTAGGATTCTAACACCTTGTGCAATGCTAAGAAAATCCTGAAAACATGCACTGCTTGCAGCCCTTGAGGACTGGAGTTTCCCAGCCTTGTTTTACAGGAGTTTGTGTAGTGTCCTACATATTCGTGCCTCACACAGTCAGACCAGAGGCCTGCAGCTTGTTCTCCAGCATTTGTAGGGGAGTATCAAAGCACTTTTTAGTTTGCAAAAACAGGCACACATGGAGTTAAGTTAAAAAGGTTTACTATTGCAGAGTTAAGAAAAAACACATGATGGTATATGACAGTGATGGCGAACTCCAGGCCTCGAGTGCCGCACACAGTCCAGGTTTTCAGGATTTCCTTAGAGTTTGACAGTTGGTAATTTGATTGCCAACTGTCAAATGCAATGGAAATCCTGAAAACCTGGACTGTGTGCGGCACTCGAGGCCTGGAGTTCGCCATCACTGGTATATGATGTCATTTTTCAGATTTCAGTTACACAAATGCTGATCATTTTTACATAGGCACTTAGCGATGACTATTCATAATAAATCTAAACGACACATATATATATATATAAGTCTACACGATAACAGTGATGTCTTCAGGGGGGAAAAAACTTCCATGGGTCACTGGACATTCCTCTACATACCTCCCCTCTTTAACCATGGCCATCCTCGGCTATAGTGTACACCTGGAACACGTCATGTATACAATTACACCTAAAACACAGGTAAAACATTTTGAAAAGTTTTTGTCCTTCTTACTTTGGTTTGTCCTGATCCCAAGTCAGTCCAAGACCAATGTTCTAAATCAGGCCAAGAGGCCAAAAAGAGCATAAAGTCCAAAGGGCTCACATAGGCATTACAGTCCATTCTATGATTGTAGCACAACACAGGGAGCAGCATTATATGAGCGAGTCCTTCTCCCAGGCAGAGTTCTTGACTGTAGCAAACAAATGACCAAACTGCCACATTGGGTTCTCTGATTCTTTCCCTTTTCACTATCCTCTTTTCACAGTCCATAACACCAAGCAAGTCCCACAAGGATCGGCAAAGTCAATTTTAATTGGGCACAGTTCATCAAAATAATGAGACACAGGCCATTAAGGGCACAGTTCATTTAAAGCTTTGATGTGAAGATCGAAGGCTGCAGTCCCACTAACCCAGCAGGGGAAGCACAAAAGGTGCAAAACTGGGGAAGAGGAATTAAAATTAGGCTTACCCAGCCACGAGGTATAAAAATCTGACCTTGCTCTACACCGAACACTAAAAAACTGTCCAAATCTGGCCAACAGGGCAACTTTAGAACTAACAGCGAGGTTATCTGCTTTCAATTTAACATCCTGAATGATCCTGAATGATCCTGAATGATGCAGGGTCCCAGCAGGGGCAATTTTTCAAACCTGTCAGTGACCCAACAGTGACCCAACAACAAGCCATTTTTAGGGCAGTCCTCTCTAATCGGCATCCTTTTGGGAAGCCTCCCACTATCGGCAAAACTCTTTCACCAATATCTGGGATGGATGTGTTAGTTTATTACAGTAGTGTTTGCCGCTCCCAGACAGTCTCGGGGGGTCACAGGGTCTTCTCCTCCAGGGACATTCTCCAACACCTGCTCCACAGCATGCCTTGTCAGGACCACCACTGAAGAAGAGAACAGAGGAGTTAGGGGGTGGTCACCCCCTCTAGCACACACTGGAGGACCTCAGGCAACCCCAACAGGCCCCTCATGATCTCTGTGTTCTTTGTGTTTTCCTCCATCTGGCTAGATCCCCATAGTGATTTCTGGCCTGCAGCCGATGCTCTATTCTCTCCATATGGGCCTTCTGCTCCCACTCTTTGAAATCCTGTGAGATAGCGGCTTGACTTACCCCCAACGCATACCAAACCTTGTTACCCTTTACTTTATGAAGGTAACCACCTTCCCAACATAGAAGGTACGAAGTCAGAAGAGTAGATTTTCCAGCTCCAGAGTTGGCCTGTTCACATAGCACTGGTCACCAGTGGCCTCATTGGCTATGAAGCCATATCCCTTCCTCTGAAAGAAGTCCACCACTTGACCTTGGGTACATTGCTCGTCAAAGCTGTTCCACTTAGACCCCTGTAACTCCTCTTGGGCGAGTGTCTCTGAGACAATAAGAATCCTCTCTGGGACTGGGTAGGGGACCCCACATGGCATTCTCCCAGTTGAAGGCATTTGATGAGGGTGCTATGGAAGGCAGGGAAACAGGTGCTTCTGGAACTACGTGCTCAACGATCTTCAAAACCATCAACCCCTGGTGTGGTGAAGAAATTCATCTCTTCCAAAGCAGCCATCTCTTGGGATGGATTCATGTCTGGACTGCAGTCACAAGGTAGCACGGTGTTGTTCCTCCGTACAGCAATCCCAAGATTGCACCGTCCTTCCATGGTGTCACTGTGGCGCCACTCTGGGTCCAGTCGCCACAGATATACTGCATCTCTGTTAGGGTGTAGTATCCCATTCACTGGTAAGGGGAATACAGACCGGTACCGGATTACCCAGACCCCACTAGGAACGATTGTAGTGGGGTTGGGTGGTGAAGGGAATTAGTTAGAGGGAGCACTTTGGGAGGTGTGAGGTCAGAAAGAACACACATAGATTATGTGAAACACGTGACAGAGGGTATCAAAAGAGTGAGAAACATCTAGAACGTAGGAGATGACAGTGAGAAGAAAGACAGTTAACAGAGAAGAACCAGCTGAGAAGAGGTGGTAGAACAGCTGAGGAGGGACCGTTGAACACCAAGCTCGAGTTGGAGGGCAGCTAGAGAATATATGCCTGAGAAGTGTCCAGAGGACAGGAACAAATGGGAGCTCGTCCTAAGGCTGAACCCTAGAGTAGAACATCACCCAAGTTGTTTTGGGAGAAAGAGGGGATTCCCAGAGGAACGAGAAGTGAGCAATCCACCTGTGGGACTCGCATCCATTGTCAAGTGCGGGAAAGTGGAGGGACTAGGCCGCAAGGGACACCAGGAACCCAAAAGACTAGTGGAGAAGACCAGGCTCAGCTAGCAACCCAGAGGTTGTGCCACTTTCAAGGTGACACAGTCGACAACCGCGCACATCTGCTGAAAAGATGGCAAACATAGGGCTAATTGGAGACACTGCAGGGGAACTCCTAGGAAAAGCCCATGGTCACTGGCTCAGAGTTCTGTCTGCAAGGCAGGAAGGGTGAAGCAAGCGCTGTGTAAGACGACCTGGAAAGGACAGATAAGGGGTGCCGGTTACATACCATCCTGTTACCAGTGAGTAGCTGGATTCCTACCTCCGAGAACCCAGTGCTCAGCGAGATGCTGCACAAAGACTGTGTAAAAAACTAAAGACTGCAGCCCACTGTGTCTGTGAACTTTCTTATGCATCAAAAGCACCATAAACACAACTGCCAACTCACTTAGGTCCCTCTGCTACCTTAGGGGTCAGCCCTACTCATAGAAGGCTTAAGAACATTGCTGCCTCCCAACAATCGGCCCCTAGGAAGACTGTCGAGCAGTGGTGGCCATCTATAGCCGCAACCTGCGGGTGACGACACGTATAAATTAACAAGTATCCCCAAGTCCAGTCATCCCTGGCCAGAATGAACCCTCCATGCCAGGTCCCTATCCCTAAGGGGTTAGCCACCCACACTGAACTTTTAAAGACACTGCCAGGGTCATGGAGCAGGGTCTCGGTCACTGTGATCCCCATGATGAAGCTTCCAGAAAACCTGGTTCTGAATATCCTAAGGCCCTGGAGGGGCCCATCCACGATGAGGGGCCGAGGCACGCCCCTTCACATTGTTGGACCCGCCATCTTGGGCCCAGTAGAAAATGGCAGGAAAAGTTCTCGGGTGCTGTGCATAGACAAAGTTCTTTTTCAAGAAGGCCAATAAAGTCTTGTAATGCGCACAAAACCCGGTTCACGGGTTGGTTCGAACCTGTTCGTGATCGCCAAGTTATCTGGTGCCAAGGGTCCGGGTACTCGGATCTCGGGCGTACTGGTACGGGGATGTCACAGGTGGTCGGTGCCCGAGTCCGTGGCCTTGAGCAGACAATATAAAGGAGAAAAATAATAAAATTAAGTCAATCATGACGCCACCTGTAAGTCCAGTACTTTACTCCGGTAATCTCCAGTCTTACAGGGTATGCAGTTGTTACAGCTAGGGTAGTGGACCAGGTGTCATAGGACTAAGCAATGTCTCTCTGAGGCTCCAGGTATGTTTCTTCTCTATACTTGCTCTGTGCAACCTCTGCGCACTCCTTCTTCCTCCCGCTGTCCTTCACAACTTCCGCTTCTAGAACCAGGCCCGGCGGGTGATATGGGAGCCCTTTCTCTCTCCAAAGAGGACCCAACCGAGTTTAGTGCTTCTGGTGTAGACCGTGCATAGATAGGGAGGTTGGATCGTGCTCCTAAGAAGCGATCGACCACGCTGGTAGTTTGTGGCTCAGGGATGGACCACTGCACCACATCAGAGTCGGTACTCCGCTTCGGACTGGGCCAGGGTATTTGGTCACCCTCTTCTTTGTCCCTCCATGTCTGGGCTGCCTTCTTTCACAGGCCCCCTCCCTCCTTGCTCCTTCTCTCTCCTCTCACATTCTGACTATCCACTGTCCTGTTCCTGCTCTGCCCCCACTCCTCCCACGGGGACTGGGTCTTCACAAACATTAGGTTAACCCTTTAGTACTCTGATCTAAGTGTGTGAATGCAGATTGAGAACCTCAGGCTTACATTACCTCCCCATATAACAGGAATACTGCACTCTCTGTCATCGGTGCAGTACCCCTTTGTAGCACGCTGAAAAGCGGGGCGCTACAAAGACACCTGACTTACACATACCTATGCCACAGGGAAGACTTGTTTCTAAAGATGAGGAAACAAAAGACGCTATAGGGTCTTATCCTTTTATAAATATAACAATAGTGATTGCTACTACTCACCTGGGCTGGCTGTGGGACCGCAATCAGTTTATATGTTTAGTACAGCTGCTGCTGGATCCACACTCCATGTGCGCAGTAATAGTAATATATAAATCCAATGGACAGTGCTCGTGTGATCCACCCTACTGTAAATGAGAAATGACCACAAAGAATCTACGGGTAATGGCCATTGGATTTAGAGGGAAGACTTGGGATTGTGGTTGGGGGTTTTGAAGCCTGACCTAATTGGAAGAGAAATAAGAAAATTAAAATAGATTTTTCAGCTTGCCAAGTCTGGAATGTTGAATAAGGCTAATGGACACTGCATGGACAGGTCCAAGGGCCGGGTCCCAGGTGAAGGATGAAGTAATGTAATAGGAAAACAAGGAATGTTTGCAAAAAAAAGTCGAGCACTTGCAAAAAATATAGTTACATAGTCTTCTTCATATAAAAGTAGGAAAACGTTATTAGTGCATATGTATCGCCGTCCTACTAGTTTTGATCAAAAATGCTATTACTCATGGCATAGACATGTTTGAGGTGAACAACTCTATATACACACACGTGACTACTAGTCACAGGAAAAAATGTCTACACCCATAATTTATGATATAACTCACTTGTGCACATACAATAAAGATATCTCTATTATAAACGTATGGAAGGAAAGGAAAAAAAAGGGATTAAAGATTTTCAAGAACTTATATCCATATTATAGTGTTTTAGGAGTGTGAACAGACCTATTAGACCATGTGTGTAAAGCATATAATGGACATATGCTATTTTTATCTGAATTGGTAGAGGATAAGTGTAGAAGAGGTGGCCTCGCACACTGCTGGCCCTCTGCAGTGATAAAGGTTTTTTCTCGAAGACAAAAAGGAAAGACTCTCTTATGGTACCTTTACACGCCGCCACAACAGGATGCATACAACCCGCTACAGGCTACAAATGTGGCTTGTCGCGCCAATATCGCCCGTAGTAGCGGCGTCTGAAGACGGGACGACACAGCCGGCTACAGATACCTCTGCATCCGTGCACTGCCCATAAACAGATGGCAACATCGCCGATTGTAGCGAGCTGTATCGGCGTGTAAAGAACCCACAGAAGGCAACTCGGGACACCCGGCGATGTAGCTGCAATGTGGCTAAGGCGTCACCCATGCTCCGTGATACCGCGCCCCTTCAGCGATCATTGGTGGAAGATGCTGCGTTACGATTGGCCCTTGCCTCACAGCCCTCCATCTTGGATGAGCTGTCCCTTCAGCACTACACATACGCGCCGTATGCACGATCAGATAGTAGTACAATTACGCGGACACACACTTGAACGTAAAATCATAAATGGCCCATGATCTACATACAGTGTGCACATCCTATCAACATGATAACGAATAATGCGGGACACAGCGCACAAGTGTGTGTTACGTACCGCTCTGGCTTATTGCACAGCAGCTGCCGTAGAAGTGTTCCGGGTCTGGCAGTGCGCGCAGGGCGCACACAGATGCACACAATCCCATAGCACATCGGAGGAGATTACCCAGTAGACAGATGAAAGCCGTGTTATACGGGCTGCACTGTGAGTCTTCTGCAGTAGGGGCCGCATAAGTGTGTCGGGCGAGTCTGCGTGTTGGGCTATCTGGAGAGCTCTGCAGCCAGCCTACATGAAAATGCCTCTAACCGCCGCAGAATGGCTGGAAGTGGCCCGTGGGTTTGAAACCCGGTGGAACTTCCCCAACTGTGGCGGGGCATTGGATGGTAAGCACGTGAGGATTACCAAACCTGGCCACTCTGGCTCTTTGTATTTCAATTACAAAGGGTATTGTAGTATAATCCTCATGGCTGTAGTGGATGCCAACTATGAGTTCCTCTACGTGGATGTTGGAATGCCCGGTCGCAACTCAGATGGGGGGTGTTTGCCCTAAGCTCCTTGGCAACACTACTAGGGAATGGTGGGCTAAACTTACCCTCAAATGAGCACACGACCGAACATCTCAACTTTGCGTTTGTGGCGGATGAAGCATTCCCACTTCAGGAGCACCTACTGCGGCCATATCCCCAGAGGGCCCTTACTTCTGAGAGACGCATTTTCAACTACCGGCTATCCCGGGCCCGCCGTGTAGTTGAAAATGCGTTTGGGATAATGGCGAATAGATTCCGGATTTTTCATACGCCTATACATATGAAACCGGAGTCTATTGACGCGGTAGTGGTGGCCTGCTGTGTGCTGCATAACTTCCTGCGTCGTAGGGATAGGGCATCATACACGCCAGGAGGTTATGGAGATTATGCAGACGCTACAACAGGGGAGCTCCGTCCAGGGTCTTGGCGTGATGAGGCCCATGTGATTCTGCCACTCCAGCCGCAGAGCCATGGCCGCACTCGGCGGGAGGCCAGGGACAGTAGAGACGCTTACTGCTCCTACTTCAATGGGTCTGGTGCAGTGAGCTGGCAGGACCAGGCCATATGATGTGGCTGGCTCTGGGAGTTGCTTTTGTGTTTTCAAGGAAGGTGACAGCAGGTTAGCTGCACCCCTTTAATGTTTGGTTGACCTTTTCCATTCTCTTTGTTTTCATTATGTGCATGAGTTTTCATTATGTAGTTAGTTAGATAGTTAGTTTAGGTTATTTTTGTATTTTTTCAATGCACAGTTTGCAATGTGTGGTGATTTGGTTATCCGTTTAATGTGGCTGATTAATGTCACCTGCTCTGGAATTCAACAATGTTTGTACTTTATGTATATTTTGTTTGCACAAGACAAGGTCAACAACATTCATGCAATATATTAAACCTTTTTCTGTTGGATCCAACATAATCTGTGTGAGCCTGATTACTTGGTGGAGGAGGGCAATGTGATGCAGGGTTGGGTGGGGGCCTGGGATGTCATAGCCACCTATTGCCTGGGATTGTGCACACAATATGTGTGTGTAGCCATGTTTTTCGGAAAGTCTTTTGCCCAACAGTGTTTGTGGCCATTGTGCCTACATGATCCTTTATTTTGTTGCAGGCAGAGGGTCCCCTGCACACAGCACATTGATGCAGGACAGACTCTTGCCAGGTGTTTGCTAATACACTGTCACACAGATCTTTGACTTGGTGTCTTGGAAGCTGTTCCACTACATTCACATCTGTCAGCACATATATTAAACCCCATTCAGCCTGTATACATACACATACTTCGCCACAGTTGTCACAGATTGTTGCCAGAAAACGCACATACTGTCTTTTGTAAGACGCTAATGTGTGTCACACAAACGCACCTCAGTTCAATCGGCACACGCGGCTGTCACAAGCGCTGATCGTGCGTGACAAGGCAAACACTTGTACTACGCACACATAGCCCCGGACCGCTACTTTAATACACACGGGATATGTGATTGGCCCCCGCTCTAGCGTGATCCATCGATTTGGATGCATTCGGCAGGCTCCGCCATGTCACAAGCGCTGATTTCGTGCCACACTCTGCTCACTAGTACGGCACGTCTCGGCCATCCGCCCTCTCCGTCGTGCCCAATCACAACTCCGTAGTGTTGGCCAATGGTTGTGGTTTGGGCGCGGCGTACAGGTTTGTGGCACGCCTATTTGTTTTACGTCCGGCCTTTGTTGCTCCCAGATCACTCTGTGGTGGCGGTGTGTAAAGCTGGTACGCTGAGCTACAGACGGCTACTTGCGACACCCGGCGATGTATCTAGCTGTAGATGTAGCGTCGCGTAGCGCACCTTGTGGCGGCGTGTATAGAGGGTGCGGTTCCCGTTGGTAACCGTTCGGCCGTGCTCGTGCACGTGAAGTTGCCGTTGGTATCCATCCTGTTGTGGCGGCGTGTAAAGGTACCATTAGGGTTAAGACATACTCTCCTAGTTACATCCGAGTTTGACGGATGAGACTCGGAACATGCTGGAGCAGTGACCCTGAATGGCCTCTCTCTCTCTGGACGGGGAATGACAGCTACTTGTGTTTCTGTGCAGTATTGCATTCCCCGTCCAGAGAGGGAGAGACCGTTCCGAGTCTCGTCTGTCAAACTTGTATGAGTGTGTCCGAGCCCTTACAGGAATTTGTCTAAGGAGATTTTAAGGTTCCTGGATTTCACAGTTACTGGCAAATGCCCGCCAGATCGTTGGTGCATCGTTAACGATATCTAGCCATGTAAGATCTCACCAACAATCTCTAAACGATGTCCTAACGACCGCGCTCCCCCGAGATCGTTAGTGAGATCGTTTCAACATTGAAGTGTGTAACGGTACCTTTACACAGATTTGAATGAGATAACTTGTCTGCTGGTATTGAAGTCTCCTTGTGTGGCACCCTGTGCAGGGCACCACAGGAACTCTTGGGACATGGATGGAAAGTACACAGCAAGCAGACCCCACTAAGAAACAACACCTTTCACCCCAGACCTGTAGGGGAGCTCCACTGGTTGCCTTAAGCCAGTTCCCCCTATAAATACAGGTCCTGGAGGGAGAAACACCAGAGTGTGCATTGAACTGTAAGCAGCTGAGTGAGCTGACCTGGTACTGGAGCCACGCTAGGCCCATACCAGAGACAACTGAGAACAGTGGTAGATCCTGAGAGTAAGGGTCACAGGAACAGGAGAGAAGCAAGTACTAAATAGGGGCAGAGGAGTCATATCGACTCACCCTAACAGAGTTCCGGTCACTGGATCCGAGCTATAAGGACGCAGTATAGACTTTGTAGAGAAACCATCACTACATATAGGGGGTTTAGCTCCCCGGACACCCGAAGCACCACCAAATGAGACCCCGGAGTCGAGAGCCTGACAGGAGTCCCATACAAGTGCCCTCAGTGCAGCAAACCCGGGTGTGCAGAGACACACAAGAAAGTGCAGTAACGGTTTGGTCGGGTTTCATGCCTGCTAGACTCCAGCAGAACAATGTTTACTAGGAAGCCTACAACACTGCTTGCTGTGGAAAATCCAGAAGTGTTTACCTCATCTCCGGTCGAGTGTACCTGTCAACACCGGTAAAGGTACCAAAAGACTTTATGTGTGCGTGTCCCTCCTTCCAGTCGCACTACACCGACCGCGCTACCCTATTCCTCTTAACTCCATAAACTGCCCCGGGGACCCCCCGCTCGCCCTGTAGGGAGTGGTTCCATCTAGCTGCCGCACATCACCCCGGAGGTCTGAGCAGCACCGATGCCATCACCGGACACCTACAGGTGGCGTCACGAAACAAACTTTATCTTTATTTAACCGTGCATTGACCACCGGGCCCTTACAGCCTTAGGCACCGAACCGTGACCGCAGCCAACGCCTGAGACCTGAGAACCCGGCAACGGTGAGTCACTTGTATAGTCGGCGCTCATCTGTGACCCCATTCAGGAGTTTGGCATGGCTGGCATTAAACTATGAGAATGAGATGATTTCAGTTAACTATTTTTTTCTTCTTTTTCATTCTTTTATTGTTTTGTTTGCTTAAACATAGTTCACTTGGGTATCTGATAATGAATTGTATGATTTATTGAGCAAATACAAATCTAAAGGTAAATGTGTAATAATGAGATCGTCCTCCACAGATGTGTCCTGATCACACCCGGGGTGCTCCACGTGGACACTGAAGAAACCATCATGATCTCGGTAGAAGGACGACCGGTGTCGTCTATTGATGTCACCGTCCAGGATTTCCCAGAGAAAAGATTCTTGTTGGCTCAGACTGTGATTCCTGGAAATAAAGACAATCACTTTCTAGGAAATGCAACAATAAAGGTAAAGTAGGAACCTGAGATGTAACATACAGAACATCAATATCTCCTTCTTCCTGATTCTTCTTTTTCTTCTTTTAATTCTATTTTTTTCTCACCGCCCTACAGCCATTCTTTTACTAGACTTGACCTGAACTTGAGCCTGATGCCTGTACGCGGACATTACAGTTATAAAATTGTTGTTGGGGGCTGTAAAAACAGTGATTACATCTGCAGCAATAAACTCAGAGGTGTATCTAGGTTTTCTGGCACCCGGGTCAAGAATTCAGTTTGCCCCCCCCCCAAGTGGTCTGAATACAGTAGTTGTCATGTGACCATTCATTGATATGCGATTTTCACACTTACATGCCGATGAGCTTCTCTACCTAATTCTCTCAATGTTCAGTGAAAAACAGAAAAGCAGGATGAAAATCTGTCACATGACCGTAATATATGATCTAGTATGAAAATCATGTATGAGTAGAGTGGTCACGTGATGACTGCTGGAACCAGCAAGCAGAGCTGAATCCTGACAGTGAGTATATTACACGCTGTTATGATTAGGCAACAGTGCTTAATGTTATAGTTATAGGGCTTGTCCAGGTTTGAGATGGGTCTGTCATCCCTCTAGGTGTCTGCAGACCTCTGAATTCTCACAGCGCGTGCACTGCACACTTTCAGGATTCCCTCGTGCCAGTGGCAAGATAGGACGGTTACTTGAGGGCAAGTATAAGATTTATATACTTCTGACCACATTCTGACTAGACATATTCAGCCTTACTCCATTCCCTTTCATTAATTGAGGCCTCTCATGTCTATGTGGCACCCCAGAGTCCGGATGCCCCAATGTTATTGTTGCCCTCGGGGGGTAGTGTCACACCTGAGAGAAACAGAGAGTATCCATACCAGGTGAGCCAAGCACACAACACCTTTCTGCCTCCAGGCCTGAAGGGGCAGCTCTAAAACCCGGGTTCAGCGCATCTCCCCTATAAATTCTGGTCTGGGCAGAGTTAGTCAGTTCAGTACGGAGTAGTACTGAGGAAAACATCCGGTGGACTTGAGCAGTGCTAAGCTTGTCCCAGGGTAGCCAAAAAGTAGCTTGAGAGACACGTAGGTGAGGGTCTGAGGAAGTCGAGGAGAGCCTGGCGAGTGGAGAGTGTCGAGCTCACCCCAGTGCAGAGCGCCAGAACCAGACACCAGAGTCCAAGACAGTGAAGGGCCTAATGTCCCAGCAGCCAACACCGGAGGGTGGGGGATTCCAAGTTCCCCAGCCACACCTCAGTGCCTGCAGGCAAAGCAGCATACAGAGTCGAGGAGCAGCCGCCAGAGAAGTGGGACCGGAGAAGGGCACAACGCAGGAGAGAGAGGGCCGCAGCTCAGCTTAGGAAGCAGCAGGGACCCGCTTAAATAGCACAGCAGGGAGGCCTCAGAACTTGCCGGGTGAGGAGAACCCCGAGTTGCTACCAGGTTGCATGGACTCCATGTAACATCATCCGTCAGTGTCCTGCCTTGCACCAGTACCACCAGTAAAGGTGGAAACAACAACCACAAGTCTGTCTGCTACTTTGCGCCCTCCGTCCTGCACCCCAACAGCTGTCCAACACATAGACTTTCCCGGTTGCCCTGGGGATACGCTGGGGAGTGATACCACCATAGCTGCCCATCCATCATCCCCATTGGTCCCGTCTGGTAGCGTCGGTCCAAAAAGAGGAATACTGTGGGTGGCATCACGATCCATTATCTCTACATCAATTCCCTTCACATTTGTAGCAACTCTACAGGGCCATGGAGCTGGGTCTCAGCCCCCTTGTGCCCCCTGAGAGAAACCGAACCAGCCCAGTTCCGGGTAATTCAAATTCGGCACGAACATGGCTGATTCGGTTTAGAACTGTCTAGCTATTTCCCAAAAAGTCAGCAAACGCATATTTGTTTGGTGAGTGATCAGATTAAAAAAGCATTACTGTGTGTAAGGCTAGGGTCACACCAGAGCTATTGCCTGCGTTAAGGTGGGTTCTGTTTAAAATATAGAATTTGGCAGCATTAGCGCAGTGTTACCGGAAAGGAAAGTCTGCATTAACGCTGCCAATTCATTCCTATGGGTGATGGAAGTTCGAGCGCAGGTCAGACACTGGCATCTAAGTGCCGGAGTTCGAAACCTCGCATTATTTCCAAGTACATCACATGACGCGCGCTTCTGCGTCATGTGATGTGCTAGGAAATAGCGTGAGGTTTCAAATTCCGGCACTTAAACAGAACCCCCCTGAATGCAGGCAATAGCGCTGGTGTGACCCTAGCCTAAGTGAAGCTTTTCTTTTACCTTCTTACAGTGTATGATAGCTGATGGGACATGTTTGATGAGGGGAGGGGGTGTAGAGATCAGAGGAGCGTCGAACTCCATTTTTTCCCCCGGTATTTTCTGTGTGGATAATCCTGGTCTGCAGCCAATCAGGGCAGATAAAATATCCAAAAGTTAAAGACACAAGGGCTTGTGTCATTGGCTGGCCTCTTTCATTGGCTGCCAAAGTCACATGTCCATAGGGATATAAGAAGTGGCAATTTGCAGTCATCGCAATATTCAGCGTGTTACTGCTAGGGACAAATCTGCTGCCACTCCCTACATCCGTACATAGGCATTTCGTGCTGAGAACAAGTGTAATTCCTAAACTTGTGTGAATTGCCAAAGCCGCATTTTTTGTATACAGGAAGTGATTGCCAAATCCTTCAGTTTCCCCTAAAAAGGCTTTGTTTGCCCTGTAACCTGTGAATTTCCAAACCTTCAGTTTCCCCTAAAAATACTGTTTGGTCTTTAAGCTGTGATTCTGAATCCTTCAGTTTCCCATATAAAGGCTGTGCTTGGCCTGTAAGGGTGTGTTCACATGCTGTGTATTTACTGCATTTTTTTTACACCCGAGCTCATCAGAAACCAGGAGTGGGTGATTAAATCCAGAAGTGGAGCACTTGTTTCTATTATACTTTTCTTCTGATTGTTCCTCTGATTGCTGTTTGTTTGTGATGAGCTCACGCGTACAAAAAATGCAGCAAATACGCAGCGTGTGAATGCACCCTAACCTGTGAATCTCAAGTCCTCAAGCTTCCCTTAAAAAGGATCTGTTTGACCTTTACCCTGTGATTCTTAAATACTTCAGTTTTCCCTAAAAAGTCTTTGTTTGGCCTTTAATCTGTGAATTTCCAATCCTTCAGTTTCTTCTAAAGTGACTGAGTTTGGCCTCAAACGAGTGATTTTCAAAACTGCGTGCATAAAAGATGAATGGGAAATCCAGGGATCAAGGTGGAAAGGGGAAGGGGGAAAAGTTTGTTATAAAAGGAAATGGGTTTGGTATTGAAAGTGTACGTGGGATAGGTGCTACAGCTAATGTTACTGAAATGTTACTGGATAAAGAGCTGATACAGCTCGAAACGTTGCCATGTATGCCTGAGCTGGAATAAACTACCCTTGCTTTGGAAAAGAAGTGCTGTGACCCTCTTTGAACTGTATGTATAATAGGGGCTAGAAGGAGCCTCTGGGACGCTCTGCACTCTGATTTAAACCAGCCATACACGCTGCTTCTGTTTTTCTTGGTAATGTTACTGAAAGCTATACTGACCAAACACCGGCTCGTCGTATTCCAAGTCAGTGTGGCAGCGTCTGTTACTGGACACCCTATTCCAGTCTGTTTGATTGCCAGCAGCAGAGTGATACGAGTTGTGGATGAGGCCCAGAAAGAGCCTTTGCTATAGTTCATGGAAACAGCTGCATCAAGTGACCTGTCCTCCTGTTTCTCCACCTCAGCATCACAAACAGTACAGCCCTCAGAGGTGGCGCCCCAATTACCATGTGTCACCCCATGTAACACTCTCAAGTCTCCAACTGCACAACTGATTGTGATAAAAAACAAATAAGTGGGTTTGCAGAGATGATCACTAGGGATGAGCGAGTAGTGAAATATTTGGACTCGCTATATTCATAAAGAGTAGGTCCTAATACTCGGGTACTTGTTACGAGTAGCAAGTCCAATGTAAGTCAATGGGAAATGTGAGTACTTTCACAGTGTATCTGGGAAAGTTAAATAAAAGTTAGTAAAAGGTGTTAAAAATAAAAAAATTACATAGTCACCTATCCGACGGCTGTCCCCGGACCCAAAAAAAACCACATCTGATGGGCTGCCAGGACCTTAAGTCTGATGGCCAATCAGATGGCTAGTAGCAATCAGGTGGTGTGTGACATCCATTTATTTGTTCTCTTTCCACCCCCGTTCTCCCCCCCCCCCTCCCCCCCGTTCCTCTCCTTCATTTCAATCACTCACTGTCTCTTTTTTTTTTATTCCTTTCATTATCTTCCCTTTTCTCTTCCTTCCTTCCCTAATTCCTTTTAATACCCATTTCTTACTTCACTTGCTGTCTTTCTTTCTTTCTTTCTTTCTTTCTTTCGTTCTTGCTTTATTTTTTGTCTTTCTTTTTCTGTCTATATTTCTTTTTCTTCCTTTCTTTCCTTCTTGTTTCTTTCTTCTCCCTACTTTTTTTTTTCTTCTTTCCATCTTTTTATTTTTCTCTTTCTGTATGTCTATTTCCTTCCTTCCCTCCTTCCTTCTTTCTCTCCTTTCTTTCTTTTTCTTTCTTTCTTTCTTTCTTTCTCTCTTTTCTTCTGTCTTTACTTCTTTCATTTACTTGTTTTATTTTCCTTTTCTTCCTGAGTTTCTTTCGTCCTACTTCCATTCTTTCATGTAATACCCTTCAATACTGTCCCTAAGGTTAGGGACACACTAGCGCCAAGCATCCACCAAAAGGATGCATTTTTTTCATCTTCAAATTTCTGTAAACGGATGCGTTAACTCCAATACAGCATAGACTCCAATACAAATAACACATGGCCAAATTGCTGTGTGTTTGGGACTATGCATTTTTGGTGGAGCACATCATAATGTGGTCTGCAGCGTTTGCATGCCCGTTTTAATTTAACATTGGAGACTATGGCAAATGCATCCGTTAAGGCATGTTACATACAATTACATAGTACATACATGTACTATGCGTTAACGCAAGCGTCAAAAAAAAAAAATTTTAACGCATCCATTTAGCGGATGGCACTACTGAAGTGTGACCCTAGCCCTACTCTCATCTTTTCTTCCTTCATTTGAGTTCCCCTCTTTCTTTACCTTTCTTTACCTTCTTTTTCTTGTTTCTCTTCCCTTTTGTCATTCATTTTTCTTCCCTTTCTTTACATTTACTTCATTTACTCTATGATCATTTTATTCTATTATTTTAGATTCCATCTCAGACATTTATGAACACTGCGATGAAGAAGCAATTTGTCACAATCAAAGCAATAACATCAGGGTGTTCATTGGAGAGACATGTCCTTCTGTCCTTCCACAATGGCTACATCTTCATCCAGACTGACAAACCCATCTATACCCCAGGATCTAAACGTAAGAACAAAATGTATTATATGCATATTATTCTAAATCTCATTATACAGGGTGGGCCATTTATATGGATGCACCTAAATAAAATGGGAATGGTTGGAGATCTTGACTTCCTGTTTATGGCACATTAGTATATGGGAGGGGGAAAACTTTTCCAGATGGGGGGTGACCATGGCGGCCATTTTGAAGCCATTTTGGATCCAACTTTATTTTTTTCAATGGGAAGAGAGACATGTAACACATCAAACTTATTGAGAATTTCATAAGAAAAACAATGGTGTGCTTGGTTTTAATGTAACTTTACTCTTTCATGAGTTATTTACAAGTTTATGACCACTTATAAAATGCGTTCAAAGTGCTGCCCATTGTGTTGGATTGTCAATGCAACCCTCTTCTCCCACTCTGGACACACTGATAGCAACACCGCAGAAGAAATGCAGCACAGGCTTCCAGGATCCGCTGTGTCAGATGGTGAACATCTCGTATCTTTACAGCATAAACAATTGTTTTCAGATGACCCCAAAGATAAAAGTCTAAGGAGGTCAGATCGGGAGACCTTGGTGGCCATTCAACTGGTCCACGACGACCGATCCACTTTCCAGGAATCTGTTCATGTAGGAATGCTTGGACCTGACACCAATAATGTGGTGGTGCACCATCTTGTTGGAAAAACTCAGGGAACGTGCCATCTTCAGTGCATAAAGAGGGCAACACATCATCATGTAGCACACAGATATCCAGTGACATTGAGGTTTCCATTGATGAAGAATGGCCCTACTATCTTTGTACCCCATATTCCACACCATACCATCAATGTTTGTGTTCCAGCAGTCTTGGAGGGATCTATCCACTGTGGGTTAGTGTCAGACCAATAGCGCTGGTTTTGTTTGGTAACTTCACCTTTCACAAAAACGTTTGCCTCATCACTGAACATAATGTTCTGTGTAAACTGAGGGTCCTGTTCCAATTTTTGTTTTGTCCATTCTGCAAATTCAGTGCGGTGATCTGGGTCATCCTCTTTGAGATGCTGCAGCAGCTGGATTTTGTAAGGTGCCATCTGTGAGTAGATAATATCCACCGAAGGGATGTTTGACTGATGCCACTCTACGCTGTGGGCTCTTTCTGAATGAAGCTAGGACAGTCCTCAGTGGTTGATACCTTTTAATGGTTAACTTACCATCTATTCACTTAGCCATTAAAAGGTATCAACCATTGAGGACTTTCAGATTGCAATATATCTTTCAATCTACTGGCTAACACCATATAAAGTTTCTTCATTGGTGACAGTTTTCTAGCGTCCACATTTTGACAAATCCAAGACTGAACCAGATACACGAAATTTGTCAAGCAGTTTGCTAACTGAAGCATCGGAGATGGGTGGTCTCGTAGGGTGTCTTGCATTGAAATCTGCTGCAATGACCCGGGTACTGCATTCACCAGACATCAACACAATTTATATTGGCTCTTCACGTGTTAACCTCTGCAACATGTCAATGGCTGTAAACAAAGAGAAACTTGTAAATAACTCATGAAAGAATAAAGTTACATTAAAACCAAGCACACCATTGTTTTTCTTATGAAATTCTCAATACGTTTGATGTGTCACATGACCCTCTTCCCATTGAAAATCCAAAATGGCTGACTTACTTCAAAATGGCCGCCATGGTCACCACCCATCTGGAAACGTTTTCCCCCTCCCATATACTAATGTGCCACAAACAGGAAGTTGACATCACCAACCATTCCCATTTTATTTAGATGTCTCCACATAAATGTCCCACCCTGTATTATATTATACATGGATCTCCTTAGTGTCATGTAGCACAACCCTAACTCATAGGCTGTGTCTGGCACTGCAGCCTCATTAGCCTTAATGGATGGTAGTTGCATTATCACTTGGAAACAAGTAGTATCTTGCCTCTATAATCACACAAATCCTTAAATAAAAGTTGAGTAATACCATAGTTAAATATCTCTTTTTATCCTCCCTATAGTAATGACAAGTTAATTGTGTTTAGTCACAGGCTGTTGACTTCACCATTACAATTTATGTCTTCCAGTTCTTTATAGGATCTTTCCAGTTAATTACAAACTGCAGCCAACGGAAAGTTCTGTGAAAGTGGAATTCCAGGTAAGACTTATTTTTTAATGCGGGGGAGGGACAGGGGTAGGTGTAGGCGGGAGAACCATCCATCCCAGGTGGAGCTGACTCTGCTGCACAGTAAGCATAGGGGGGTCACAATCATCCCAACATTATCAGCACTGAGGGCGATCGTACAGAGATAAAGCAGACAATGTATTAGCTACATCCTTTGGATGAAATAGATCTGAGGGCGTCCTGATCACTTACTCCAGAGCTTCATTTATACCTTTGTTTTACACGTAGGTTCAAAATCCACAATGCAAGTCTATGGGTTTGTGAAATAAAACAGTTTTTGTAGACTGATATAGGAAAAGGTGGAGAAACTCTGCTGAAACTGATCAAATTCTGTTGAAACTCACTGATGAAATCAGTCTGATGATATCTTGCCGGGTGAGCATTCTCCAGGGTTCCATTCTCCCCTCCCCTCCCTTACTGCAGGTGTAAGAGTGTGTAAAAATTTACTTCCTGAATAAAAAGGTGGGGGCTGTGAGCTGAGGAGGTTGTCACGGAGACAGGGAGGACTTTATGACAGTTTGGGCTGAGGTAAACTAGTCTCCTGAGGTGCTGTGAGGAGGGCGGCTGTGGAGAAGTCTGAGCCAGATAAAGCTGAGACCGGACACTGATCCACTGGACAGCAGAGCCCCTGGAGGGGACCAAAGACTTATTCCCTGCTAAGAAGCGAGTATACTACTGCCAGGAGAGGAGTGCTTTAGAGGAGACGGGTCGGCCATACTGTGAGAGAAAAAGACTGAATCTCTGCTGTGAGACTGCAGGCCTCGGTGTGGTGTCTCTAGGTGAACACACTTGGCCTCCCAAAAAGCTACAGAGACTAAGACCCCCCTTCAGACAAGAGAACACAATATCCCTATTTACTACAGTTGTGTTTTATTTATTTTTCATTTTTGGCGCTGAAGACCATTGGAAGTGACTGCGTTAACAGTACTTCCCCAGGCCTGTACAGACTGTAATTGGACTAAACTTTACTATTAGATAAGGTACCCGGGTATCCAACAGATCAGATATATAAATATATATGTACATATATGTACACTGGGTTTATATGTATTGTATGTATAGAGTTGATAAGATTGTAAATCGGTGTGTTATTTCAGTGATCCTCACTAAACTGCATCCATCTTATTTACACCTGTCCTGCTGCTGTGTGTAGTAAATCGCTTATTTTTTTGTATAGATTTTAGGTAAATTTATTTTTGGCATTGTCTCCTCACACTGAGGAGGAACATTAAGGTAACACACCGACCCCTAGCTTGATGCTGGGTGTATGTAAATAATTTATCTATTTCTGGGGAAATAACATATCTGTGCATCTTACTCTAAATTTTCCATCTGTTTCCCCAAGTAAAAGCAAGTATTTTATGTTGCTTCTGCCTCCGTCTCTGTTTCTGTGACTCACTGGATCTAGTACGGACCTCTGGTCATTACATTTTGGCGTAGTCGGCAGGATCCAGTGTTTGTCATGGACGGAGGCGGCGAGGGAAGAAATGACCCCACCACACCAGCAGTCATGCTGCTGGGTGCGGATCATTTGGCAGCCGCGGCGAATGTGGGAGGGTATGTGCCGGTAGGAGCTTTACTCCAGCACATGCCGAAATACGACGGGCATAACATGGCGTTGCAGGATTGGGCTGAGAGGGTCCGGAGTATTCTGCGGATGTGTAATCTGGCTCCTGCAGTACGAGCAGAACTGGCATTAAATGCACTAGAGGGCGATGCTAGGCGGATGGTGATGGTACGACCTGAGGCTAAGAGGAGTACGTTAGAGAAAATTTTGGTATTGTTAGAGGGGAGTTTGGGAGGCCGGGCCCGTGTGACCCAGCTTCGATCTTTTTTTTTTAATCGCCCTCAAAAGGAAAGTGAGTCTCTGATGCAGTACTCTAATACGCTACAGGAGACATTGAACGAAGTGCAGCGACTAGACCCAGGGGCCATGGGAGCGTTCCGGGAGGTAGACCACTTGCTCTGGGACCAATTCATCACAGGACTAGCCAATAGGCCCCTTCGGGATAAACTGTTGGAGGTGGCCCGGGCTACCCCAGAAATATCTTTTTGGCAGATTTACCAGGCCGCGGTGGAAAGGGAGGCGGAGTCCACCCTGGTAGTTCAAGGGGCTGTGGACAGTACACAGATGGAAAAAAGCCAAATGCCAGTGTCAGGAGCGGAGGGACTGGTAGACGTTGTGCAAGCTCTGCGTGCCGAGTTGAAGGAGCTAAAGCTGGAAGTGTCTAAGATCAGAGCTGGGTCGTCTCCTACTCCCTGGAGAGGCCACCAGCCACACCCTCTGGGATGGTGGTTCCACCGACAGCCAGACCACCCTCTTTGAATAACTCGAGCCCCCGTCCACGAAGAGTAGTTACCTGCTGGAGGTGCGGGCGCCAGGGACACATCTCACGATACTGCCGGATGTCCACAGTCCCCGAGACTCCTTCGCCGATGTTAAACTCCCAGCCGCTGCCTTGAGGGGCAAATCGCAGCGGCCCACCCCCCACAAAGCCCTCAACGGGAAGAGCAAGATTTGTTCGCATGCAGTCCAGTTTTAGAAGCAGAATTTGAAGGGCGGAAGATGAGTTGTTTGGTTGACACGGGATCTGAATGTACCATTATGCCTCTGGAAGTGTTCGAGGAATACTTCAGTCAACTAGTGGTCCCCGAAGATGGCCGAATGATAAGACTTACCGCCGCTAACAATGGCCAGCTGATGGTGAAAGGGATCGTGTGGATGAGGCTGAAAATGTTTGGTCAAGAGCTGGGTCAGAAAGGGGTAGTGCTGGTGGACCACCCCCCTAGAAGAGGGATGGAGGTGACACTTGGAATGAACATTCTGCGAGATCTAAATCATCAGATGTATGCCCGTGAGGGACCCCGATACTGGACTCATGCTACAAGTCACCGACCAACTCAGAGAATGTTACACCGCCTAGTGTTGAACTGTAACCTGCTGAAAAGTGCAGTCCCTGGGGGCCGGGTGGGCCTAGTCCGAGTGCCATCACGGACCACAATTTCACTGGCACCCCGACAGGAGGAACTCTTAATGTTGCCAGTGGGGGCGGCGCAGAGGCTGAATGGACTTGAGGTATTACTTGAGCCAGCCCCAGAGAAGTCCTCTCTTGCCAAGGTGCATGTGGCCCGGTCTTTGGCGATTGTTAAGAATGGACGGGTGCCAGTCAGATGCATTAACGTGTTGGAGGAGGCTGTTACCATTCCTGCTGGGGCCATCCTGGCTGAACTGTTCGTGCCAGAGGGGAAGATGCCTGATAAGGCAGTGTTTGAATTGCGGCCAGACCCACAGTCATCCTGGACATATGCGGTCGAAGTAGGGGGGGCTGAATCTCCTACTGAAGACTGGAATGGTCGTGTGATCATGGATCAGATGGGAGTGGATCGGGAGGAACTGACTTCCGTGCAACTAGAGCAGTTGGAGAGGGTCGTGTGGGAACATGAAGAGGCCTTCTCGAGACATGGAGAAGACTTCGGGTGCTCTCCGATGATTGAGCATGAGATTCCCACGGGGGACACCCCTCCCATTAGAGAACGTTATCGTCAGATTCCCCCGACACTTTATCAAGAGGTGAAGGGCATGGTGGCCAGTATGCTGGACAATCAAGTGATACGAGAGAGCCAAAGTCCCTGGGCTGCCCCCGTGGTCCTGGTGCGAAAGAAGGATGGGACCCTCCGATTTTGTGTGGATTATCGGAAATTAAATGCGCACACGGTGCGAGACGCATACCCGTTGCCTCGGATTGAGGAGTCCCTGTCAGCATTAGGACGGGCCAAATACTTCTCAACGTTGGACTTGGCGAGCGGATATTGGCAGGTACCAATGGCTGAGAAAGATCGGGCAAAGACAGCATTTATTCTGCCAATGGGGCTCTACGAATTCAATCGGATGCCGTTCGGACTCAGTAATGCCCCGGGGACCTTTCAACGCCTTATGGAACACTGCTTAGGCGACATGAATTTCGAATCGGTACTGATATATCTAGATGACATCGTGCTGTTCGGGACATCATTTGAAGATCATCTTGAGAAGTTACGCCAAGTGCTCCAACGGCTCAGCCGCCATGGATTGAAAATAAAACCGAAGAAATGTCAACTGTTCAAGAGTCGCATAGAGTATCTAGGCCATGTGGTGACTCCCGACGGGGTGTTACCCTCAGCCAGTAAGATCTTAGCGGTACAGGAGTGGCCACCTCCCCAGTCCCTGCGGGAGGTTCGGGCTTTCTTGGGATTGGCGGGGTACTATCGACGATTTGTGCCCAGATTTTCACAAGTAGTGGGTCCTCTGAATGAACTTTTAAGAGGGACAGCGCTGGGTCCTCGCAACCGCCCTATTCAATGGGGGCCTCAGCAGCAAAGGCATTTGACGAGGTGAAAACTGCCCTAACGAGTGCCCCGTTGTTGGCATATGCCCGGTTTGATACCCCTTTCCTGTTGTACACTGACGGTAGTCTTCACGGGTTGGGGGCGGTACTGGCCCAAATTCAGGATGGCCGGGAGCGGGTCATCGCCTATGGCAGCAGGACTTTAAGGGACACTGAGCGCAATCCGGCTAACTATAGTTCGTTTCGCCTGGAGCTACTAGCATTGGTATGGGCTATGACAGAGCGTTTTGCCGAATACCTCACTGGTGCTGAAGTGTTGGTAATGACAGATAACAATCCCCTGTCCCACTTAGATAATGCAAAACTGGGGGCACTAGAACAGCGATGGGTTGCCCGCCTTGCTAAGTTCAACTATCGTATTAAATTTCGGTCTGGATGAGAGAATGGAAATGCCGATGCGCTGTCACGGGTGCCTTTGGGACCCTCAGGAGGGAGTGTTGACGATGAACTCGAGGACATCGAGACTCCCGATTTTGGTCAATTACCTATCTTCCAGAGTGTGGTACATTCAAGTGGGGTGGCATCAGGGATGCCTTATGTCCTTGGTAAAACTCCTGCTGACTGGTTAGAGGACCAAAATGGCTGTCCAGACATTAAACTGGTACGCTCTTGGGTACAGAATAGAGTATGGCCACGACCAGAAGAGAAGGCCCAATTGTCCACAGAAGGCGAGAAGCTGTTGCGTCAGTGGGACAAGTTGTGCGTTGAACATGACCTATTATATCGCAAGGTTTATTTGCAATCTGAGTTGCAGCACCGGCACCAGCTGGTGATCCCCATGTCGCTGGGGCCGGTGGTTGCCCGTGAAGCGCATGAGAAAGGAGCTCACTTTGGTAGTGAAAAGACACTCCAGTGGCTACAGCGAGTCCTCTATTGCCCTGACCTGGGAGGCATGGTAGCGGAGGCGTGTCGGCAATGTCGGGTCTGTGGGCTCAGTAAGAGTCCTGAGCAGCGGGCCCCTACGCAAACAATTAAAACGTCTGCCCCCTTGGAATTGCTCATGATTGATTATGTCTTGATAGGGTACTCGACGTCGGGGTGCTCCTATTGCTTGGTGATGACAGACCACTTCACTAAATATGCTGTGGCGGTGCCAACGAGAGATCAGACAGCAGAGTCGGCAGCTAAGGCCGTGTGTCGTCATTTTCTCCAAGTGTTTGGGTGTCCGCAAAGATTACACTCAGATCAGGGGGCATGTTTTCAGAGTACTCTAATGAAGGAACTGTACCAGTTGTATGGTATCCAGCAGTCAAAGACAACACCCTACCATCCACAAGGTAATGGAGCTTGCGAGCGTTTCAATCTGACTCTTTTGCAAATGTTGAGGACATTAGAGAATGAGCAGCGGGCTCACTGGCCTGAATTTATCCCTGAATTGATGTGGGCCTATAATAACAGGATGCATAGCACTACAGGTTACACCCCACACATGCTAATGTTCGGTCGACCTGGCCGAGATATTGAAGAATTGAGTATGCCAGATCTCTCCTCCACTCACCCCCGGACCGCGTCTGAATGGGCCTGTGAACACCGGCATAGGTTAAGGGTGGTTCATCGGGTGGTGGGTAACCGACTCAGTCAGGTGACTCACCGGGACAGACACCCAGTACAAAATGAGCCTTTCTCTCTGGGGGACAGGGTGTTGGTGAGGACTAAGGGGCAATCGGGCAAGTTGAGTGATCGATGGGAGGCAACGCCATATGTGGTCAAAAGAAGGGTGAGTCCTGAAATTCCAGTCTATGAGGTAGAGCCGGTGGGAACTGGAGGACCGACCCGCAATCTTCATCGTAACATGTTGCAGCGATGTCGGTTCGAAAACTCAGGCCCCATTTCCAGGGAGCCAGAACCTGTTTCTCGGGGGGTGATTCATCCTAGTAATACCGAATGTTGTGATGAGCCTTTCCCTGTGTCTACCCACCTTTTCCCTGTGGTAAATGTGCCGCCATATAGTGAGAATATTGTGCATCCTATGTCTTCTCCTAGGGATGCTGAACAAGGACAGGTGCCTGATCCAGACAATGTGCTATGGAATGCAGCACCTCAGGAGGGAGCATCTTCATCAACTTCTCCTGGTGAAAGCACTGATACCTCTGGGACTGGAAATCCAGTGTCTGGTCCCAGGAGGTCAACTCGGGCTACAGCGGGAATACCACCACAGCGCTATGCGCAAGAGGACTTTGAGTGGGGAGGTGTGTCGAGGACGCCAACCTCTAGTGGGGTGGCATGTAAGAGTGTGTAAAAATTTACTTCCTGAATAAAAAGGTGGGGGCTGTGAGCTGAGGAGGTTGTCACGGAGACAGGGAGGACTTTATGACAGTTTGGGCTGAGGTAAACTAGTCTCCTGAGGTGCTGTGAGGAGAGTGGCTGTGGAGAAGTCTGAGCCAGATAAAGCTGAGACCGGACACTGATCCACTGGACAGCAGAGCCCCTGGAGGGGACCAAAGACTTATTCCCTGCTAAGAAGCGAGTATACTACTGCCAGGAGAGGAGTGCTTTAGAGGAGACGGGTCGGCCATACTGTGAGAGGAAAAGACTGAATCTCTGCTGTGAGACTGCAGGCCTTGGTGTGGTGTCTCCAGGTGAACACACTTGGCCTCCCAAAAAGCTACAGAGACTAAGACCCCCCTTCAGACAAGAGAACACAATATCCCTATTTACTACAGTTGTGTTTTATTTATTTTTCATTTTTGGCGCTGAAGACCATTGGAAGTGACTGCGTTAACAGTACTTCCCCAGGCCTGTACAGACTGTAACTGGACTAAACTTTACTATTAGATAAGGTACCCGGGTATCCAACAGATCAGATATATAAATATATATGTACATATATGTACCCTGGGTTTATATGTATTGTATGTATAGAGTTGATAAGATTGTAAATCGGTGTGTTATTTCAGTGATCCTCACTAAACTGCATCCATCTGATTTACACCTGTCCTGCTACTGTGTGTAGTAAATCGCTTATTTTTCTGTATAGATTTTAGGTAAATTTATTTTTGGCATTGTCTCCTCACACTGAGGAGGAACATTAAGGTAAACACACCGACCCCTAGCTTGATGCTGGGTGTATGTAAATAATTTATCTATTTCTGGGGAAATAACATATCTGTGCATCTTACTCTAAATTTTCCATCTGTTTCCCCAAGTAAAAGCAAGTATTTTATGTTGCTTCTGCCTCCGTCTGTTTCTGTGACTCACTGGATCTAGTACGGACCTCTGGTCATTACACAGGTATCACGTCCCGGTGGGCATCCTCCATGGTTCCCTTCTCCCCGCAATTGCCGGTGTCATAGTGGGTGTGATCATTCACTCTGAAGCACGGTTCCGGTTCGAAATTCAAGGCTCCTCATTCACTGTATTGTAAAGCGCTGCAGAATATGTTGGTGCTATATAAATAAAGGCTTATTATTATTATTATTATTATTATTATTTATTTATATAGCGCCATTGGGTTCCATGGCGCTTTACATGAGGATGAGGGAGACAAGAACAAGTACACTAAATCTAGGCGATCAGGACGTACAGGTACAGGAGGGGCAGGGACCCTGTCCACGTGGGCTCACAGTCTATGAGCATTATTATTATTATTCCGGGTATGATGCACTATCATTTCCAGTCCTCTGCAGAGTGAGGGAGTACTGTGCGCTGTCTACGTCCTATGCATTCTCACCCCTGTGCACTCTCTCTCCTCTCTGTACCTGTCTCTCCTATGTGTGTGCTGTTTATCCTCTGTGCGCTTTTTATCCCCCCTGTGTGCTGTCTCTCCCTGTGCACTGTCTCCTCTCTGTGCCTGTCTTTACCCTTTGTACCTGCCTCTCAACTGTGCGCTATCTCCCCCATTTTTCTAGAGAGAGGGCAGAGGAGAATAAGTGTAGGGATGTGAAGCTGGAGAGAGAGGAGAAAGCAAGAGAAGGAATGCTGAGAATAAACATGGGGTGACTTGAGAGTGTGCAAAGTAGCTCACAGGTTTTATGTCTTATAATAATAATAATAATCTTTATTTATATAGCGCCAACATATTCCGTAGCACTTTACAATTCACAGGTTTGTATACAGAGAGTTATGAGAAACAATTATGAAAAAGTACAATAATTAAGCAAAAATAATGACGACCCTGCTTGTAAAAGCTTACAATCTAATCCAACAATCTAAGTCTTGTCCAGATCCTAAACCAGGCAAAGCACTAGGTGAATCTATAGTAGATAAAGTCAAAGATTTTTATAATAGTGATCAAGTGAGCTGAATTATGCCCGGCAGAAAAGATTCTGTGACTATGAAAATGAACAGTAAGAAAACTCATGCCCAAAAGAGGCTGTTTATGATAATTTGAAAGAGTCTGCTGAAAAAGAATTCAACTTTTGTGAAAATATGACTGATCAAGCCTCCAGAGACCAAATTCAGACCAAACCTTGAAATGTACCCGCCGTTTTTTATTTAATAATAACGTAGAGTAAGTTTTTTATTTAATAATAACGTAGAGCAAGTGATTTTAATAAACTTTCATACATACTTCATTAGAAAATTCTGGTTGAAAACCATTCATAAAACTTTCAAAATGTGTCCCCACTAGACTGTGTGTGAAGCAGACATATGTTCATTCTCAGTCAGATTCATCTTCAAGCTTCTCACACATGGGGAATGTAACCATATAAGGGTAAAGCGGCGGGGCCTACACTATGCAAGAGCTCCTTACTGCAGCTGATGAGGTGACAATGTATCAGATTAGCTCAGGCTACAGCACAGTGCTAAGCAATGTCAGAATATCAGGATCAGTGCAAACTCCTCTTTCCTTGGCACAAGCTTCTGATCTATCATCTGGGTTCATAGAGCTCAGTCAAGATCTCTGTTAACTCCTTCTATTTAATATATTTATTAATGACCTTGTAGGGGGCATACGGAGTAGAATCTCAATATTTGCAGATGACACTAAACTCTGCAGGGTAATCAATACAGAGGAGGACAATTTTATATTACAGGAGGATTTATGTAAACTAGAAGCTTGGGCTGCTAAATGGCAAATGAGCTTTAATGGGGATAAATGTAAAGTCATGCACTTGGGTAGAGGAAACAAGAGGTATAATTATGTGCTTAATTGTAAAACACTGGGCAAAACTGTCACTGAAAAACACCTGGGTGTATGGGTAGATGACAAACTCACATTTAGTGGCCAGTGTCAGGCAGCTGCTGCAAAGGCAAATAAAATAATGGGATGCATTAAAAGAGGCATAGATGCTCATGAGGAGAACATCATTTTACCTCTATACAAGTCACAAGTGCGACCACACTTAGAATACGGTGTACAATTCTGGTCTCTGGTGTATAAGAAAGACATAGCTGAACTAGAGCGGGTCCAGAGAAGAGCGACAAAAGTCATTAGAGGACTAAGGGGTCTGCAATACCAAGACAGGTTATTAAACTTGGGGTTATTTAGCTTGGAAAAACGAAGGCTGAGGGGTGATCTTATAATAATGTATAAATATATGAGGGGACAGTACAGAGACCTTTCTAATGATCTCTTTACTCTTAGGCCTGAGACTGGGACAAGGGGGCATCCTCTACGTCTGGAGGAAAGAAGGTTTAATCATAATCACAGACGCGGATTCTTTACTGTAAGAGCAGTGAGACTATGGAACTCTCTGCCACATGATGTTGTAATGAGTGAGTCACTACTAACATTTAAGAAGGGCCTGGATGCCTTTCTTGAAAACTATAATATTACCAGTTATACATACTAGATTCTTTGATCGGGCGTTGATCCAGGGAATTAGTCTGATTGCCATATCTGGAGTCAGGAAGGAATTTTTTCCCCAATGTGGAGCTTAGTGTTGCCACATGTTTTTTTTTTGCCTTCCTCTGGATCAACATGTTAGGCTATGGGTTGAACTAGATGGACTTAAAGTCTTCCTTCAACCTTAAAAACTATGTTACTATGATGTCACATTGCATTGCTCCCTATCACAGCCATAAAATGCAGTTTTTAAAAGAGCACAGAAAAATGTAAGAAAATAAGTCACATGGTACAAAAAAACATTATCTTAGCTGCTATGTGACCCATCATTAGTTACCAGGGCACTATTGTGTTTCTTTTTTTTATGAAAAGACATTTACACTTTAACACTCATGCAGCTTCAACTTGAGCGGGAAAAATATTCCTAACATCCCGTTTATGTACTGAACAAACCAGGACAATGAAGATGAAGAGAGTTAAAACATTACAGGAAGCAGAACCCATTACAGTGACACAGCAATACCACACATTCATTCCATGTATTGAAACAGAAAAAAAGGATTTTTTTTTCCATTCAGCGCCCCCCCCCCCCCCCGACTGAGGTATATGTGGTATCAGCAAACTCAGAACAAATTGCCCAATACATTTTAGGATTATTTTATCCTCTAGCCCCTGTTAAAATTAAAAAAAATTGAGCCTTTTTTTGTGGGAAAAAAGTACTTTTTTATTTTCACGGCTCAATGTATTACGGTAAGCACCTGAGGGCACAAAGTGCTCACCACACATCTAGGTAAGTTTCTTGAGGAGTCTTGTTTCCAAAATGGCGACACTTGTGGGGGGTTACTACTGTTTAGGCACATTAGGGGCTCTCCAAACACAACATGGTGTCCGCTAGAAGCATCAAATATCCCTCCTTCTCTTTCGAGCCCTGCAGTGCGCCCAAACAGTGTTTTTTTTTACCACATGTAAGATATCGGTGTATTCAGGAGAAACTACAGAATACATTTTAGGGTGCATTTACTGCTGTTACCCTTGTGAAAATGCAATATTTGAGGCTAAAGTAACATTTTTGTGGTTAAAAAAATGTTCATTTTTTTCCTTCCACATTGCTTTAGTTCTTGTGAATCACATGAAGGGTTAATCAACTTTTTGAATGTGATTTTAAGTAGCTTGAGGGGTGCACTTTGTGGAATTGTGTCACTTTTGGGTGTTTTCTGTCACATAGGCCCCTCATAATCCCTTCAAATGTGATGTGATCCCTAAAAAATTGGCTTTATAAATTTTGTTGGAAAAATGAGAAATTGTTGATGAACTTTGAACCCTTATAACTTCCTAACAAAAAAAAAATAGTTTCCAAAACTGTGCAGGTGTAAAGTAGACATGCGGGAAATGTAATTTATTAACTATTTTGTATTACGTTACTCTTAATTTAATAGTATAAAAATAAAAAAATAGAACATTGCAAGATTGTAAACTTTTTTGCCAAATTTCAGTTTTTTTAACAAATATTTGCAAAATTTATCATCCTAAATTACCACTAACATGAAGTTCAATATGTCATCAAAAAACAGTCTTAGAATCACTGGGATATGATGAAGTGCTGCAGAGATACTTCATAAAGTGACACTGGTGAGATTTGCAAAAATGGCATGGTCATTAGAGTCAAAAAAGGCTCGGAGGTTAAGGGGTTATAGACCAGGGGCGGACCTACTGTGGTGCAGCTGGTTCAGCTGCACCAGGGCCCCAACCGGATAGGGGGCCCCTCAAGCCTGCAGGGGGGCCTCCTGCCGACCCCCGTGACCCTGTGTCAGAGGAGAGGAGGGTAACTGAGGGAAGCTTCCTGCTTCCCCTGGCTGATCCAGCCCCTCCTCTCCTCTGCCACCCCGGCTACTAGGACTGCAATGCGCGGCTCGGTGCAGGTAGGAGCCACAGCACCTTAACACCCCCCGCTCCTCACCGACATCCGCTAGCACGCCCCCCCCGCTGACATCCGCTAGCACCACACCCAACCCCCCCCACTCCACACCAGCAGCTGTTGCACCAGGGCTCAAGGTCCGCCACTGTTATAGACTTACTATTCATTGCTTAAAGGGAACCTATCAGTGCATTCTACCCTTCTCTGCTATCATTACCTGTCCCTGCATCTAGGTAGCTGATCTCTAACCATCCCTGTCTGATCTACAAGTGCCCTATTAAGTTTAAGAAATATGATATATAACTTACATGCAGTCTACATCCAGGCTGGAAAAGTGGGCTTCGAGGCTCCATTCTCCCCTCCTCGCTGGCTCCTAGCACGCCCCACTGGGCGTCCTCATTTCTTGTGCTGTGCCACCTCTTTTTGAAATTCCCCCTTCCTTTGCTACTATGATGTGTCAAACCAGAACGTCATATCTGGCCCGATGCATTTTGGAGGCTTATGACGTGTATGTCTCAGCTTCAATATGAGCACTGCGCATGCGCCGGAGCCTGGTCCAACACGTGATCACCCCCTACAGAGCACCGGGCCAGATATGATGTTCCGGCCCGGCACATCATAGTAGCAAAGGAAGGGGAATTTCAAAAAGAGGTGGCACATCACAAGGAATGAGGACACCCAGCGGGGCTTGCTAGGCGCCAGCGAGGTGGGGAGAATGGAACCCCGGAGCCTTTTACGGATGTAGACTGCATGTAAGTTTTAAATCATTTTTTCTAAACTTTATAGGGCACTTTTAGGTCAGACAAGAATGGTTAGAGATTAGCTAGGAAGATGCAGGGACAGGTAGTGATAGCAGAGGGGAGTAGAACGAGCTGACAGGTTCCCTTTAAGACTAGTTCATATTTTATTTTATAGCTTACTGATTTAACTACTATTATTTTTAAAGACTTGAAAAAGGCCATGTCTAGTGTTGTAATAAAATAATTTGATACACGTATATTTCAATAAATATTGCTTCTTTTAATTTACTATATGATTAGGATAAGACAGTGTTTAGAAAATTACACTTCAAAAAATGTAGCTAAGGAAATCCCAACCTGTAACCAAGCCCTCAAGTAACACACGTTTTATTTTGAAAAATGTATAATATATTGTTTTTGCAAAATTGTGCATAAAAATTTATAATTTGCCTCCCAAAAATCATATCAAAAAACATAATCTTGTGACATATCAAATTAAAGCCTGTACTGTTCTAAACAAAGCGGTGCCTCTCCCATCTCTTTATCTTATTTCTAAGGCTGGCTTCACACCACGGTGTGATCCGGTCCGGGGCTGTCCGGGATGACCCGGACAGCCCCGGACCGGATCAGCACACAGAACCGGAGGGCCAAATGTGCCCTCCGGTCCTGTGTGCAGCCGGATGCTGCTAATTGCAGCCGCAGCTGCTGATTTTTCAAGACCGCGGCTAGCCTGGAGCTAGCCGCCGTCCTGAAACAACAGCGGCGTGCAGCCGCCAGTGTCCGGTTCCCAGATCCTCCCAGTCCGGGAGAATCCGGGATCCGGCAAATTGGGGAGATGTTTCTCTCCGGAGAAAAAAATGATGCCAGCATCATTTTTGTGTCCGGAGAGAATAATCCGTATTCCCCTGGAATGTCCCGGAGTGATGAAACCGGATGGCAGAGAGCTGCCATCCGGCGCCATCCGGCCCCATAGGCTGCTATGGGGCCAAAAACCGGTCCAGGGCTGTCTGGTTTACACCGGACAGCCCCAGATCAAAAAATCTGTGGTGTGAAGCCAGCCTAACCTGAGATATAATAAAACATGGAACATCAACAAGCCCAAAATTCAGACTGTTTCCAAACTTTAGAAATCTATAAAAAAAAATTGACTAAGGCTGCTTTCACACTGGCAGTTTTGAAAAAATGTGGCAGATCCGGTCAAAAAAAACGCATCTGCCGCATTTTCTGCCTAATGGCAGCACTTGTGGCACACTTGTGGTAAGCACCATGCATTGTTTATGGGGCTTGCGGTAAGAGTGCGGCAGACACGGCAAGTGCGGTTTTGGCCACGAAGAAAAACCGGTGTCAGCTGAGTTTTTTTTCGTGGCTACATCTACCGCAACTGCCGAAACTGCACTTGCCGCAACTGTCGCACACTTACCACAAGCCCCACAGACAATGCATAGGGCTTGCCCCAAGTGTGCAGCAAGGGCTGCCGTTAGGCGGCACTTGCAGCAGATGCGTTTTTTTGTCCGGATAAGCCAGATCCGGGCAAAACCACCAGTGTGAAAGCACCCTAATGATGATAAAAATGCAAAATGTTTAATTTGTAATTTGTTAAAGGAGCACTTTAAAAAAATAAAATCTGAAGACATTAGGTAAAATAAAAATTAGATTTGGATCACTTCACATGGTGTGACGTCATCCAAGAACAGTGATGTGTTCTTTAAACATAAAAATTAACACGACCTTATAAAGATTATCTTTTTTCTGTTTTTTTCCTAGAATCCAGAAGGAATCATTGTAAAAAGTGACCATACAGTCCTGATCCATATGGGTTTGTCTCAAAAAGTTATGATTTGTCAGAGCTGGCCAGGTGAGAAGAACATCTAGACAGGTCCCCTTTCCTGATGAAGTCTACCCAACAAGTTCCGTTCATTCGGATATATTGTTCTCGTGCACTGGTGTCTTGGTTACTATAACATTCTGGTTCTCTTCAAACACCAAGACACTTGACCCCTTCAGCCTCCTGTGAAATAACCCACACCCCAGCTCATATCCTGAGTATGAGTGGCACTCTAGCCACCTCCTTAATGAGGCGCTGAAATAACCCCAAGAGCCTTAATGGGGAGCTGAATACAAGCTTTGGATCGTCTCAGCTCCCATAAGATACATGCCATGTCCCTACAATACAAGGCCGAAACACAAATAAGGAGTGCCTCAAAAGGTAAAAAATGATGACCTACTGTGACGAAAGACAGCAGAATTTAGCTAAGTCTCAGAGGTGAAGAAACAGACAACAATAATAGAAAGTAAACATAATAATAATATTAACCAAGATCAGGATCAATAGACAATTAGCGCAGTAACAGCAAGGGGCAATGAGAGATGAAGTTCAATTCACAAGCCAAAGTCAGGAAAACCAGGAGGACAAAACATAACACTGAGGACAGGCAATAAGGTCAACAGGCAAATGGTCAAAGTCAGGTAAGGGAATAAAGTCAGACTGAGTCAGGCACAGAGCACGATCAGGCTTACACAGGACAGGCAAGTGTACAATTGACACTGAAAGAAGGAGCTAGCCTGTTTAAGTAGAGTCCTGATAAAGGGAAAGTGAACATAGGTGATTGCAGCACAGACTGAGAGCTTCCACAGCAATAGTAACAAACAAGTACAGAGTGGAGATCAAGCCCACGCAACAATAGTAACAAACAAGGACAGAGTGGAGATCAAGACACACAATAGAAACAACCAAGGGCAGAGTGCAGATCGTGAACCTAGGTTATGGTATCTTTCTCAAACTCCTACACACCTGATATAGCATCTCTTCAATGTTCATCCCTAAGGGCCCCGTTACATGAAGTAATGTTCCAGCGATCCCACCAACGACTGACCTGGCCGGGATCGCTGGAACATCACTGTGTGGTCGCTGGTGAGCTGTCAAACAGGCAGATCTCCTCAGCAGACCAGCGACCCATGTAACGACCTTGACATCGTGGAAAAGAATATAAACTATTCTTTTTCGCAATGTTGAGGTCCCGCTACTGTATTCTGACAAGCTGGGGTAAGCAGGAGAACAGCGTGATGTAGCTTAGTAACCTGATGTGTCAACCCTGGTTACCAGCGTGCTGTGCTTAGTAACCCGATGTGTACCCTGGTTACCAGCAGTGCTGTGCTTAGTAACCCGATGTGTACCCTGGTTACCAGCGTGCTGTGCTTAGTAACCCGATGTGTACTCTGTTTCCAGCACGCTGTGCTTAGTAACCCGATGTGTACCCTGGTTATCGTCTGCTGCTGTTCTTAGTAACCCGATGTGTACCCTGTTTACCGGGAACACATTGGGTTAGAGGGGCGTCACACACGCCGATGTATGCTGCCCAGTGGGAGACCGAACGACAAAAAATGGTCCTGGCCATTCCGCAGGTCAGCGAGCTCATCGCTGGTGCTGCGGCATGTCAAAGCAGTGACGTATAATAGCGAGGTCGCTGCAACATCATAAAACCTGTGACGTTGCAGCGATATCCTAGCAATGTCGCTGTGTGTGAAGTACCCCTAAAGTCGAACTATCACAGTCTGTTTCAGAGATCTAGGCATCAAAACCTTGGCCCTATTTCAGTCTTAGTCTATGCTTAGTCCAAGATTGTGAATGTGTTTCACATATTTAATGTATAACTGATTTTGCCTTCAGTCTCGGCACCTGGACTATTGTCGCCAAATATCAAGATTCACCTGAGAACTTCACCACCAACTTTGAGGTGAAAGAATATGGTAAGAGATTTATTGAATACCTTTCAGAGCCTCGGACTTTCCAAATGACACAAGTTATTCACAATGACTTCCTTTTCATCTGACATCAGTGCTACCAAGCTTTGAGGTTACTATCAAGACAGAGAAAAATTTCATGTATCTGGATGATAACTCATTTTCGGTGACTATTAATGCACAGTGAGTATCTTCACTTCAATGTTTCAGAAACTGTTTTCCAAAAATGAGGAGAAGATCATTTCTAAAACCTGTCATCACCAGTTACCACCTAAAACAAGCTGCCTTTCCGCAAACAAATCTAGAACCCACCTCTCACCTATAGTTATTATCACTTAAAAGTGAACTATGTGCAGGATCGTCGTGTGCTGCTGAGCTTTGAGGACCGGCTGGTTCTTTCTGTATAGTGTCTACATTCAATGCAGCTGTGCGGAGCAGTAGGAGTGCCAAGCAGGGGCATACTACGCAGGTGCAGGGTTGCGATTGCCGGGCCTGGCTTGGGGCCAACTCCCTGTGGCTATAGAAAACTATTGCTATTAAAGATTGCAATAATGGGCCGAGGAGCTTCCGCATCAGCTGACTTCACTGAGCCAGTATTTACACATGATCATAAGTGATGATTATCCAAAGACAGTAGTAAAATGTCAACATTCAAAGCTTCTAAGTTATGAAGGGGATAAAGCTGGAAGTCTAGTGAGGGCTACTGAAGTAATTAAAGTGGTAAGAGAGTGACCTCCAATGTCCTCGAATGGTCAAAGGTAGTGTAGAGGGGAGTCATAAGTTACGTATATCTGAAAATGAACTAAGCTTCTTTTAAAGATTTCACAGGAACAAAGTTAATATTAAAATTAATTATAATCAATTGATCTTGGGATAATAATAATTTCCACAATTGGATGTATTTGAAAATATGTTCCTCTGCTGAGATAATCTTATATATGTGTCCCTGCTATGTACTGTGTAATGGATGTGTCTGACCGTACAGGGACATGGTCTGATTATACCACATTTCCAGTACTTAGATTATCTTATGTATGTGTCCCTGCTATGTACTGTTTAATAGATCTGTCTGATTATACCTGAACTCCTGTGCTGAGATAATCTTATATATGTGTCCCTGCTATGTACTGTGTAATAGATGTGTCTGACCGTACAGGGACATGGTCTGATCATACCACATCTCCTGTGCTGAGATAATCTTATATAAGTGCCCCTGCTATGCACTGTGTAATGGATGTGTCTGACCATACAGGGACATGGTCTGATCATACTACATCTCTTGTGCTGAGATAATCTAATATGTGTGTCCATGCTATGTACTGTGTAATGGATGTGTCTGACCATACAGGGACATGGTCTGATCATACCACATCTCTTGTGCTGAGATAATCTAATATGTGTGTCCCTGCTGTGTACTGTGTAATGGATGTGTCTGACTGAACAGAGACATGGTCTGATCATACCACGTCTCCTATGCTGAGATAATCTTATATATGTGTCCCTGCTATGTACTGTGTAATGGATGTGTCTGACCGTACAGGAGCATGGTCTGATCATACCACATCTCCTGTGCTGAGATAATCTTATATATATGTCCCTGCTATGCACTGTGTAATGGATGTGTCTGATCATACCACATCTCCTGTGCTGAGATAATCTTATATATGTGTCCCTGCTATGCACTGTGTAATGGATGTGTCTGATCATACCACATCTCCTGGGTCGGGGAGGACACAAAGGCTAGGGTCACATTTAAAACAAGAATTGCATTCACCGCATCCGGATCCGGATGCGGTGAACGCAATGGCGGGCACACACATTTTTTGACAAAAATGTGTGCATAATACCGCACTGCAGTAACCGGATGGCTCAGGATGTGTAATCCTGAGCCATCTGATTACTGCATAGTTTGCAGATCCCGGCTATTGCCGGGATCAGCAAACTGTCCTATGACTATTAAATAGTTAAATTAACTAACTAAAGGAATGTTTTAGGTCTATAGGGGGGGCTTAGACCCCCCTATAGACCGGCCGCCCACTCCGGTGGGCTTCTACTACAATATCCCCGATGGCACGGGCTCCTCGGAGCTCCGTGCAAGTTCCCCTACCTCCCGCCCCCCGTATCTGTACAGAGGGGTGCCTGCACCCCTCTGTTAGAATTATCCCTAAATGTGGCATCCACAGATTACATTAATAAATTGCTATAGTTACGGCATTCTTCAAGTTCTTCACGATCCCTCTATGGGCGGGGCTTTGTTCCTCTGCCGCCGCCCGTGGAATGATGATGGCCGCCTCCTCTGGCCTTCTCCCTGTCTTTTCAGGGCGGCCGCGTCATGAAAGGGGCGGGGCTACGTGCGCGTCATTCCTTTGTGGTCTATGGTGTCTTATTGCTGGTCTTTTTCATGAAGGAGTAAATGGTACAACACTTATAGCTGCTTAGTAATGAGAGAGCTAATGTAGGCATACCTGGAAATCTATAGTACTGGAGGAACTCCTTGTCAACAAGTAGGCGGTAAAGGTTTATGTAGCATCCTAGGAGGTCTAAGGAAGTGCATGAGTTAATGCCAGCATCTTCTGTGATCTGGAGATAGAGTAATCCTGGTGGTCTGTTTGGCAGAAGAGGTCAATGCCAGTAACTGAGGTAGTCTAAGGTGTTAGGACAGTAGGTTTCAGTATCTTTAGTGGTCAGGGGTGGTGAAGGGGTGAATTTCATTACTCATGGTGACATATGGGAATGAATGAGTCAATACCAGCATCCCTGTTAGCCTAGACCAGTGATCTCATACTCCAGTCCTCGAAAGCCGCCAGAAGAACAGGTTTTCAGGATTTCCTTAGTATAACACAGGTGATAAAATAATCACCTGCACTGGGGATGATTCCAACCCTTGTGCAATACTAAGGAAATCCTGAAAACATGACCTGGCCATTGAGACCTGAAGTTTGAGATCACTGGTCTAGAGTATTATAGGTTTCAGAATCCTTAGTGATCAGGTGTGGTGAAGGGTGAATTAAAAGCCATGTACAGTTGTGGCCAAAAGTATTGACACCCCTGCAATTTTGTCAGATGATACTCAGTTTCGTCCTGAAAATGATTGCAATCATAAATTCTTTGGTATTATTATCTTCATTTAATTTGTCTTCAATGAAAAAACACAAAAGAGAATGAAGCAAAAAGCAAAACATTGATCATTTCACACAAAACTCCACAAATGGGCCAGACAAAAGTATTGGCACCCTCAGCCTAATACTTGGTTGCACAACCTTTAGCCAAAATAACTGCGATCAACCGCTTCCGGTAACCATCAATGAGTTTCTTACAATGCTCTGCTGGAAATTTAGACCATTCTTCTTTGGCAAACTGCTCCAGGTCCCTGATATTTGAAGGGTGCCTTCTCCAAACTGCCATTTTTAGATCTCTCCACAGGTGTTCTATGGCATTCAGGTCTGAACTCATTGCTGGCCACCTTAGAAGTCTCCAGTGCTTTCTCTCAAACCATTTTCTAGAGCTATTTGAAGTGTGTTTTGGGTCATTGTCCTGCTGGAAGACCCATGACCTCTGAGGGAGACCCAGCTTTCTCACACTGGGCCCTACATTATGCTGCAAAATTTGTTGGTAGTCTTCAGACTTCATAATGCCATGCACACGGTCAAGCAGTCCAGTGCCTGAGGCAGCAAAGCAACCCCAAAACATCAGGGAGCCTCCGCCATGTCTGACTGTAGGGACAGTGATCTTTTCTTTGAATGCCTCTTTTTTCTCCTGTAATCTCTATGTTGATGCCTTTGCCCATAAAGCTCTACTTTTGTCTCATCTGACCAGAGAACATTCTTCCAAAACGTTTTAGGCTTTCTCAGGTAAGCTTTGGTAAACTCCAGCCTGGCTTTTTTATGTCTCGGGGTAATAAGTGGGGTCTTCCTGGGTCTCCTACCATACAGTCCCTTTTCATTCAGACACCGACGGATAGTATGGGATCACACTGTTGTACCCTCGGACTGCAGGGAAGCTTGAATTTGTTTGGATGTTAGTCGAGGTTCTTTATCCACAATTCGCACAATCTTGCGTTGAAATCTCTCGTCAATTTTTCTTTTCCGTCCACATCTAGGGAGGTTAGCCACAGTGCCATGGGCTTTACACTTCTTGATGACACTGCGCACGGTAGACACAGGAACATTCAGGTCATTGGAGATGGACTTGTAGCCTTGAGATTGCTCATGCTTCCTCACAATTTGGTTTCTCAAGTCCTCAGACAGTTCTTTGGTCTTCTTTCTTTTCTCCATGCTCAATGTGGTACACACAAGGACACAGGACAGAGGTTGAGTCAACTTTAATCCATGTCAACTGGCTGCAAGTGTGATTTAGTTATTGCCAACACCTGTTAGGTGCCACAGGTAAGTTACAGGTGCTGTTAATTACACAAATTAGAGAAACATCACATGATTTTTCTAACAGTGCCAATACTTTTGTCCTCCCCCTTTTTTATGTTTGGTGTGGAATTAGATCCAATTTGGCTTTAGGACACTTCTTTTTGTGTTTTTTCATTGAAGACAAATTAAATGAAGATAATAATACCAAAGAATTTGTGATTGCAATCATTTTCAGGAAGAAACTGAGTATTATCTGACAGAATTGCAGGAGTGTCAATACTTTTGGCCACAACTGTAGTTGATTGAGCCTGATGAAACGGTCAACGGTATTCAGTTCACCATGATTTTTTTGCCAAATGAGTCCTATCATTTGGGATAAATGGGAATCGGTGATCAGAATATCATTAGTTATGTTTCAACAGAAGGTCTATAAGTGATGTAGAACATGTCTATAGAAGAAATTCAAATTTAAACCTGCAGAAGGATACTAAAAATGTAAAACCAATGGTTTGTATCCTAAAAAAATCATGGAAATACAGCAAAAAACTTTTAAAAACCAGAAACGAAAAACTGTATATAATGCAAAAATATGAAAATTTATGGAGATAAATACATAAAAGCATTAATTTTATTTTACTACCGTAATTGTTATAAAACAATGGGTAACCAAGATTTTTTAGGATGTCTGCATACACTTCTTACTAAATCTGTGGCCTTACAGAACAAAAGTATAAGCTGCTGTGGTGATGAAAAAAATTATTAAAATAAAATTAATGTTTTTATGTATTTATCTCAATAAATTTTCATATTTTTGTATGTCTATAGAAGGTATACAGGAAATATTGTGATCACATGCTGCTTCCCTGCTCTCTAGATACATCTATGGCAAGGACGTTTCTGGTAAAGCCTATGTACTATTCAAACTGAAGAGAGGAAATGAAGAGAAAAGTCTCATAGATTCGCTGAGGAGGATTCAGGTAATATCATATATAGTATAAAATGTCAAATGACATATAAAGACGTGTAACTTGGCTTACAAAAAAAAATCAAAGTGGAATCAAAATATACAACTATGATTCCAAAACAATTGTACTGCTGTGTAAAATGTAATGAATGTAAGAATGCAATGATTTGGCAATCTCTTGTCCATGTTTTATGCGTTACAGAATATAGAACAGATCAGAGGTTGAACATTGGATATTTTTTTCCATTTCATTAGCAAAATGTTATTACTAGTGATGGGCGAACGTGCCGATGTTCTCAATCGGTGCACTCACCCGGACCATTTTTTAATAATACGGGGCCAAACGTGACTCGAACCTGAGTCTGAACCCTGAACTCGGACTTTACAGTTATGAGATGGGACAGTGGGCTGTAAAGGAAGGCACATACTTATTAAACATAAGCATAATACGTACGCATCTCGCTGTCCCAGGTGCAAATCACTGAATGGGCTCATGAATACCTCTAAAATGAATTTGTGAACACAGTTTGGTGTGTAATCCACAAATGAGAGAGTGACCATCCAGCTTGTTATCAGTGCACATTGTATGCATGTCTGATGGCATTGACCAGCATTAGTGCCTATGACATGGGCAGTGTACACATTAAGAAAGACACAATCAATTTTTATCACTATATAAAGCAGGGATCCCCAACCTATAGCTCAGGAACCTCATGTAGCTCACGGGCCCATGATGTGTGGCTCATGGATATCTTCCACCTTGGTGCATTAGCACCAGGTCTATCAAACAGCCATGGAGAGCAGCTCTCCAGACAGTGACTTTTCTGAGTAGCCCCACACAGAAAAGCTGGTCTGAATCAGGGAAAGGTAGGAACCCCGGGATCTTGCTACACTGAGTTGTTGTGAATTGTTTGGGAAAACTTTGGCTGTCATTATACTGGTAATACAGAATCCTGGACAAAGTGCCTCAGTGTCCGCGCTGCTGCTCCGAGACCAAAGACGCACAGACACAGGAATGTCTGGATCAGCGATAGCCTTTATTTTCCGACGCGTTTCGGAGCCTCCTCCCGAGCTCCTTCCTCAGGGATGTTCCCTGAGGAAGGAGCTCGGGAGGAGGCTCCGAAACACGTCGGAAAATAAAGGCTATCGCTGATCCAGACATTCCTGTGTCTGTGCGTCTTTGGTCTCGGAGCAGCAGCGCGGACATTGAGGCACTTTGTCCAGGATTCTGTATTACAACCACGGTCACCGTTGGGAGTGCGGTCCCTGCAGCAGCTGCCTGTACGCTATTCTACCAGTTGTGGGTTTCACAACTGACAAAGGTGAGCAATTCCACATCGATAAGCGAAAGTGTATCATTGAGATAAGACCCTATTGCGCATTCTTTCGTTCACACATTATACTGGTAATGGGTGTCAGGTTGCCACCACAGTGAGGTGCTGGGAGCTGGATGTTGCTTCCAACTCTCTCTCAGAGCTGGATGTAGCTGCCGACCCTCTCTTGGAGCTGTATGTGTCTCGTGACCCTCTTTCAGAGCTGGATGTGGCTTACAACCCTCTCTCAAAGTTGGATATGGCTTCTGACCCTCTCCTCAAGCTGGATGTGGATGGTGACCCTCTCTCAGAGCTGGATGTGGCTGCTGACCCTCTCTTGGAGCTGTATGCGTCTTGTGACCCTCTCTCAGAGCTGGATGTGGCTCCCAACTCTCTCACAAAGTTGGATATGGCTCGTGACCCTCTACTCGAGCTGGATGTGGCTGGTGACCCTCTCTCAGAGCTGAATGTGGTGCACGAGCTCAGAAAGGTTAGGGACCTCTGGTATAAAGATTTTAGAGCAACGTATACTCCCATCCAGACAATGATAAAACCACAGGGATCTTTTCAGCTCTTTTCCATTTACGAAACGCAAATTTATTGGGAACCATTGATTACATCACAAATATGAAGATATCATTTGATAAAACATTCAATAATCTCCGTGCCCATATAAAAGGCTTTGCAGAGTTGATACTACTGACAGATGCCATGTAAGATATTATGAGGAGAAAAGCCAGATGGAGGAAAGCTATGGACCATAGATCTAGTGAGATGGTAAAACCACATAATAGTCAGGAATGATAGTTAGAAGCTAAACCAGGACATGTGTAAAACAAAGCGAAAATCAAAGGACATCAGACAAGATAGAATTCAGGGAACAATATAATGGTCAAAGTTATAAGATGCTACAGAAGAATAGAATGACTTGTACTCACTCAACAGAGTGAACCTACAATACTAGACACTAGTTATAGGCTATTTCTAGCAGAGAATTAAGTAATATTAACACTAGAGCGTGTTCTGGTAGACCGGAAGTGGAAAGTCTTGTGCACTTGATAGTATAGATAATCTTTGTCCTGATTAATGGTTCTTTTATTGTGTCTTCATAGATTTCAGATGGGATTGGCCATGTCAACTTATTGAGAGAAGATCTGATAAAAGCTGTTAAACAACCTGACGATTTGCTGCAGTTCAGACTGCATGTGTCTGTGACCGTCATAACTGAGTCCGGTAAGAGATGAGGATGGGGCACGTGATATTAGGCAGGTCAGCGAGATCTCTGATCTAGGACTGAGGGGAAAGACAAGGAGGGCAAATATTAAAGAGAACCTGTCACCCCCCTGGTGCTATGCCAACTGAATGCAGCACTGAATGCAGCGTGTCTGCTGCATTCAGGGAAGGGGCCCCCATGTCTCTAGCACCCCTGTAAGTTGTAAAATAGACTTAGTAAAGTGTATGAATAAGGAGTCTGGAGGGACTTACTCACTGTTGTATGGTGTCCTCCCCGCATCCAGCCCTTTCTTCTTCAGCCTCCTGTATGTGTCATCACGTGAGAAGCGATAGCCGAGCAGAGAGAGCACAAGTACAATCATGTTCAGAGATGAAGAGAGTGGCTATAGAACAGGGAAAGTGAAGAAGGGAACAACATAAAAGCAAGGAGGAGAAATTCAAGTGTAGTACAGATATTGAATGTGCGTAGAAAATACAATAGACAGAAGGAACCAAATAGGGAAGGAGGAGAGTAAAGAAACAGAAGCAGAACAAAGTGGCAGATTCAGAAGAGGATCAGGATATTAGTATAGAGAAGGAAGCATAAATGTAAAAATTAGTCGAGCAAAGAGAGAGGAACAGGTACAGGAGAGAGCAGGTATTGAGCACATTCTTTGTATAGTGTGGTAATAGAAGTATATGTAATGTCTGCTCATCATGCAGATGAGTGTATAAATCATTTGAGCATTGTCTGATTTTTTATTGGATGGAACAAGGACAGCAAACGGATCCATCGTATTGAATGGTGCTGTTCAGATGAAATGTTTTTCTTTCAATCCAACTGTCTATGAAAAACTACACCCCGGCATGCACAGCTTTCTTGCATATGTCACATGAAATTCACCCATCAAAGTCTATAAGTGTAAAAAAAAATTATTTTCTTCTACTGAACATGCAGATGGCATCTGATTTTTCTATCTACATTTCTGTAGTAAACCAAAGAAAATTAATTTGGCTTAGTACATTTTTTACTGTGGATGTATGAAAGCTGCCTGAATGCATGTCATGGGACAGTCCGAAAGTCCCGCTCTGAGTTCACCTAAGTCACTTCTGGTGATTTAAGGTACACCTAAGGTTCTCAGAGTTCCCGGCTGTTGGGACACCTGCAGGCTGTGAACTTTGGGAACAGTTCACAGCCTCCAGATGTACCAGCAGCTGTGAACTAGTGGACCTTAAAATCTCCCTTAAACACCCTTTAAGCTTTCTTGAGTATCCAGATGTTGGGACACCTGCAGGCTGTAAAGTTTTGGAACAGTTCACAGCCTCCAGATGTACCAGCAGCTGTGAACTCCAGGAACCTTAAATTCTCCCTTAAACATCCCTTTAAGATTAGCAGCTAAAACAGCAGCCTTAAGACCCGGTGGCTGAGAAATTGGGGTTCCTTAACCCCTTTATATCCACAGGCGTGCCCCGCTTACCTCATAAAACAACTTTAAATCTGTCCCACGCTGTATACAAATTAATCATTAAGGGTCATATGGGGATATTCTACAGTCAGAGCCACCTCACTCTATAGAAAAATTGCCGGCTCCGTGCCAACACCACCCGCTGCATAAGAAAAAACCCACCCCTCCTGTTTATGACAGAGAATTCATTCACATGTTTCGCGCCTGTGCAGTGGCGCACCTCACTATGCCCTATTAAAGAGCCACTCAGTGGCCAAAGTCTTTCGAGATTCCACTGTGCAGTCGTGAGACTTAGGTCTCGCAAGACTTCGGGCACTGTGTGGCCCTTCAATAGGGCACAGTGAGGCATGCCACTGCACAGGTGCAGACGTGTAAATGACTTCTCTGTCCTTCACTTACATAAACAGGAGGGCGAGCTTTTTATGCACAGGGCATGTTTTCCATAGAACAAGCCAGCTAAGACCTTAGAGTGCAGACCCCCATATGACCCTTAAAGAGTAATTTGCATACAGCACGGGACAGATTAAAAGTTGTTTTATGAAGTAACAGGGATATGTCTGAGGATACAAAGGGGTTACAGGAACCCCAATTTCATTATGTTTAAGGTGGTGGGCAAGGTTTATAACCCCCAAAACAGGTGATAGGTTCCCTCTAAAAGTCACACGGGGCAACAGTGCCGCCAATTACATAGGTGATGTAGGGGCGTGGCCTATCGGCGGCGACATCGCCCCTCCGTCGCCTCGTGTAAAGGGGCGATGTCGGCGCCGCGAGAGGTCGCCTGGTTTCAGAGCAGTGCTCTGAAACCAGGCGACTGATCTGGGGCGAAGTGCACACATCGCCCCATCTAACCGGCGCCGGCGACCTGTCAGGCGATGAGAGCCATAGGCTCCCATTGTCCTGCATCGCCGCTGGGGTTTTCAGACACCTCGGCGGCGATGCCGCCTGTCAGATCGCTGTTGCGGGGCTGGAGATGTCGCCCCATGTAAATGGGGGACAGCAACACTGGCGGGGCGCCAAAAACGTGCGCGCACCCACCAGACATCTCCAGCTCTGTCGCCAGGTGTGACAGGGCCTTAATATCCATTTTTAGGGAAAAATGTGTTTATTACTGTTATTGTCAATCGATTCCATATATTATTTTTCAGTAACAATCATGAAAAATCCCAACATCTCAAAAAAATTAAGTTCTCCCAGAAAATTCCGAAAAGAATTTTGCTTCAATACATGTGAATACATGTTTCACCCATATTATATGGTCATGTATATAGATACAATACAAAATTGGATTGGATAGCAAACGGCATCTTTTGATTGAGGGCATGATTGGAAGAATCAAACATAGAAAACATCTTTCACAATGTCTCCAAAACATAACGTGGACAAAAGATTCTATTTTGTTATCTGTAACGTAAAACAACTCTATTCTTGCATACCACATTGTAAAGCCATGGAAGCTCTATCAGCAATTTTGAGGAAAGTAAATATGTATGATGATGACAAGAATCAGTTGATCATTATGTTGACTGACTATCTACTTGGGAAAGATTTTTTCAAGTTTGATAGTCAGTTTTACCTCCAATTGTGTGGTTGTCCAATGGATATGAAGTTCTCCCCTTCATTGGCCAACCAGTACATGGAGGTCTGGGAGGTTGAATTTGTGTAATCAATACCAATCTTTTTCTAAAATGTATCAGGTGGTATGGGAGATACATCGGCAATTTAGTCCTAATCTGGAATTCCTCGGTCAGTGTGTCTCCTAGTACAACTCCCTTTCTCTGCTTGTAGTATTTTAACAATGATTACAATTTAAATTTCACTCTCGAAATACATGACAATACTACTCCTTTTTTGGATCTGTTTTTGATTGGTGAGGTGAATACAGGCAAAATTAATTCTAGACTTTATTAAAAATCCATAAGTGAAAGTTCAATGTTGGATCTGAGTGGAGGCAATTGATCATCTGCCATTTATCCCCTCCTGTGAGGTGCGGCTGTTAATTACCTAGATTATCTGACTTCCCACAGTCCCCCTCACCTAATGCCATAGTGTGTCCTATAGCAAGTTCCCAGACCTTGTCTTATCCCACTCACACAGCCAGATCAGAATTCCCACACACTGCACTGATGAGGGGCAATCACCCTGAAACACAGCATCTGCAGTTTGGGGTTTTGATCTGGCACAAATCCTAAGTCATATTAAAAGGCTTGTTAAAGAGTTGATTATGACTTTGAGGATTGCTACTAGGGATGAGCGAGTACTTAAATATTCGGACTCACTAGACTCGTAACAAGTAGGTCCCGATACTCGGTACTCATTACGAGTACCGATTCCAATGTAAGTCAATGGGGAAGCGAGTATTGCGAGTAATTCCTCTGCTGCTGGACCCTATAAAGAGGTCTGGCATACAGCAGGCGGCAACGGGCTGTCCCGCACCCCCAGCTGACTATTTGGACCTGCCTGGACACAGAAATATCGGGAAGCCCTTATTTTTTATTATTTCATGAATTTCATGAAATAATAAAAAAAAATGCGCAGGGCTCTGCACGATTTCTATGTTCAGCCAGGTACAGCTAGGCAACTGGGGGCTGGAATTCGCAGCACAGGGAGGCCCAAGCTTTCTTGGCACACCCCGCTGCGAAAGGCAGCCCCAGCCGCCCCAGAAGACGGCGCGTTCATTAAAGCGCCATGTTCTGGCGCTGAACCCAACTCTTCCAGGGCCCTGGTGCCGTGGCTCAATGGTTAATAAAGGGGTTAGGACCATCTTTTTGTTATCAGCTGGCCTTAATCCCGAAATTCATGGGGTCACGCCAATATTAGACATGCCCCCCATGAATTTCTAGTAAATTATTTCAATAAAAACACAACTCCAAGAAAAAATATTTTTATTTGAAAAAAAACAAAAACACACTTAGGGACTCCATCTTTATTTTAAAAAAATCCTCTTACGTCCGACGTAGTCCAATCCAGGGTTCTTCTTTAGCTTTGCTACATCTCTGGTAGAGAACCTCCACCAGAGATGTAGCAGAGCTGTGCACCCGGACGTGGGAAAGTTCATGTGAGTTCATGCAGGCAAGCATGAACTCACATGAACCTGACAGCACTGTTCCTTCAAATGAACAGCAGACCTGAGTGAGCTGTTCATTTGAAAATCCTGGCGGTAAGGCGTCCAATAGAGAAAACCAGATCAAACCGGATTCTCCCGGATTGTACCGGTCCGGTGTAATCCGGCGCCCCATAACATGGGATTCTATCGTGCCAGATTGCACCGGATCGGTGCAATCCAAGAGAATCTGGTTTTAAACCGTGGACAGCTCCCTGCTTGCCGCGCTTGGATCTGCGCTCCCCGCTGCCTGATAGCAGGATCCTCCGCTCCCCCCGCAGCCTCCCCACCCGATCTAACTTAGGATAGGGTGGGGAAGCTGTGGGGGGAGCGGAAGATCCTGCTATCAGGTGACGGGGAAGCGAGTAGGGGGCTTCAGCATTGTTTAAATCCGGCGGCTTTTTACCGCTGGCTTTTAAACAATGAAGTGGGGAATTGCAGCTTTTCCTCTGCTGCCAGACCTCTTTATAGGGTCCAGCAGCAGAGGAATTGCATTTCCGATGGATTTACATTGGACTCGTTACCCTGCGAGTAATCGCAAGGATGCTCGCAGAGTAATGAGTAGCCCAAGTACCCTACTATTCGGCGTGTACCGAATAGTAGCGAGTAGACTCGCTCATCACTAATTGCTACCTTCATTGGGTGGCACTAGAGTTTGTCCACTTCCTCACTGAAGTGACAATTTGCATATTTACCAGAGAAGCATTGTGGCTATAAGTCTTCTTATTAGTCTCCTTATGCCAGCAGGCAGATTCCTCTCCATAAGGTGAATAGCTAGTCTTTCAAAACTAGTAATTTCATGTCCATTATGGTATCATCAAGGCTACAAAAATGATTGCCCACAGGTAGATCCAATCTTTTTTCTTTTATTGTGTAGCGATCAGAATTCAATCTTGTTCTAAGTTTCTGCCCTGTCTCTCCTACATACAGGTTTCCTGCTCAAACACTTAGTACATATAATTAAGTACACCACATTGGTTGTGGTGCAGCTGAAGTTTCCTTATATCTTGTAGTCCTGATCTGTGTTGGGAATCTTTATCTTGTCTGTTGTCATTATAAATGGACAGGTTTTGCACCTGTTCTGGTTGCAGGGAAATGTTCCTTTTGCTGTTGGAGAGGACAATGAGCTTCTGACAATGATGCTTTTTAGATTTGGAGGTTGTCTAAAACACATAAGTGGCGGGTCCGGAAATATTGATTTTAGTTGGACATCTTTTTGTTGTAGTGGTTGCAGTTTCTGTGCAATAAGTATTTGGTCATCTACAAACAAGCAAGATTTCTGGCTCTCACAGGCCTGTAAGTTCTTCTTTAAGAGGCTCCTCTGTCCTCCTCTCATTACCTGTAGTACTGGCTCCTGTTTGAACTTGTGATCATATAAAAGACACCTGTCCGCAACCTCAAACAGTCACACTCCAAACTCCACTATAGTGAATATGAAGCAAAATTGTAGTCCTGCACCAGGCTGGAAAGACTGAATCTGCAATAGTCAAGCAGCTTGGTTTGAAGAAATCAACGGTTGGAGCAATAATTAGAAAATATAAGACATACAAGACCACTGATAATTTCCCTCGATCTTGGGTTCTACACAAGATCTCACCCTGTGGGACCAAAATGATCTCAGGAACAGTGAGCAAAAATCACAGAACCACAAAGGGGGGCCTAGTGAATGACCTGCAGATAGCTGGGACCAATCTAACACAGACTACCATCAGTATCACACTATGCCGCCAGGGCCTCAGATCCTGCAGTGCCAGACATGTCCTCCTGCTTAAGCCAGTTCATGTCTGGGCCCATCTGAAGTTTGCTAGAGAGCATTTGGATGATCCAAAAGAGTATTGGGAGAATTTCATATGGTCACATGATACCAAAGTAGAACTGTTTGGTAGAAATAAAACTTGTCGTATTTGGAAGAGAAAGAATGCTGAGTTGCATCAATAGAACACCATACCTACTGTGAAGCATGAGGGTGGCAACATCATGCTTTGGGGCTGTTTCTCTGCCAAGGAAAAGAAGACAACTGATCCATGTACATGAAAAAATGATTGGGGCCATGTATCATGAGATTTTGAGTGCAAACCTTCTTCCATCAGCAAAGGCATTGAAGATGAAATGTGGCTGGGTCTTGTGATCCCAAGCACACCGCCAGGGCAACAAAGGAGTGGCTTCATAAGAAACATTTCAAGGTCCTGGAGTGGCCTAGCCAGTCTCCAGATCTAAACCCTATAGAAAACCTTTGGAATGTGTTGAAGGTCTGTGTTGCCCAGCGACAGCCCCAAAACATCACTGCTCTAGAGGAAATCTGCATGGAGGAATGGGTCAACACACCAGCAACAATGCGTGCCAGCATTGTGAAGAATTATAGAAAACGTTTGAACTCTGTCATTGCCAACAAAGGATATATAACAAAGTATTGAGATGAACTTTTGTTATTGACCATATACTTATGTTCCACCAAAAGTTGAAAAAAAATTCTTTCCAAATCAGACAACGTGATTTTCAGGATTTGTTTTCTCATTTTGTCTCTCACAGTTGAGGTCACCTATGATGGCAATTACAGGCCGACCTCATCTTTATAAGTGGGAGAACTTGCGCAATTGGTGGCTGACTAAATACATTTTTCCTCACTGTAATTGCTAAGTACGTGGTGCAGAAGTGGAGATTTTCCAGTAGTGGACAGTGGAACTTTGGAAAGTTTGAGGGGGTTGAGGTGACGCCGGGGTGTCATCTCAGTAGAGTCCCCAAAATGTTACCCGTGAGGGGCCCTGAAATTATTAATGTTAGTTCTGGAAACAGTATTATTAAAAAAACTCATAATCTTTCCTATTCCAGGTGGAGATTTGGTTGAAGCTGAGCTGGGTAACATATTTATAGTACATTCACCATATAAAATCCTCTTCACCAGGACTCCAAAATATTTCAAACCAGGAATGCCTTTTGACCTCACGGTAAGTGTTTTTTTTCAACCTTAGTAAGTACACTCACAATTCTCACAATTATATGATAATTGAGAAGGTAAACTTGTTTAATTATGTAATATGGAGACAGAGGTACATGAAAATACAAGATACACCATATTATTTCAGGAGAAGGAGCAGCCTTTTTTTATCTTTACTCATTCTGAGGTTTCTTGTTTTTCTTCCTTTAACCTTATGGGTCCGTTACATGCTAAGATATCGTTAACGATATCGTTGGTACGTCATGGGTTTTGGGGCGGAGCAATGACATCATTGCGTGTGACACGTAGAATCAACCAACGATAAGTCGGCTGATCGTTGATCGGAGGTTTATGAACCGGACCATAATTCAGTAGTTCATCGTTCGTTGAACCCGCAGCATCGGTGTGTGTGACACCTTCATAACGATGTCGTTAACGACTTCGCCTATTCAGAACTGGAGAACGTAGGCAACCAAACGACTGCAAGTCTCGTTCGCTTGTAACGGAATCGTTGCTGCGTCGTTCTCGATATCAGTATGTGTGACACCTCACTAGCGATCATTGAACGTCGTTCCAGCGATGTAGGTCAAGTCGGATCGTTGGTCGGTTCACCAACACATTGAAGCGTGTAACCCGGGCTTAACTGTGAATGTTTAAAAATCTACTCAGTCTCCATAAATTGTTTTCATTGTTAAACATTAAATAATAGATACGAGGGAGAGGAGGGGTATGCAGCTTCAGCTTCTCACATAATAGCTCATTGAAACACAGCAACATGACTGCACATGGCTTTAAGCAGGGGCATAAATGCAATACGGTCGAAGGTTGCAATCGCACCAGGGCCCTTGAGCCTAGGGGGCCACAAATGTGCCTTTGGTTTATAGAAAAAGACTAATGCTATTAAAGATTTGCAATAATTGGGGCCCCATTGGAGCTTTTGCATGAGGACCCATGAATTTCAAGTTATGTCACTTGCTTTAAGGTATTAATGTGACGTCCCTGAGGGACCAGTTGCCACACAGGTACTGCACCTCAGCCAGAGGTATGGTTCCCCGTTCTCTGGTAAGGAGGGGGCACTACCTGCATCCAACACCACACCACTCTAGGCCAGGGGATCTGGGCGGACCCTATTGAGGGAGGGCCCCATCTCAGTCTGGAGGAGGGAGTAGGTAGAGGGCTTGAGTGGAAAGAGTAGAAAAGAGAGAACGTGGGGAGAACCTGAGAAGAGGAAGAACAGAAAAAGACCTGGGTGTATGGGTAGATGACAAACTCACATTTAGTGGCCAGTGTCAGGCAGCTGCTGCAAAGGCAAATAAAATAATGGGATGCATTAAAAGAGGCATAGATGCTCATGAGGAGAACATAATTTTACCTCTATACAAGTCACTAGTGCGACCACACTTAGAATACTGTGTACAATTCTGGTCTCCGGTGTATAAGAAAGACATAGCTGAACTAGAGCGGGTCCAGAGAAGAGCGACAAAAGTCATTAAAAGACTAAGGGGTCTGCAATACCAAGACAGGTTATTAAACTTGGGGTTATTTAGCTTGGAAAAACGAAGGCTTAGGGTGATCTTATAATAATGTATAAATATATGAGGGGACAGTACAGAGACCTTTCTAATGATCTCTTTACTCTTAGGCCTGAGACTGGGACAAGGGGGCATCCTCTACATCTGGAGGAAAGAAGGTTTAATCATAATCACAGACGTGGATTCTTTACTGTAAGAGCAGTGAGACTATGGAACTCTCTGCCACATGATGTTGTAATGAGGGAGTCACTACTAACATTTAAGAAGGGCCTGGATGCCTTTCTTGAAAATTATAATATTACCAGTTATATATACTAGATTCTTTGATAGGGCGTTGATCCAGGGAATTAGTCTGATTGCCATATCTGGAGTCAGGAAGGAATTTTTTCCCCCAATGTGGAGCTTAGTGTTGCCACATGGGGTTTTTTTTGCCTTCCTCTGGATCAACATGTTAGGCTATGGGTTGAACTAGATGGACTTAAAGTCTTCCTTCAACCTTAAAAACTATGTTACTATGTTACTAGAACTGGCATCCTGGGGACTGGAGCCAACAAGAGGCTCTTCTTAGGGCGGTGAAGAGAGAGGAGTCTGCTGTAAAGAGCAGATGGGAGAAGAAAGGGCTCCCAGGAGCACAGGAAGTGTGCCCGAATCCATGCCAAACAGAGAGTCGGGTGGAGGGATTGGGTCTATGCTGCATCATTAACTGCCCCAGTGGTCCTGAACCGCTGCGTCAGCCATCCCTTGCCAAATACCACGGGTAGCGTCATGACTCAATCCCTTAGAACTATCCCTCATTTGTATGACACAGCCAGGGCCACGGAGCCGGGTCACACCACAGTGACCTCCCCAAAAGAACTATCTGGCCTGGTTCCAAGTACCCCACGGCTCTACCGGGTGTACCATTACTGGCATCAAGGACTTTGTGCCTTATGGTTCCCATAAAACCCTCTACTACATAAGGAGACTCCAGTGTTATAAATGCCACATGGTAGATGGGGGAGCCTTGCTACAACGTTTTCATTCAAAGCAATTACAATTCAAAATGTATCTTCTGAGTGGGAAATACAGAAGATTATAGATGCTAAAATTGTGATTGAGTAATCACCATGCACAGGACAAAATTATAAAATACTAAAACTGCAACTGACCCAGCCAGATCCTCTACAGATTATAGACTCAGACCAGCAGTCCCAAGTGGAACCTGCATAAGCTAGACTGAACTTAACCAAGACTAAGATATGGCCTTTCGGACCTTTGCTGCCAAAACGGCCGTCGGGTGTTTCCTGTTCCGTATAAGGAACTGGAGGGTAATTACCTACAAAGGGGAAAGTATGCTGAAAAAAAGAGATCCTAGAGTGACTAAACACAAACCACTTACAACAAAGTAAATAATATTGGATATGTACTGATACTACTTCCTACTTCAAACAGAAGAAAGGTGCAGAGTAAAGAGCAAAAATAACAGATAAACACTAGCTAGTCTTGCAGTGACAGGCATATGAAACAGCAGTATGGTTGGACATCCAAATTAGAATATCACCAGCAGGAAATACCAGCAGGGGGAAGATACATATATCTTCGCAAAAGGTGATTGGACAGACAAATGAATAAATAAAAAACACTTGTTAACCTACAAGACTGAAACAAAGATTAGAGGCAATAAACATGCAGGAAATAAAGTGTATCTTCTGTGGCTCAGTGTAGAGAAAAGCTAAGCACAGGGTCATAGGCCTAAACCCCGTTGTATGTGACACACCCCAGGGCCGTGAGGTACTTGGTTCTGGGCGTTGATTTACTTGGGGATGTCATGGATGGTCTGTGCCTGGACCCGTGGCCCTGGTGGTCGCTAAAAAGAGGTTTAAAAATGAAAATAAGAGAGTCTTGTGATGCCACCTACGGTGTCCGGCAATGGTACCGGCGCTGCGGCGGACCTCCAGGGATGGTGACATGGCAGCTAGTTGGCAACGCTCCCCGTAGGTGGAGCGGGATTCCCGGGGCAGTAATGGGAGAAATGGAGAACTCACAAAGTGAGGCGGCTCCGCAGATAGAGATGGTGGAACACAGTCTATATTAAGGGCAGGATCAGGGGCCACAATAACAGACACACACACGCTGGCAGTTGTTTCCGTACCTTTTCCTGACGTTGTAGTTCAAGGTGAACCTAGGTGAACCAGGTGGTCAGGTGACAGTTCAGGATTTCCACACCTGATGAGTTATGAGGCCTCCTTGTGCTGTGTGTGTGTGTACCTTAAGTCCTGGCCTGTCTGAATCCTGACTGGACCTCCCTTGTGTTGCTCACTTGTATAGCAGGCAAGGTGAATCTTCTTGGGCACTGCTTCTCCTCTGCGGTCCCTGGTTCAATGTGATGCTGTGCTAGAAGTGCTGCCAGGGGACTGAAGTCTCCTGGTCCTCGGTGTTCTCTGCTGGGCTAACTAGACCCGTGCAGACTCGGACTCTGGTGTTCGGGTTGCTTTGGTGCTTTTCTGGGGTTAACGGATTTGGTTCCTCTGCCCCCACTCTGTTCTTCGCCTTGCCTCCGACCCTCATTCTTGGGTCCCTCACACTGGCTAGGCTTCCCCCTGGTACGGGCCTAGCGCGGCTCCGTTCAACAGGTGTCTTCCTCAGTTCTGCTCCGTACTGAACTGCCTAACTCCTCTCCTGGGCCTGAATTTATAGGGGACCTTGCCTGAAGTCAGCAAGCAGAGCTCCCCCTTCAGGTCTGGAATGTAAGGTGTTGCATGTAAGTTTATCTGATGTGGAAATTCCTCCCTGCACCATGTGTATCCTGTGGCAACCGTACCGTAGGGGTGCCACATATGACAATTAGCTACCGTAATTTATCTACAATACTTTAGAGGAGTTGAGTGCTGTTTATAGAATAAAACAACCATGTTCTTCAAGTTTTTAGTTTTAAAAAAAACTCCCACAGTCACTTTTTTTCTTACGTCTTCAGGTTATGGTGACAAATCCAGATGGTTCTCCTGCAAAAAATATCCCGGTGGTGGCAGAACCTGGGTCAGTCGGATCTTCAACCCTTTCAGATGGAACAGTAAAAATATTTGTGAACACAGGAACAAATACCAATACTCTGACTATAAATGTGAGTACAACCGTGTTTATGTGACTAGTTCTCAAGGTGTTGGATCTAAGCAAGGACGACATATCACATGGACAGCCGGTTGAGCTACACATGGTTGATGGGGGCCGATCACACTTTATCTTCCTTAGATACTTTAATTGTTCCACATTCTTCCCGTGCAAATTCTCCTTCTCTATCTTAAATCGTTTAAGTACTCCCCTCGTGCATCTCTCTGTTTTCATTCATAATTAATCAAATATTTGCATTTTTTAGTCTATCCTTTGATTAAACTAACACTCGTATGGCAGACAGGAGCTTTTCTAATGAGTCATAGGATGGGTTTTTTTTCTATCTAAAAAGTTAAATAGTATTCTTCTTTTTTACAGATATATTGTACAGTTACATAGATATACATCTCTATATAACAATGTATATATACAATATAATGTATATATATATATATATATATATATATGTATCTCTTTATACCTGTATATTAGAGGTATACATATTAAAGTAAGTAATTTTTCTACAAAAATTAATACAAAATCATAAAAAGCAACTACAATAATGAAAATGAACATCACAAGTAAATACCATGGATTTAATGGATATTCCTGTAGCCATAACAAACCATACAATACAGTCAACAGATTATTTCTGGTGATTGGTAAATGGCTAAAAAATAGTTTTCTGCTATCCCCCTCAAAGAAAAAAAAAGAACTGTAGGTAGCACAATGTAAATATTACATTTATGTATGGCAACATTGCTCTTAAAGATGAAAGCATATCAACTAAATAACTTACTTAAAAAATAAAAACAAGAAGAGACACGAAATAAGGCTGAACGTAGCAACTAAAAAAATCAACTGGTCATTTGAACAAGTGCATTACAAAACTGTTAATGTGTTAATATTTGCGTGTTATAAAAAAATATTCAAATATACAAATTTGATGTATGCTTGAATGTATGATTGCCCTATGTATACACATGCCTAAAGAAGCACTCCCATCAATGTTTTTTATCCCCTTACTGTATTGCAATCATTGTATTATATGGCACCATGCTCTTATAATTGCTCCTTTTGCATTTTTACCCAGTAAATTCTTCTCTTTTCTCTGCTCTTTGTAGAATTAGGAAGTCTCTTGTCTCTGCATGAATCATTTCTCCCTTCAACGCATGGTCAAGTGGCTCCGCTCCTCCCCCTGCACTTGACCATTGCAATGATGTCTCATGCAGGGAAAATGGACTGATTGTTTCTACATAAAGCTTAGAAGGATTCAGCTAGTATGCTTTTAATCATGTGATGTTGTAGACCTAATGGAAAAGAGAAGAATTGACCGGGTAGAAGGTCAAATGAGCAATTGTAAGAATACAGGGCTATATAATATGTAAATGCAATGTATTAAGAGGATAAAAACTTCTAAGGGAGTGCTTCTTTAATATATAAATGGGTGTGCATATTTTATTATATTGTGCCTAATGTGAATAAGCAAATAAATGTTCATGTGTTTTATCAGGTAGGGCCTTATGTAGTGGTAGTATTCTCCGTTGGTTCCAATGATCATGTTCCATCTGCTTAGATTTTGGTTAAAGTCATCAAAACTTTAAAGAGGACCTTTCACCCCCTGGTGCTTTCCAAAGTGAAAGCACCACTGTATGCAGCATGTATGCTGCATTCAGTGAAACGGTCTCCCCTGTCTCTACCCCCCTCTATGACCTGTAAAAAACACTTTTGAAAGTTTTAAGATAAGACGTCTGAAGGGACTTACTAATTTCTCACTCCATGCTGTTCACAGGGTCCTCCCGCCCCCTGCCTCTCTGTTCTGCCTTCTGCCTTTCTGTGCCATCTCCTGCCTATGAGTGTCTCCCATACTCGCTGTGCGCCTGCGCCTCAGCGTCTGAATTCATGCAGGAGCACAGTGAGGAATTGGTAAGAGCGGGTCCCGGCTGCTGGAAAGGCACATGCGCAGGAATATCAGTGCCAGAGCCCGCCCTGCTAAAGATTATGCTTCTTTCATACAGCAGGGTTGGGCTTGGTGCTGACTTTCCCGCACATGTGCCGTTCCAGCAGCCGGGACCCGCTCCTACCAATTCCTCGCTGTGCGCCTGTGTGAATTCAGATGCTGAGGTGCAGGCGCACAGCGAGGATGGGAGACAACCACACAGGCAGGAGGTGGCACAGAGAGGTAGGAGGTGGAACACAGAGGCAGGGTGCGGGAGGACCTGTGAACAGCAAGGAGTGAGAGATTACTAAGTCCCTCCAGACTTCTTATCTTAAAACTTTCAAAAGTGTTTTTTACAGGTTACTGGGAGGGGGGGGGGGGGTGTAGAGACATGAGAGACCCCTTCCCTGAATACAGCAGACACGCTGCATTCAGTAGTCCATTCACTTTGGAAAGCACCAGGGTGGTGACAGGTCCTCTTTAATGCCAAAGTAGAAAACATAATTACACCAAAATAAGAGTTACTTTTAATCCCCTTCTCCTCAAAACGAAATTGTTTGGCTTTGATAATTAGAAAGGTTTGGTAAAACTCAATCTTCTCTGATCACTCATACTGAATCAAAATTTGTTAAAATTTGACTATTGGGATGCAAGGTCAATTTTGTCAATTTTTTATTTTAGAATGTTACTGATCAAGTTCAGCATGCTCCATCATTTATCAATACCTGCGTAGCCCTTTAAGTGAGGTTCCAGTGAATGCCAAGACTAGTTTACTTGTTCTTCTAACTTCAGGTCTTTAAACATTGTTAGGGGTATGGGTGGTTAAGCCAATGCCCATCGCTAGTCAGCTAGGATAAAACTTTGCATGAAAATATGGCAGGTGCAATAAGCCTGGCCATTTGGGGTAATGAAGATATAATGAACATCCATAGTAGTGTTAGGTACCTGGGAAAATAAAGGCAGGATCCCTTGCGGTCTCGGGTTTGAAGAAAACCATGACACACTCCTGAGCCATAAAACTCCTTCTTTATTCCAAATGAAGATAAAAGACTGGTGCAAAATGCAAGAACAGTGTGGGGGAGAGGAGGGAGACAAGCAAGTGACAGGGAAACGCCTGTTTCACATGCTAGTGCTTCAACAGGTCCAACAGGATGGACCTGTTAAAGCACTAGGGTGCGAAACAGCTGTTGTCCTCACACCTGCTGTCTTCCCCCTCTCCCTCCACGCTGTTCTGACATTGTGCTCCAGTCTTTTATCTTCATTTGGAACAAAGATGTAGTTTTATGGCTCAGGAGTGTGCTGCGGTTTTCTTCAAATCCTATTGATTTGTCTAGTTGGGCTAGGCTCGACCTGTCGAGCCCCACCGCCAAGATTGTGAAACGCGGGTTGACTGGAATGAAGGTACATCGGTCGTTCATTTTCCTAAACGCATTGTAGTGCCCACAAATACTGTTACCTTTTTGTTGCATCCCTCATGGTCTGGGTCGACTCAGTTTAAACTTATTCATTGCAATCCAAAACAAACCGTAGACCATAGGGTGGCGCTGTTTCTGAAATAAGGCAGCCATGTACTTTACTTTTATATGCATCTTTTGATATTTTTTCTGTTTATATTATTTTGCCTTGTAGGTGAAAACAGCCGTGCCCGGTTTACAATCTATAAGACAGGCATCTGAAACACTCACCGTGGAGGCGTATAAAGGATCCAATGGGCAGCAGAATTACTTACACATCAGTATCAATAATAATCTGATAGAACGTGGAAAACAAGTTTTTTTAAATTTCATCATCCTGAATAAAAATGGAGAAATTCAGAAGCAAATATTACAGTTTACCTACCTGGTATGGAAAACTGCCAATAATAAATAGTCAAATTCAGACACAATGCTACTCCACTCAACAATTAATATTAGCAAAATCTTCTGCTGTGCACAGAAACCGAGATGTTGTAGAAGTAATAAATAATCAAAAATAAAATCAAAATCCAACACTTTACTATTATTCAAAAAGATACCAATACCTTCTCACTGACCACCGTATTATTAGTGTCCCACCCCAAAAAAAGTATAACTACTATTATACTACCCTTTATGGACAAGAATATAACTACTATAATACTGCTCCTTCGTAAAAGACTATAACTACTATAATACTGCTCCTATGTACAAGAATATAACTACTATAATACTGCCCCTAATTACAAGAATATAACTACTATAATACTGCTCCTATGTACAAGAATATAACTACTATAATACTGCTCCTATGTTCAAGACTATAACTACTACAATACTGCTCCTATATACAAGAATATAACTACTATAATACTGCCCCCTATATACAAGAATATAACTACTATAATACTGCCCCTATATACAAGATTATATAACTACTATAATACTGCTCCTATATACAAGAATATAACTACTATAATACTGTCCCTATGTACAAGAATATAACTACTATAATACACCTCCTAATTACAAGAATATAACTACTATAATACTGTTCCTATGTACAAGAATATAACTACTATAATACTGCTCCTATGTACAAGACTATAACTACTATAATACTGCTCCTATATACAAGAATATAACTACTATAATACTGCTCCTATATACAAGAATATAACTACTATAATACTGCCTCTATATGCATAAATATAACCACTATAATACTGCCCCTATGTACAGGAATATATCTGCTATAATACTGCCCCTATGTACAAGAATATAACTACTATAATACTGCTCCTATGTACAAGAATATAACTACTATAATACTGCTCCTATGTACAAGACTATAACTACTATAATACTGCTCCTATATACAAGAATATAACTACTATAATACTGCTCCTATATACAAGAATATAACTACTATAATACTGCTCCTATGTACAAGAATATAACTACTATAATACTGCCTCTATATGCATAAATATAACCACTATAATACTGCCCCTATGTACAGGAATATATCTGCTATAATACTGCCCCTATGTACAAGAATATAACTACTATAATACTGCTCCTATGTACAAGAATATAACTACCATAATACTGCCCATATGAACAAGAATATAACTACTATAATACTGCCCCTATGTACAAGAATATAACTACTATAAAAACTGCCCTATGTACAAGAATATAACTAATATAATACTGCTCCTATATACAAGAATATAACTACTATAATACTGCTCCCATGTACAAGAATATAACTACTATAATACTGCCCCTATGTACAAGAATATAACTACTATAATACTGCCCCTATGTACAAGAATATAACTACTATAATACTGCCCCTATATACAAGAATATAACTAATATGATACTGCTCCTATATACAAGAATATAACTACTATAATACTGCCCCTATGTACAGGAATATAACTACTATAATACTGCCCCTATGTACAAGAATATAACTACTATAGTACTGCCCCTATGTACAAGATTATAACTACTATAATACTGTCCCTCTGTACAAGAATATAACTACTATAGTACTGCCCCTATGTACAAGAATATAACTACTATAATACTGCCCCTATGTACAAGAATATAACTACTATAATACTGTCCCTATGTACAAGAATATAACTAATATAATACTGCCCCTATGTACAAGAATATAACTAATATAATACTGTCCCTCTGTACAAGAATATAACTACTATAATACTGCCCCTATGTACAAGAATATAACTACTATAATACTGCCCCTATGTACAAGAATATAACTACTATAATACTGCTCCTATATAAAAGATTATAACTACTATAACACTGACTCTATATACAAGAATATAACTACTATAATACTGCCCCTATATACAAGAATATAACTACTATAATACTGCCCCTATATACAAGAATATAACTACTATAATTCTGACTCTATGTACAAGAATATAACTACTATAATACTGCCCCTATATACAAGAATATAACTACTATAATACTGCTCCTATATACAAGAATATAACTACTATAATACTGTTCCTCTGTACAAGAATATAACTACTATAATACTGCTCTTATGTACAAGAATATAACTACTATAATACTGCTCCTATGTACAAGAATATAACTACTATAATACTGCTCCTATGTACAAGAATATAACTACTATAATACTGCTCCTATGTACAAGAATATAACTACTATAATACTGCCCCTCTATACAAGAATATAACTACTATAATACTGCCCCTATATACAAGAATATAACTACTATAATACTGCCTCACTATATACAAGAATATAACTACTATAATACCACTCCACTACAAATAAATATTAATACTAGAGTACTGCCCTCCTCCATTTCTCATGTAAACATAGGAATATTCAGTATTAAGAGCAAAACGTCAATCTGTTCAGTTTATTCTTAGGAATTCTATTTTGAATATATGTTCTGTTTGATTTTTTTTATAGTAACATATATTTATAGGACTATGGATATTTGTCATTTATAATTGTGTTGCTTTTCTTGTCCCAGATACTCAGCCGAGGAATGATAGTGAAGGTGGGCAGACAGGCGCGTGTGTCCGGTCAGGCTTTGGTCACCATGCCTTTGCTCATTACAGAAGACTTATTACCGTCCTTCCGCATTGTGGCGTATTACACCATAGGGGAAGAGATTGTGTCGGACTCCATTTGGGTGGATGTTGTAGATGACTGCATGGGAACGGTAAAGAGGCTTTATTCATGACAAAATTCACTTTTATTAAGTTACAAAATTATAAAAAGTCGGGTAAACAAGTATTAGTGGAATAAATAAAGCTGCACTTAGAATTACATTTTAGAATCATTTTAATCTACAATTGAATTCTAATATTAATTGAAAAAAAATAGAATATATTTGGTAAGAACTCAAATTTTAATATGAAAAAATAATAGTAAAAAAGTAAAAAATCAATTACTGCCGTTAGTTAAAGAATTCTAAACACTAAAAATAACTTTCTATTATAATTAAAATTTTTGTTGGTATAATGATAATAATAATAATAATAATAATAATAATAATAATAATATACCTGATTGCACTGGTATGTGTACATAGTGTGAGGGGCAAGATTGGTCAAGACTTTAGTCTGGTCAGTACATCATTTGAAGTGCATAATTTAAAGTGTGCTATAATGAATTAGCCCAGAATTGGACAAGAAGGGATCCAAAGGTAACTGGATACTTACACACTGTAAACAATGTTTCATTTCACTTTCACCCCTACAATGCATCACTTCTTACTAACTCCTCTAACCTCTTCTCCTAGTAAGGCTGGTTTCACACTGCGGTTTTTCACTGATCAGGTTCGATCAGGTTTGTGTGCCAAAACCAGGAGAGCAACTTGCAGAGACAAACTATAATTGAAAGATTGACACCTGTTCTGAGTTTTGGAGTCACTCCTGGTTTTGAAACACAAAACCTGACCTGACCTGACCTGACCTGATCTGACCGCAGTGTGAAACCAGCCTAAGGCTGCTTTCACATAACAATTTTCGGTCATCCGATTGTATCCGTTTCAAAACGGATACAATCGGATCCGAAATCGGACCCCATGTTCCCCTATGGGAATCGGATGGGATCGGATGTGCCAATATTGGCATCCGATTTTGGCACCATCCGATCCCATCCGATTTAATCACGGGCACTAAATCGTAGCCTGCTACGATTTTGTGTCCGTGACTCACATCGGACAGCATCGGATCACTGCTGATCCGAGGCTGATCCGAGGGCCCACAACATGGGAGCCTATGGAAATCGGATCCGAGTTCACCTCGGATCCGATGTCGGCTCCGTATCCCCTGTCTTTCCCTGCTTGTGCTCCTCCATCTTGTTCCCTCTCCTATTCTATTCTGTGCCCTCGCTCCTCTATTTTGTGCCCCCGCTATTCTATCCTCCTCTATCCCTATCCTGTCCCCTGTCCTCTCCCTGTGTGTAAAAAAAATAAAAAAACCTCCTCCCGGAGGATACATCACCTGTCACCGCCTCCAACGCTGCAGCACCATCAGGGCAGAAGAGCCTATGATGATGTAAGAGACCCGGTCAGCTGACGAGTCATGTGACCGGATCTGTGACATCATCACAGGTCCTTCAGTCCTGATGGTGCTGCAGCGTTGGAGCCGGTGACAGGTGATGTATACTCCCGGAGGAGGTTTTTTTTTTTTTAACACACAGGGAGAGGACAGGGGACAAGATAAGGATAGAGGAGGATAGAATAGCGGGGGCACAGCAAAGAATAGCGGGGGCACAGGATATAGAATAGGAGAGGGCAGAAGATGGAGGAGAAGAAGCAGGGAAAGACAGGGGATCGCAGGATCCACACGGATCCTGCATAGGATCGGATCGGATGGCTATTTGCCATCCGATTGCAGGGATCTGTGTGGATCCATGCCTGTCCGTGGGATCCCCCTTCAAAGTCGGATCCCACGGACAGGCACAAAAACGTTATGTGAAACCAGCCTAAGTGACTAGTAATCTCTCCCTCCATCCTCCCCACCCATCTCACCTCCTCCTCAAAACTATTCCTTCACATAAAAGTCTTTATCTCCAGACAAACTTGGCCATCTCATGCTCCCACCCACTAACACTCTCTCTGCTTCCCTTCATTGCTGGTGATATCTCTCCAAATCCTGGCCCTACTCACCACATCCTCACAGTCATTTCTAACTGCTATCCATGATCTATGACAAACTCTGGCAATCCTACCAACCTCATACACATTCACCAAGCCCCTCCTCCCCCAGTCCCTGTAACAGGAGTCCTACGAAATGCACGGTCTGTCTGCAACAAAAATTCATACATCCATGATCTTTTCATCACTAGCAAACTGAAACCTGTCAGATAACTTCTCCTTCACGCCAATTCTGCTCCTACTATTTGTTACATTCCCCTCTTTTGAAATGTACTCCATCCTCATCTAGTATAGGCCATCCACCACCTTTCTTGACCACTTCACCACCTGGCTACTTAAATTCCATTCTGATGACATTCCCATCATCATCATTCCACTGAAACTGCCCCAACTACATTCACCAATAGTATACTTACTGCAAAAGCCAAGCAACACTTTTCTGTCCTTCATCTCTTGGACCTGTTTTCTGCGTTTGACACTGTGGTCCATTCCTTCCTACAATAGATTCTCTTATTGGAATTACAGACTTGGCCCTATCTTGGACTTCTTCATACCTAACTGACTGTACTTTCAGCGTCTCCAACTTTCACACTACCTTCTCATCTTGCCTCCTATCTGTTGGTGTTCCCCAGGGTTCAGTTTTTGGACCCCAGCTATTCTCGGTCTACACATTTGACCTGGGAAAACTCATAGAGTCTCACGACTGTCAGTATAGTCTCTACGCTGATGATATACAGATCTACCGCTCTGGGCACGATATCACCTCCTTACTAAACAGAATTCCACACTGTCTGTCCAATATTTCATCTTTTTTCTCTGCTCGATTTCTAAAACTCAACATGGACAAAAAGGAACTCACTATTTTCTATAACTCCTCACTTAACCCCCCTACAAGCCTATCCATCAAAAACAATGGCTGGTCACTCTCTCCAGTCTTGCATGTCTCCTGCCTTGGAGAAACCCTGGACTCTGCTGTTTCTTTCAAGCCACACATCCAAGCCCTCTCCACCCCCTGCGAACTTCAACTCAAATATTTTTCCTGAATCGGTAAGCAAGAATCTGCAAAAACTCTAGTATATACCCTCATAATCTCCCACATTGAAAACTGCAACCTTCTGCTCTCTGGCTTCCCTCCGAACACTCTTGTATCCCCACAATCTATCCTAAAATCTGCTACCCCAGTAATCCACCTGTCTCCCCATTATTGCTCTGCCTCCCCTCTCTGCCTAACCCTTCACTGACACCTCATTGCCCAAAGACTCCAGTCAAACCCGTAACCATGACATACAAAGCCATCCTCAACCTGTCTACTCTGTACATCTGTAAAATGGTGTCCTGGTACTCACCGGCACGCAACCTTAGATTCTCATAAGATCATCTTCACTCTTCCCCTTTTAGCTCTTCCCAAAACTGCATATACCTTTTCTCCTGTGCATCTCCCATACTCTGGAACTCTCTGACCCAACACCAAAAGGTACCGTCACACGCGGCAATTTTGCTAGCAATTTCACTGGCAATTTGCTGATTGCTGTGAAATCATGGACACATTGTTCCATTTGTACACGGCAACAAAATAGAACAATGTGTCCATGATTTCACTGCAACCAGCAAATTGCCAGTGAAATTGCTAGCAAAATTGCCGCGTGTGACGGTGCCTTTAGACTCTAGTATACCATGGAAAAATGCAAAAGGAACCTGAAGACAAGCCTACAACCTGCAGTGAGCCTTAGTCCACTAAACCACTACACAACCAGCTCTACCATTTCATTGTAAATCCTCAACAATACCGTGTAGACGGTGAGCTCTCATGGCCAGGGTCCTCTCTCCTCACCTACTGTATACTCACCCATCCCTTGTAGACTGTGAGCCCTCGCAGGCAGCATCCTCTCCTCATCTACTGTATCCTCACCCATCCCTTGTAGACTGTGAGCCCTAGTGACCAGGGTGCTCTCTACTCACCTACTGTATCCTCACCCATCCCTTGTAGACTGTGAGTCCACATGGGCAGAGTCCTCTCTCCTCACCTACTGTATCCTCATTCATCTCTTATAGACTGTGAGCCCTCATGGAAAGGGTCCACTCTCCTCACCTATTGTAATCTCACCCATCCCTTGTAGACTGTGAACCCTCGCCACTAAATAAATGAATAAATATTATTATTATTATTATTTGTAAACTGTGAGCCCACATGGGCAGGGTCCTCACCTTCTGTATCCTCACCCATCCCTTGTAGTCTGTGAGCCCTCGTGGGCAGGGCCCTCTCTCCTCACCTACTATATCCCCACCTATCCCTTGTAGACTGTGAGCCCTCGTGGGCAGGGCCCTCTCTTCTCACCTACCATATCCTCACCCATCCCTTGTAGGCTGTGAGCCCTCGAGGGCAGGGTCCTCTCTCCTCTGTTACTGTATCCTCACCCATCCCTTGTAGACTGTGAGCCCTTGTGGGCAGGGTCCTCTCTCCTCTTGCACCTGTCTGTGCCTAGTATTATTCATGATAATGTACTTGCTTCTACTGTGTATACCCCTTTTCACATGTAAAGCGCCATGAAGTAAATGGTGCTATAATAATAAATTACAGGCTCTCTCTCCTGTAGAGTGTAAGCTCATATGATCAGGGGGTCCTCTCTTCCCTGTACAGTGTAAGCTCTTATAGTTAGTGGGGTCCTCTCCCTCTCTAGTAGAGTGTAAGATCTCATGGTTAACAGGGTTTTCTCACTTCTCTTCTTCACCTAAATTTTTTGAGAAATTAAAAGCTTTCTAGAATTATAATTCATTCAAATTTTTTTCACCACAATTCATACTTTTGGGGAAAATTTGGCAAATTCAAATTTCAAAACATCCAATCATCGTTGTAGAACCAAATTCCTTCCAGTCTAATTGGTGATGAATACAGAGCTGTGCTGGATTATTAAACTTTCATAGAAAAGTACCATATATATAACTTCTAAAGGTATAAAACACACAAAGACAGCAGAAATGTGAATTCAATTATTAGAATTATGATGAGATGGCAAATAAAAAATATTTCACTATATTGACAATTTATGATCATTGTACTATTAATATTAATATTTTTTTTATAATTTTTCCACAGCTGGAGATAAAAGCAAGCGAAACAAGAACGAAACCCGGACAACAAATAAAATTTACACTGAGGGCAGATTATAATTCTAGTGTTGGACTTGTAGCGGTGGATAAAGCCGTCTATGTGTTGAGCAACAAATATAAGATGACCCAGAGCAAGGTGAACTATTGATATTATTGTCATCATTGATTGCATACAGTTGTGGCCAAAAGTATTGACACCCCTGCAATTCTGTCAGATAATACTCAGTGTCTTCCTGAAAATGATTGCAATCACAAATTCTTTGGTATTATTATCTTCATTTAATTTGTCTTCAATGAAAAAACACAAAAAGAATTGTCCTAAAGCCAAATTGGATCTAATTCCACACCAAACATAAAAAAGGGGGTGGACAAAAGTATTGGCACTGTTAGAAAAATCATGTGATGCTTCTCTAATTTGTGTAATTAACAGCACCTGTAACTTACCTGTGGCACCTAACAGGTGTTGGCCATAACTAAATCACACTTGCAGCCAGTTGACATGGATTAAAGTTGACTCAACCTCTGTCCTGTGTCCTTGTGTGCACCACATTGAGCATGGAGAAAAGAAAGAAGACCAAAGAACTGTCTGAGGACTTGAGAAACCAAATTGTGAGGAAGCATGAGCAATCTCAAGACTACAAGTCCATCTCCAAAGACCTGAATGTTCTTGTGCCTACCGTGCGCAGTGTCATCAAGAAGTTTAAAGCCCATGGCACTGTGGCTAACCTCCCTAGATGTGGACAGAAAAGAAAAATTGACCAGAGACTTCAACGCAAGATTGTGCGGATGGTGGATAAAGAACCTCGACTAACATCCAAACAATTAACCAACAGGTGTATGTCATAACCTGTTGAATCTAATTAACCCTTCACTGTTCATCACTAATTGAGTACAAATTAACTTCTAATCTTGACTTAGTCTGTATAGCAGTATGAGCTATCACCTGATGAAGGCGTTATTCGCCGAAACTCATTATGAAGCCATATGTTTAATAAAGAAGATTGCTGAATAAACATCTACCCTGGTTTGCTGTCATCTTGTGCCCCCCAAAAATGCATTGTATTTGCTTCTTCCGTATCCATGATCCCCTCCTGGGTAAGCAATGTTGCTGCAGATTACAGCTTGCTAAACGTTCTCAAGGACCATTGGTGATCCGGTCAGCTGGTGCACCAAAGACCCATGTGGTGTGTGTTGCATGCCGGAGACCTACACCATAGTTGTGAAGAGGCGCACAACAACATAATGTTGGAAACCATTTATACCCTGCCCCATCTTTTCTAAAAAAATCACTGTGTACGCACAGGAGCGCCTCTCTTCTCTTTCTATTTTACATACCAGTGGAGTTGTCTCACAAAGCTCACCATGTTGTTATGTTTGAATTGTCTGGGCAGGATTCTTTTGTACACCTTTCTTCATTCAACACGATGATTCCAGCTTGGCTCCAGCAGATGTACTCGCTGTTCCTTTGGTTCTCCACCAGAGCCCATATCTTGATTAGGAATATGGTAACACTGGAGCTGACCTTCCTGGTAACAGTGCCCCGGTATCTGAGATCCCTCCTCTCATGCCTCTGTGTAGTTATGCAGGATGAGACTGGTGCAGCCAGACATGATAAATATTGTTCGGGCAGATATCACCATGGTGTATGGTTCTGCTTCCCATTGATCATCTAGCTTATGGATCCGGGCCTTGCTCATTTGAACATGGTCTCCAACTTGTAATGGCCTTGTTGGCGCATGCTTGTTATATTCTCCTTCTTCATTTTGTCTTGCTTTGTTTAGATGTTTTCTTTAATCTACATGGCAAGCTAGGCAGTGGCGGACCTTGTAGCAAGGGGGCCCTGGCGCAGCAACTGATGGTGAGGAGAGGGGGGTGCTGGCGGTTGACGGCGAGGAGCGGGGGGGGGGTTACTAACAGATGACGGCGACAAGCGCGGGGGGGTTTTGTTGTAGACATTGCTGTGGACCCTACCAGCGCCGGGCCGCGCAGTCCAGGGAGCCGTGGCGGCAGAGGAGAGGTGGGGTGGGATCAGTCAAGGCCTCGGTTAACCCCCTCTCCTCTGACACAGGGTTACGGGGGTTGGCTGGGGGCCTTCCTGCAGGCTTGAGGGGCCCCCTAGTTGGTCGGGGCCCTGGTGCAGCTGAACCAGCTGCACCACGGTAGGTCCGCCCCTGAAGCTAGAAATGGTTTGTAAATTAATTGCATTAAAATGATCAATTTCCACATATTACATTTGTTAAATTATAATTAATCGTTAATTGTCTTTCAGGTCTGGAACAGTGTTGAGAAGTCTGACATTGGCTGCTCCCCGGGGGTGGCGCTAACAATATGGGAGTCTTCTATGATGCTGGACTCGCTGTACATACTAATTTCAAACTGAGCACACATCAGAGAACTGGTAAGGGATTATCTACTCATACTTTGTTCAGCCTGAGGCTTAATTCAGGTGTGATTGTCTGATGTGAGAAAAAAAGGTCCAATTGTCATCAGTGTTTTTATCCGGAGTTTCATAAGAGTTTGGTCCAAGTTTCATCAGCTCTTAACTCCTTCATGACCAATGACTGATCATCTGACATGTGCAGCTAAATCGGTGTGGGGTGGATCGGAGATTGGGGAGTCACCTGCCCCTGTTAACTCATTAGATCACACATAACATGTGGTGGCTGGGATCACACTGTTCCCTGTTGCCATCAGTGACCCCATGATGCGATCACAGAGCGTCGATGTGTTGCCAAAAAAAGCAAGAGGTCAGATGATGACCCCTGTAGTTGTCAATGGGCCTAAAACCTTCACTGCTTGGTTAGGGCCAAAGCGCCTGCAGTAAAGACCCATTGGTGTGGGAGAACCCCTAACCATATTGTTAGGAGTGTCCCCAGCCGTTGGATCTTTGGAATTGTATTAGGTTGTAGAATTTTTTTAGCTTTAAATTATTTTTTTTAAGCTTCCTTGAGTTTGCAGATGTTTTGACACCTGCAGGGTGTGAATTTTGGAAAAGTGTCAGATATAAAAGCAGCTTTGAAGTCCAGGAAGCTTATACTGTCCTTAAAACACCCGTTTAAGAAAGCCTAACATTTTTGGGGAATTTTTTTTAAATATTTTTTTTTAATTATTTTTTTTGTAGAACAAACCTTCATTATTGCAGAGGGTCGGCAGCTTGTGAGTCAATCTTTTCTTCACCTTTGTGATAGAAATTTATCTAAAAATAGCATATTGTCGTTATATGCTTCACATCCATGATCTTATAGGTCTGTTCACACTGATGAAACACCATAATATGGATATTGCTTCTTGAAAATGTGTAATCACTATTTATTTTCATGCCATATATTTACAATACAGACTTTTAGTATACAGTTGTGGCCAAAAGTATTGACACCCCTGCAATTCTGTCAGATAATACTCAGTTTCTTCCTGAAAATGATTGCAATCACAAATTCTTTGGTATTATTATCTTCATTTACTGTAATTTGTCTTCAATGAAAAAAACACAAAAGAGAATGAAGCAAAAAGCAAAACATTGATCATTTCACACAAAACTCCAAAAATGGGCCAGACAAAAGTATTGACACCCTCAGCCTAATACTTGGTTGCACAACCTTTAGCCAAAATAACTGCGATCAACCGCAATCTTGCAGTGGATTCATATAGCCAGACTGCATACTGCAGGCAGATGTTAGCAGACACTAAGTGTAGCAGAGTGTAGCTGTGTTGTACTCACTGCACTGCCAAGTTGGTGCCAAGTTCCATGGTGACGCCTCTTTACTTTGCCTAGGGGCCCACCTCTTCCAGTGCGAGGACACAAACAATCACTTACAGAATATTATTGTTTGCCCTATCTTGTTGCCCAGCTTCTCATTTACCCCTCCATGAGGTGGGCTGCAAAAGTCACATCACTTATAAACCCCATTCTACATGCCACAAGGCAACAATTGAGCTAGCAATTGTGTGAAATAATTATTGAAGCCTAACATATTTCGAGGAGAAATAATGATAACAAATATGTTTACTAAGCTCACCACCAATAAATCTGGAATGCTCAATAAGGCTAGTGGGCAGCAATGCAAGGACAAGTTCAATATTAATTACACATATAACACACTTGTGTGCGTGCAATAAATCTCTATTGTAAATGTATGGAATGAAATTAAATAAAGTGATTGTAGATTTTCAAGAAGCAATATCTATAGTATGGTGTTTCATGACCGTGTACAGACCTATAAGACCATGTATGTGAAGAATATAATGGCCATATGCTATTTTTATATAAATTGCTATTACATAAGTGTAGAAGATTTGGCCTCACACGCTGCTGACCCTCTGCAGTTATAAAGGTTTGCTGCCCCCCAAATTATATATTAATAAAAATAATAATAATAAAATAAAAAATTGAATATATATTACAAAATAATTATAAAAGTAAAATGTAAGCTCTCTTAAACGAATGTTTTAAGGACATTGTAAGCTTCCTGGACAGCTGCTGCCACTCTGGCAATGTTTCCAAAATTCACACGCTGCAGGTGTCAAAACACCTGCAAACTCCAGGAAGCTTAAAAAATTAATTTAAAGTTTAAAAATATTATACAGCTTGATACAAGCCGGTAGACCCAATGGCGGGAACATTCCTAACCTTAAGGTTAGGTGTTGCTCCCAACGAATAGGCCTTCCAACGACCAAAGTTTTAAATTTCAAACTTTTTTCACGAACCAAGCCTCATTCGCCGATTTTTGGGTACATTGCTTGGGTTTTCCGATCATGAACCGAATATGCAATGTTCGTGCCGAATTTGAAATTGGTGAATATGTTCGTGAAAGTTCGCTCTTCTCTATTAAAGGGATGTTGTGCTCACAAACATTTAGTTTTCAAAATTTGTAAAATGCCCCTTAAAGTGGACATATTTTGAGGGTGACTACAAGATATCTCATCTGTGCAGCCACAATCATCTATTCAAGCCTACTATTCGGATTTAATAACATGAGGTAATGATAACATGGCAAAAAAGTCTGCACATTTTCTATATGGTACTTATTTTTAAAAAGGGTAATTTGTTCCTCGGCTCAGATTCCGCTGTACACTGTTAAGACTAAATCATTCATTGGCAAAAAGAAAAAAAAAGCATGATAGCATGACTAATCAGTAATGGCCTCAGATATAGCCATTGTATTATAATAGGGTCATGCATTTCATTAGGCAAGATTATGTATGCATGTATCATTTTGTTTAGCAATTTTACTCCACAATATATAGATAACCTCCTAGATCTCAAGCAGAGCCGTGCACTAAAGCAATACTCCATGCAAACACTAAATCATCAAAAGATCAAAAACGTTTGGAGTAGATGCAGCCTGAGGACTAACAAGACAGCAGCAAATATGTGACCCTGAAGGTGTCAGTTATGTGCAATGCCAATATCAAAACTAAGTGTGAGGAAAATTAGAACGCCACAACAACCACTCTCTAGCGCCCTCTTATTGCCTGGACAATTAGAGAATTGACTAAAGGTAAGGAGGGGCTGCAGCTGTCCTGTAAATGCCAATTTATTAAGACATTCCCAGTTAAGGGGCTGGATATGTGTATTCCCGGCCCATCACTGTCCAAAGATCCCCAATAACTCAAGCACAAAAAACCTGCCACCAGCTCCTCATTCGTTATATACCCGTGCCGTGATCGGGATTATATCAGTGCCAGAAATCAACCCACGTAGAGTATAATGTTAAAGAGGACCTGTCACTAACCACACATGGTGATCTAATTACAGCACTGAATGCAGCATGTCCGCTGCATCCAGGCAAGGGGTCCCCCAGCCCTTGAGCCCCCCTGTACCCCGAGATAATACACTTTGAAAACTTACATAGTGGAGCTAAATAGGAGGTGGCTTGTGGCTGGAGCCAAAGGGCAGTTTCACGCCCCCCGAATCTTTAATCTGCCCGCAGCCGCCTCCCTGATGCCAATCATTGTTTCCCTCGCCTGCAGCGTAACACAGAGCGAGGGGTGCGGTTCTGGCTGCATTTACCCGCCCCCTGTGGTGACGACACCACTTATACCCGCCTTGCTCCATGGTTAACATGGAGCAGGGTGGGTATAAGCGGGGATGTAACTGCAGGAGGCGGGTGGCCTGCCTCCTCGTCTGACATCACCGCCTTTCCCTGCCCTGATCCATGTTAACCATGGAGCAGGGTGGGTATAAGCGGTGACGTCACCGTTGGGGGCGGGGCAATGCGGCCAGAACTGCACCCCTCTCTCTGTGTTATGCTGCAGGTGAGGGAGACAACGTTTGGCATGGTTGGTGACAGGTCCTTTTTAAATAAGCACATGGACGTGGGAATTTCACAGATCAAGAAAAAAGAGCAGCCCATGAGTAATTAATGTATTTAATTGCCAAAATGGCACAATAGGGTAATACAATATTTACAGATGTTACAGTCAGTTATGCAAATAAAAGATTACATTGCATGACAAGCATATGTAGCAAAATGCAGTTCAGTTATCGGTTTCCTTGTTGCTGGTGACTACATGAAAGCAGTGTGTAGAGACAGAGTTTCCTTGGGTATGCTCCAACACGTGTTGTAATGAGTCTTTCTCAGAAGTAACTGCCGAAATATGGCAGAGGGCGTATGTCAACCTTAGTCTGACCCACCAACCTCCCCCTGATGACCTCATGTGGCCTGGTTTTTTCATACCTAAAGGTGGTTATGAAACTGCAGTCTTTCCCATAACTATGCCTGCGAGCATTGTAGGATACTGCTCTCATATTTTTGTTTATGATTTTATCTTTACAATGGTAGGACACACAGCATATGTGCGGTCATCCCACTGGCCAATATAAATTTTGGGGTAGTAAGAAATGTCTCACAGTTAAGCAGAAATATGCTTTTTGATCCTACATCTCTACCGATGTAAAAATTAGGATTGTCATATTTTTGGGAGTAACATGTAGTGTAATATTGATACCCTTTGTCCTGGCTGCCAGATGTCTGCAAGATTCTATGATGTGCTCTTGCAAAGGAAGTCATTTCTCCACTTTACCTACAGACTAAGAGGAGTGTCTTCATTTTTGTATAATTAACTTTTGCTTCCTACATACTAGCTAAACTAGCTAAACGATTTGCTAAGGAGCCTCCAAACCCACCCCGCCAAAAAAAAAACCTGCCCCCTAAATCAGCACTACTCCTGGGCAAAAATAAATAGCCTGCACCCCCCACACAAAAAATGCCCACCCAAACCAGCCCCCTCCCTAAAACAATGCCCCCTCAAATCCGCACTACCCACCACCCTGAACCTCCACCACCCCCTCCCCCAAAAAACACTCCTGCTGGACCCACACCCCCCAAACCTGCCCCCCAAATCCGCACACCCTAACAAACCCTGAATCAAATGGGGGTGTGCTCAAAATTTTGTTATTGTAGGTGCGACTGTGCAAATTACATTAGTGCACATACATACATAGTGATGGGGGCCTATAGAGGTGGTGGAGCTATAAAGAGGTGGGACTATATGAAGGGGTGTGGCTATGTGGAGTTTGGCAGGGCTATGACAGTTGTAGAGTAGGTGTGGCTATATGGAGTGTGTGGGTTATTGGAGTGGGCAGGGCTAATGCCACATACACACATACGTACATACATACATACATTCACTTAGCTTTATGTGGCGCCCCTGCTACCAGGGCGGCCACAGGATGAACTGCAGCTGAGCGAGGTAAGACGGTTGACCGTAGGAACACCCACACACCAACGCACACTGACCCTACGCCTAGGACTCTAGGTTATGCAAGGGGTGGAAGGGTTTAGAGCAGTGTGGGTGGAGAGTAGGACGGACTGGACAAGTGGGTGGAGGAACCGTAATAAAACACAGGAACACCAAGTTGGAGGCAGAACATTCCAAGGAGGAGAGGTTCCTGGAGGATGCAGAACCTTCGAGGCAGTGTACCCAAGAGAGAAAGCTCGCTCCATTGCCGGAGGTGAGAAGAAAGAAAGCCACAAGCAGAACACCCCACAGCTAAACAGAAGGAAGTGGGAGGACAATGGACCTGGCAGCCACGAACACCCTGCTGACCGGAGGAACCCGAAGCTGCAAGCCAGTGAAACAGAGGAAGTCTGGTGAGCCCAAAATCATACTTGGGTCAAAGGACAGCCAGAGAGCTGGCTCTGTAGAGGTGACCAGGGAGACTCTAAGACCACAATCACAGGACATACCGGTTAGGTGCGGGGACTCTATGGCCCACGACCTACCTACCACCACGGCATAGGAACACAGCCCTCGACTAGGGATAGTGACCCTAAGACAGAGGGAAGCATTACACAAAAGCCTGTGAAGGCCAGACCAAACACGTGAGCAAGGACACTGAGGAAGAGACAAATAGGCCTGAAAGATACCTTGAGGCAGGCAACGTAGAGGAACCGTCTGAGCTGCAGTAGAACCCGGGTGCCCGGAGCAGTGCTAACTTGTAAGAACTGTGACAGTGAAACTGTGACTTGTAGCTTGCTGTTAAAGAACATTGAACTAGTAAAGTACCCGGTAAGCTCACCATTGCCTGAGACTGTTCCTCCCAGTGTAGAGTTTCCACCTGCAGAGCCGCAGCCTGCTAATCCCACACGATGGCTGGAGAAGCTGCAGCACAGAAGTAAGTGAAGGGTACAGAGCATCATCACTCACCAAGCCCTTTCACCACTACACCTGCCCTGGGGATACACAGCCCTACCCGGGGAGGGCATACCATCCACGCTGCCCTAAGTCACTGTCCCCAGCAGGAGTACGGCAGTGGTGGTCACGAAAAATCCACTGTATATAACCCCTTTTTGGACTGAGCTCAGGCCACGGGACAGGGTCACTACTATCGTGATCCCAGAGAGAGACAGCACCGGCCCGGCACCGAGTACTCCACGGTTTTATTTATCATTTATATATTAGATTATGGATTATTGGGATATCGCTTGATTGAATAGTCAGAATGTATCTCTCTTTCCTCACCCTGATCAACTTAAAACTTCTGGTTACTACATCAGTTTTGTAACAGAGTATTAAAATTTTGATGGGTATCACAAAATGCATAAAAAAAATTATTTTCCCTTAGATTCATTCTGTGAAGCTGGTAAACAACGTGGACGGAGATCAACTGCAGAACTTAAAGAATTTATGGCTATGAAAGGTATGACCCAAGCAATCAGTCATTTATGGTGTAAGGGGTCAGCACTGGTTGGTCCTTTCCCATTTTTGAGAATTTGAGTAGGACTCACGATTGGAAGGTAGGACATTAACTCAATGGAAATGGAAAGAGAGTTGAAGGCAGGCAATGAAATGCTTTGTCCTTCTTGCTTTTAGTGGAAAAACTACCACAACAATAGAAAGTCCATTTAAAAACGACTTATTAGTAGACATATATATGATTTGTGGAATCTCAAATGTTTTTCTTTTACCTTTTAGCTTCCAACTACACAGATCTGGAGAAGCAATGCTGCAATGATGGCATGGTTAGAAACCCAATGGGCCACAGCTGTGAGCGGCGTTCTCACCTAATTCAAGGAGGGAACAAGTGTGTGATGGCTTTCCTGGACTGTTGTAGGTCTATCGAGCAGAAGCGGAAGACTGATAAGGAGATGCAAGACAATGGCTTGGATAAAAGTGAGGATACAATTAATGGCAGAAGATATTGTATTGGTTACACGCAATCCTACTTGCTATAAGGCTGTGGTCACAGTTTTTTTAGTGCCTTTTAAAAACGCATGCTTTTTTACATGCGTTTTTCATGTCAGCATGAGTTTTTTAAGGTCTCTGATGGCTCCCTGCGTTTTTGGCTGCGTTTTTGAATCTGCACATAAAAATAGTGCTTGTAGTATTTTTTTGAGCGTTTTGCAAAACGCATGCGTTTTTGTAGAAAACGCATGCGTTTGTATAACATGGGTTCCTATAGGAAACGCATGCAAAAACGCATGTACAATTAGTACCTTTTAGTGCCATTCAAAAACGCATGCGTTTCCCATAGGAGCCCATGTTAAAAAAACGCATGCGTTTCCGGAAACGCATGCGTTTTTTTAACATGGGCTCCTATGGGAAACGCATGCGTTTTTGAATGGCACTAATTGTACATGCGTTTTTGCATGCGTTTTCCATAAGGCCCCTTATTAAAAAACGCATGCGTTTTTGGATATGCTCCAAAAACGCATGGGACAGTCACACATGCTTTTTGGCTATTAGGGCATGCGTTTTTTAACATGGGGGCCTATGGGTGCGTTTTTTACATGCGTTTTTGAAAACGCAGGTCTCCAAAAATGCATGTGAAAAATGGTACTGTGACCACAACCTAATTGAGTCTTGTAACCGGGCAGTTGAACAGTGTCCATGGGCTCAGGCTCATGTATGCCAACTCAGATCCTGTGGGATTTGGCATGATAATGTTCACTCCAAAGTCCAAGCACTATGAGGTGCCAGCAGGTCAATAATTCTTCATATACTGTCCATAACATGAGTTCAAGAATTAATTCATTGGGTATTCTAGAAATAGTGATGTGTGAACCTTTTAGTGTTCGGTAGAGATGAGCGGTGTTCGACTCGAATTGTTCGCCAATCTCAAATTCAAGATGTTTTTGGCGATGTTCGAGTCGTTCGTCGAATTAGAACACTTTGCTCTAAATTCGGCAGTTCGAGGTCATGTTCGATTTCGGTTCGATTTCAGTTCCGCAAGGTATATACATACATTGAGGAACTGAAATGAAGTGAAATCAAGGGTTAAAAATAAAAAAAATCGATACTCACCTCTGTAATCCATCCAGCGACGCTTCCAGCACTGCCTACCTGTCAGAGATGTGATCCCGGCAGCGTTTCCCGGTGAAATGACGAGTTCTCGCGATAACTTGTCATGTGACCGGAAACTGCTGCCGAGATTATGACGTCACCGCAGGTCCTACAGGTCCTCACTAGTAGTGAATAGTAGTGAGGATCTGTAGGATACACTATAGATACACTGCGAAAGTAATCGGACTACTCGCTACTCCCGAGTACTCATAAGATACTCGGAGAGTAGCGAGTAGCCGAATACCGCTACTATTCGGCCAGTTCCGAATAGTAGCGAGTATACTCGCTCATCCCTGATGGTACCTTTACACGCGGCTACATTTCTAGGGTGGCTACAGGTAACTTACTGGTTGCAGTGAAATCATGGAGACAAGGTTCTATCTTGTTGCTGTGTACAAATGGAATAATCTCTCCATGATTTCACTGCAACCAGTAAGTTACCTGTAGCCACCCTAGAAATGTAGCCGCATGTAAAGGTACCATGATAGATAGATAGATAGATAGATAGATAGATAGATAGATAAAGAAAGAATAGATACATAAATGTATACATAGATAGATACATGTCGAATGCTTATATAATGTCCCTCCTCCCTATACATTATACTAAACTAGCAGAAGAAATGACTTAAGGCCCTGTCACACCTGGTGACGGGGCTGGAGATATCGGCGGTGACTGGCGGGTGCAACCTCTACTAATTTCTAGAGCAGGGGTAAGCAACTCCAGTCCTAAAGGGCTGCAAACAGTGCATATTTTAAAAATGTTCATAGCATTGCAAAGGTGCTAATTTTCTCACCTGCACAGGTGATTAATCCAAAACCTTGTGCAATGCTAAGAAAATCCTGAAGACATGCACTGTTTGTGGCCTTCTTTGGCTATGAAGCCGTACCCCTTTCTCTGAAAGAAATCCACCACCTGGCCACAGGTACATTGCTCCTCAAAGGTGGCTCACTTAGACCCCTCCAACCACTCTCCGGTGAGGCACTCTATAAACCTCCTCTCCACTAAAACTGACAAGGCCTGTGGTGGTTCAGGCCTATAAAAATTCTTACTGGGAGGGGACCCAGACGAAGGCCTTTGGGATTCTATGGGAGGTGGGGAAGCATGGACTTCCTTTACTACCTGCTCCTTGATCTCCACATTAACCGGCTGCAACATCGACTGCAGGTTTGGTATGGCTAGGCAAGCTGCAGGATCCTCCCTCTGTCTTCTAGTTTTCCTGGGCCCAGCTGACATAGGGAATGGCTCATGTCTTGAGCTCCATTCTGATGGTACCTCTACAGTAATCCGGGACCAATGCTGTATCTGGAGCTCAATGCAGACTATGCCCAAACTGGGGTGTGCGGTGGAGCTCAAGCTTACATATGTGAGCATCACCTGCTCCTCTCTGGGCTGCTACAATGGCAGTGAAGCTCCCTCGGCCCCTGGAGTGGTGAGGAAAATCATCTCCTGCAGAGCAGGTATCTCTTGGGATGGAGTCATGTCCGGACTGCAGGGATATGGTAGCATGGTGTTGCTCCTCTGTTCAGCAATCAAAAGATGGCACCAGCCTCTGCGGTGACACATCTTTCCTTTCCCTATGGTCCCACCAATTTCAGCACTAAGGCCCAACAGTGGAAATTATTGTTTGCCCAATCTTGTGGCTTTAAACTCCTCACGAATCCCTCCAGTAAGTGGGCTGTAGAAGGCACCGGACTTACACATCCCTATGGCACTAGGAAGACTTGGGCAGTTGGGGTTTTGAAGCCTGACATATTTAAAGTAGAAAAAAAAAAAATATATATATTTTTTCTCTGTTCACCACCAATTCATCGGGAATGTTGAATAAGGCTAGTGGGCAATGCACCGACAGGTCCGAGGGTCCAGGTGAAGTAATCGAACAGGAATACATGTCATTTTCCAAAAAAGGTCAGCACTTGCAAAAAATAAAGTTACATAGTCCTCTTCATATAAAAATAGGAAAACTTTATTAGTGCATAATAAAAGAGGTTAAAATCGCAGTCCTACTTGATACAAGCAAAAAATGCTCTTAGAGCATAGACATGTATAAAGAGAACAACTTTATATTCCCACACTTGACTACCAGAACTGCTGACTACAACCATGAGTAATGATGTAACACACTTGTGCACATGCAAAAATTTTCTATTCTAAACATATGGCAAGAAGCGATATCCATGTTATAGTGTTTAATGAGACCATGTATGTTAAGTATATAATAGACATATGCTATTTTTATCTGAATTGCAAGCAGATAAGTGTAGCAGACGTGCCTTGCATGCTGCTGACCCACTGCAATAAGAAAGGTTTTCTCTAAAAAAAAAAAAAATTAAAAGTTCACTTAAGTGACAGCTGCTGGCACATCTGCAGGTTATGAACTCTTCCAAAGGTTCACAACCTGCAGGTGTCCCAACACCTAGAAACGTAAGGAAGCTTAAAAACCTGTCTTTTAAAGCACCCTTTAATTCACCAGGTTAAAGGCTACTGGTAGACCCGATAGGTGTGAACTCAGGTAGCCTTAAGGTTACCCACCGGGTCCTACAGTGACTACTTTGGCCACAAATCTTAAAGGATTGTTTTAGGGCCAATTTAAGGTTCCAAACAGTTACCGAACAATGCCAAGTTCACCGACTTTTTAACAAAGTGTTCAGATTTATAGTGTTTATATATCATAAGGAGGTAAAGAAATGTAACAAATATCTTTGTGACAGGTGAAAAAGATGATGAATACTTACCAGATGATGAAATCACTGTCAGAAGTTCTTTTCCCGAAAGTTGGCTATGGGATGTAGTGAAAATGAAGAATGGTCCCAATGCTGATGGGTGAGTACCTGCTTCTGTTCTGTCTAATTTATAGGATGATGTATCATATTTGATGATTGAATTTTGGGGTCACGATTCCTCCATTCAGTGTGTCTCAGATGCTGTGAGTGACAGTTTTGCTGCACTTTGGAATCAGGGACCTGCTGACCTGTCAGTTTGGCAAGTGACATCTCAGTCATCCAATCTGGTGCTGGGGTATTCGGAGCTATCAATGTTTTGAGTGAGAGCTCAGCCATTCAATCTGAGACTTGGAGGTGTTCGGCTTATTCAGGTGTTCCCTGTTCTTTGTAATTGCCCACCTACTTAGCTGAGCAGTTAGTCCCAGATCATTGCCAGTCTTAGCATCTTGCTCATTGGTGCATATTGGCATTGCTTAGCTATGCTCTTTTTTTAATTTATTGCTGCCATACCTTGGACCTTCTCTGATCATCCATTTGCCTTGTCCATTTGCTTTGATCTGCTATCCTCCTTGTATTCTTATGTGTGACTTGACTACGATTTTATCTACTCCCTTTGTCCATGATGTGGTCTCCTGTTATCTGACCCTGGAATATTTGACTACACTGTCTCTTGGCTTGTCCATGCAGTGACTAACATCATACTTAGGTGCACATCTAAGTCTTTCTTTTCTCTTTGAGTGCTTCTCCAAAAATATGCAAATAAAACAATTGACCATGGCGGCTTTTTTAGACTTGAGATGAAAGAACTCCAATAAAAATAATGAGTAAACTAGCTCTGTAATTTAATAGTGGCATGGGGCATTCCTCTTTTTCAGTATTTCTACAGAGGTCTTGACCAGATATTTGAAAGACTCCATTACAACTTGGGAAGTGTTGGCCATCAGCCTGTCTCCATCTAAAGGTAATAATGTGAACACCTGAAGTTCTAATACTAATGTTTTAAACTACCGTATATACTCGTGTATAAGCCGACCCGTGTATAAGCCGACCCCCCTACTTTTGCCCCAAAAATCTGGAAAAACCTATTGACTCGTGTATAAGCCGAGGGTGGACCCCAGCACAGGTATACAGCCCCCAGCAGTGTGGTATACATGCCCCCCCCAGTGGTATACAGGCCTCCCCAGTGGTAGTATACAGCAGCCCCAGTGGTAGTATACAGCAGCCCCAGTGGTAGTATATAGCATCCCCAGCAGCCCCAGTGGTAGTATACAGCAGCCCCAGTGGTAGTATATAGCAGCCCCAGTGGTAGTATATAGCAGCCCCAGCAGCCCCAGTGGTAGTATATAGCAGCCCCAGCAGCCCCAGTGGTAGTATATAGCAGCCCCAGCATCCCCAGTGGTAGTATATAGCAGCCCCAGCAGCCCCAGTGGTAGTATATAGCAGCCCCAGCAGCCCTAGTGGTAGTATATAGCAGCCCCAGCAGCCCCAGCGGTAGTATACAGCAGCCCCAGTAATCCAGGGCCCCCCCAGCCTTGCTCCGGTCACCTGTAAAGCAAAATATAACTTATCGATATCATAGAAAATAGAGCCGCACTCACCATTAGTCGATCTTGAATACTTTATTCTTAATTCAGTCCATACATGTGAACATCAGCAGGGGAGGGGGTGCGGGGACGGAGGACGACGGCCTGCCGTTTCACGGTCGTGTACCGCTTCGTCGGGTCCTCTATAGCGTCTGTCGTCATTTCCGGGCTTTAACTTGCCGGTATTGACGTCACTACCGCTATAGCAAAACAATGTGACATTATTAAAAATTATATACATTGTTCAAAACAACATTATGGTGTGTATATATGCTGATCTATACATATAATTAAACTCCACAGAGTTCCATCATACTTTGGTTGGCATGCTAATATCTAGCAATACCGAGCACGCTGATACCTGGGTAGTACCGTATTACCTCTACACCGGCAGCACTCGTCTCGGTAATTATCCAAGTAACATTAATGCGCGCGGCCTCTCGCTAAGGACCTATTGTAAACACGGACAATGATTGGTATCAACAAAGGCATTTAATCCATATTCACCCTGAACCTCTTACTCCTTCTTCTTCCAACGATCAGGGTAATTAGATGGACTGCTGCTATTAATCTAAACAGCAATATTTTTCTCTCTTATATCCAGGCATAGATGTTTGGACATATTAGACAGGAACCTAACCCGGTGTGTCTACAAGGGAAATAACACTATATGTCGGGAAAGAAAACAAAGATACATGTAAAATTCCATACATCTATCTCTCTTTACAGAGCACTAAAAAAGTTCTATCCTAACTATAAAGCTCTGCCCCATGATCTTATAGGAACGCTATCAAATCATTTTTGTCATTTAGTCCCAGCGGACCACAAGCCCTAGTTTCTATCACCCACCTACTTTCCTTTTGCAGTAGTAATTTGTGCGTATTCCCACCTCTTTCTGATGGTCTTACGTGCTCTAGGCCAATGAAGGTCAAGCAGTCTGCGTTCCCTCCATGAGCCTCATGGACATGTTGTATCAACCTAGGGCTCCCAACACCAGTTCTTATGGACCTTTGATGCTCTCTAAACCTTTTGCACATCTCTCTGATTGTTTTGCCTATGTAAAAGCGTCGACATGGGCAGAAAATGACATAGACTACCCATGTAGTCTTACAATTAATGAAAGTAGTGACTCTATGGCTCTTACCACCTACTACAACCGGATTGTCAGTCTCATGATTACTGCAGGAACTACAGTTTCTACATTTGAGGTTTCCTATTGGTCTTCTCTTCTCAAGCCAAGTTACTCTTTTGTTGGTTTTGATCCTATTTTTAACAAGTATATCCTTAAGGTTGTTGCACCTTCTATAGGACAGGATAGGGGGACCTATTCCAATTGAGTTTAGTTCTCTATCCTTTTCTAATACATGCCAATATTTGTTAATGGCCATAGAGATTTTATTATACATGGGCCCGTATTTGAAGGAGAACACAAAACGTTTCTTTTCATTATCATTATCTTTTTTAGATTGTTGTCCTAATTCTAAGGCTCTGCTTTTAGTCTCCGATAATAGCTTTTCTGGATAGCCCCTCTGTTTGAAACTTACTTCTAATTCTTGCAGTTGTTTATCACGTCCTGTAACAGTGTTGTTCATTCTTTTAGTTCTCAAAAACTGGCTGTAGGGGAGTGCTCGCTTAGTGTGATATGGGTGTGCGCTGTCATAGTGCAAAAGCGTATTGGACGCTGTGGGTTTCCTATATAGGGACCTTGTAAGGCTGTCATTTTCCAAATGGAGTTTTACATCTAAGAACTCTAGGTCATTCCTCCCATATATATGCGTGAACGACATATTATAGGTGTTGGCATTCAGGAAAGCGACGAAAGAAGAGAAGCCCTCTTCCTCGCCCTCCCACACCACAAATATGTCGTCCACATATCTTGCATATAGTTTTTTTACATTTCAAGAATGGGTTTGAGTTGTTGTAGACAACATGGTCCTCGAAATGAGCCAGAAATAAATTCGCCAGTGTGCATGAGACCGGGGTCCCCATAGCGGTTCCAGCTGTTTGCCTGTACCATGTATCATTAAAGGTGAAAGCATTATGAGTTAGAATAAAATGCAGTGATTCACAAATAAAATCTATCAAAGAGCTGTCTTGACCCTCTATTTGGAGGATGTCTCGGATTACTTCTACTGCCAGGGTTTGTGGGATCCGGGTATAGAGGCTCTCTACATCTATAGAGGCCATACTGTACCCGGACCGCCATTCAAAGTCATCAACGCATTTTATGAACTCTCCTGAATCTTTTATATAAGATGGTATCTTAGTAAGTAATGGTCTTAATAACCAATCTAGGTATTGCGACAAAGGCTCGGTCACTGAACCAATCCCCGAAACAATGGGGCGACCGGGGGGGTTCACGATCGATTAGTGTTATTTCCCTTGTAGACACACCGGGTTAGGTTCCTGTCTAATATGTCCAAACATCTATGCCTGGATATAAGAGAGAAAAATATTGCTGTTTAGATTAATAGCAGCAGTCCATCTAATTACCCTGATCGTTGGAAGAAGAAGGAGTAAGAGGTTCAGGGTGAATATGGATTAAATGCCTTTGTTGATACCAATCATTGTCCGTGTTTACAATAGGTCCTTAGCGAGAGGCCGCGCGCATTAATGTTACTTGGATAATTACCGAGACGAGTGCTGCCGGTGTAGAGGTAATACGGTACTACCCAGGTATCAGCGTGCTCGGTATTGCTAGATATTAGCATGCCAACCAAAGTATGATGGAACTCTGTGGAGTTTAATTATATGTATAGATCAGCATATATACACACCATAATGTTGTTTTGAACAATGTATATAATTTTTAATAATGTCACATTGTTTTGCTATAGCGGTAGTGACGTCAATACCGGCAAGTTAAAGCCCGGAAATGACGACAGACGCTATAGAGGACCCGTCGAAGCGGTACACGACCGCGAAACGGCAGGCCGTCGTCCTCCGTCCCCGCACCCCCTCCCCTGCTGATGTTCACATGTATGGACTGAATTAAGAATAAAGTATTCAAGATCGACTAATGGTGAGTGCGGCTCTATTTTCTATGATATCGCTTTGGATTTACTTACATGCCGGCACCGCCAGAGGAAGCTGCATTAGTCACAGGAGTGACAGCCCCGTTTTGAGTAATACGTGGAGTGCCCGGTGTAATCTGTTTGCTGCACAAAATATACTTATCACTGTCCCGCTGCCATCCGCGCCCGCCGCTGCCGACATCCTCGATCCTCCATCTTCATGCGTCTTCTTCCGACTTCCTGTGTTCGGCGCCGGCAATGACGTCATTGCCTGCGACGAACACAGGAAACCGGAAGAAGAAACATGAAGATGGAGGATTGGGGATGTCGGCAGCGGCAGGCGCGGACGGCAGCGGGACAGTGATAAGTATATTTTGCTTTACAGGTGACCGGAGCAAGGCTGGGGGGGCCCTGGATTACTGAGGCTGCTGGGGCTGCTGTGGCTGCTGTATACCGTCACTGACTCGCGTATAAGCCGAGGGGGGTACTTTTCAGCCCAATTTTTGGGCTGAAAAACTCGGCTTATACGCGAGTATATACGGTACTTATTTTCCCCTCTGTATGAATGCAAAAAATGGCAGCACTCCAGGTGGATAGCAGTTAAATAAAGTGATTTTCATTCAGCCATATGTAACATTTCAGTTCTCACAGACCCTTTCTCAAGTGATGAAAGATACAAGCTATTTAAACAAATACCGTAATTTGGCAAAGACAATACTTGTAAGCAGGAAGATGATATCTCATGCTGCTCTAACTTTTATTTATCTATTAAAGCTTTATCAATACACAAACACAATTTTAATTGGTCGATAATGAAAAAAATACAGGGGAGAAATCATCAATGGTTTAGCTCAAATGAAGCTATTGATAGACATTAGCGCTTAAAAAATGGAGAGAGGTATAAGGGTGTAAGGGGTTTTATTGAGAATCTGCAGGTAGTGGGCAGGGTCTGTGTGAAGGTCTGTCAAGCAAGAAAATAAGAAAAATTAAGAGCTACCATGGTAATCTGAAAGGGAAAATCAACAATGTTATTGGGTTTTTCATTAAAGATTAGCGCGGTAGCTTTAAATTTAGTATAAAAGTATTGGGACTGTTGGCAGAAACATGGCCGAAGAGTCATGGTTTCAACCAAAGTGTAATAGACTCACTACACATTATGCTGGAAAATAAAGTAGAATTTTACTCTAGCTTATAGATGGTGCAGTTTTTGGATTCTGACAGCCCTAAAGATGCTGCCGCTCTCCATATAGATGAACATTTCAGCATCACCTCCATGGATAGCGGCGGCTTAACTACGCTATTATCCTAAGTACCTGGGACAGCTCCTCATTGAGGACGCTGCCCAGCAATGTAGATACGCTAATAGCGTATCTACTGCGCTCTCACAGCCAGGACCCGCCGGCTGTCAAAGCACATTACTGAAAGCCGATAAATGTTGGCTATTCAGTAATGTAGCAATTTAACCCCTGAACTACCAATGATTTTAAGGACCATTTCTCTAGGGAGGGGGGCAATCCCTAGCGACATGGTGCCACTACATTAACACATATTAACCCTTTATTACCGGGGTTAATTAGTGCATATGCAGCATCAGTGCTCATATGCTGAACAGATGCTGCATATGCAATTTAACTCCACAAAATATACACAAGAGCCCATCAGCTGGGTGCTTAGTAATCATCTGGCACCGCTGACACAGCGGTACAAGATGATTACTTACTGTACCGGGAAACCATTAACGAGAATTTAACAGCACATGGTGCGAGTATCGCACCATGTGCTGTGTGGGTGCAAGTTTGACTCGCATCCATATACTTTTACTGGCCTCTCGAGCGATTGCACTCGCATTGTAATGTAAAGCGAGTGTAAGGCGGGAAAATCACATTGATGTGACCTGTATCATTTAAAGATACAGGTCCGAGTGCAATGCGATTTTTTCAGGCATTACACTCGCGCGAGTTTTGCGCCAGTGTGCCTTCAGCCTAATAGTAAGGTTAGGTGTTTATCCCGGCCAACGGATCTCCCGGTGAGTGCTTTGACCCTAAACAATCAGGGAGAGTTTTAGGGCCAAATTTAGATTTCAAACTTTTTTCCCGAACATAGCCGTGTTCGGTGATTTTTTTGCAAAAAGCTTGAGTTTCCACTCGTAAACTGAATCTACAATGTTTGCGCCGAATTTGAAATCGGCTAACATGTTTCGGGAAAGTCATCTCTACTCAGGATCCAAAAATGGTGAGGAGTAACATTACACAGTCCTACCAAGGGCAATCATAGAAGTCAAATCACTCCTGTCCATAGATATCCCTAAATGATATACATTTCAAAAAATCATACATATCTGATCTATTTTTACTTTGACTTCAGAGTATTTTCTAAATGTCCTGTCTTCTCCATCTTTATTGTGCAGGTATCTGTGTGGCACAGCCCTATGAGATCCAAACAGTCAAGGATTTCTTCGTAGACTTGAAATTGCCTTATTCAGTGGCAAGAAATGAGCAGGTTGAAATTCGAGCTATAATCTACAACTACGAGGGCAAGGACTTGAAGGTATGAGTTGTACGTTCTTGTTGTCTTTCAGTGGTTTAGCGGTCAGTATCTGAAGAAACTCTGCAAAAACTGTGCATTGATAAAAAAGGTTCAGGACATATCCTTGCTGGGTTTTCTTGTGCTGGTTTATCTTAACATTATAGCTCTTGGATATTTTTATATGGTACACATCCTTTTTACACTTTCTTCACTCAATAAGGAAAATAATATAGGCTACTTTAAGACAATAGAGTCACAATAAGACAAGAGTCCATCTAGGTCAAGCTATTTTCCTACAATATTGCTCCAATGGAAGGCAACAAAGAAAAGACCAAGAGGCATTGGCCAATTCCTTATTTTAATGCAAAACATGTTTCTGGATCCCCAAATTAAAGGGGAACTCCAGGCAAGAAAACTTTTTAGTACAGTTCCTGCCCTGCTACATGATGAAGCAGCTGGGCACTACAGTTCTAGTATCTATACATCACTTGCAATTCAATAAAATCATACCTGCTCCTCAGCTCTGACCGGGGGATGTCCCACATGGGACAGAGAATTTCAGGCCGAGAGCTTCAAGCAACAGCAAAGAGCAGGATGTGTCAGGGGCTTGGATGCTGGGAGCTGCAGGATCATCCTACATTCCAGTGAGGAGTGATGATGATGATCCATTGAAAGTTGGAGGGATAGGAGAATATTATGTTCCTATGGGGGAGGGAAGACCATGCAGAACTGAATCGATCAATGTAATGATTTGCCTCTGCTCTTAGCCTGAATATAACAGTACACATTATGCATCATCATAAAACAGAGGATCACAGCATGTATTTGTATCTGCTTGGTGTCATGATTGCTATTTCAAGCCTGGACCCCCTGTCACATAGGATGGTATATCAGGGGCTGGATTGTATGTGTGAGCATGGGGCCGGCAACCACGCCCCCACCCTATACAGAGGTGTGAGTGGGCTGGAATGTAGGATGAACCTGCAGCTCCCAGTATCCATACCCCCTAACACACCTCTGTCTTTCTGCTCCTGCATGAAGCTTCCAGACTGAAAATTCTCTGTTCCATAAGGGCGGTCAGAGCTGAGGAGCAGGAATGATTTTATTGATTTATAAGAGATCTATAGATCTTAGAACTGCAGTGTACGGCTTTTATTCATGTAGGAGGACAGAAACTGTACTAAAAGGTTTTCTCTCCACAGAGTTCCCTTTTAAATCTCTGGGAAAATTAGATATCTTTGGTAATGTAGTACTTTCCATAATTTGATTTATTATTTTACTTAAAAAGAACCTGATTCATGCTGACTCAGTATATATGCTAGTGGATCTAAATGAATTAGATTATCATTAAAAAATCAATATCATATCGCCATGTTCCAGGGAGCCATGAAACACGTTGACTAATAAATCAATATTATATTCACCCCTTGATGTCTTGTGGGATACGTCAGCGAGGTGATTAACCCTTCATCCTCCCTACTTTAATTTTCTGAGATAATGACCTTTGGGTTTTCATTGGCTGTAAGCCATAATCATCAACATTAACAGAAATAAACACTTGAAATAGATCCCTCTGTGTGTAATGACTCTATATAATATTTGTGTGTCACTTTATGTATTGAATTACTGAAATAAATGAACTTTTTAATGATACTCTAATTCATTGAGATGCTCCTGTATATGGACCTCACTGTACATTGCCATTTTTAACAATGGAAATTGTTGTTGGTCTTGTAAATTTTATTTACTGCTGCTGTATGAGCTCTGATGCATATGGAGGTCGTCACTAGTCCAATTTTTCTTAATGTAAATGAGACGATTTTTTTTTATACGTCCGTGTAAACTGAGTTTTATGTATTGTGAGGCACCGGCCAGGTCGGTATGCTGCGACCGGTATGTGCCTCTTTGGGTGCGTGCTCCAGTGCCGCAGGATGTACTCCATGCCAGGTATTAGATGGGATTCCTCTTCTCAGAGCAGAAGGGGTTAAGAGGACATAGGAACCCTGGGTGTGGTTCCTTGAGTCTGGAGTGAGATTTTCTCCAGTGCAGAGCCTGATTGAGGAGCTCTGAAGGAAAGTGAAGTGGTCCTGGGAAGGGATTATCTCTGGTGGGGCTGATAGAGCCTGTCAGCGGTCGGGAGATACACCAAGCGGTGTGCAGTGTGCCGGCTGCGCTCCGGATCTGTGTTTTGGTGACTGTAACCGGACGGAGATCAATAAACCGTGAGTTGAGAACTGTCCGTGCCTGGTTCCCTGCCTCCCCAACACCGCTACACCTCACATATGGTGGAGAATGCGGGCATTGCCGGCCCGGTGAGGTGTAGCCGGCACTACCGTTGCCCTCTGTTTCGGTGGGGAAGTGACGTTTCATGAGGCTAATGAGCGGCTGATAAGTAAGAGGAGCAGCAGTCATCATTGCGGCCAGTCTCTTGCGTGGTGCCCGGCATCGCATGTCCTGGATTCGGCCGGCTACATTACAACACAAACCAGCAGCCAGCATGGAGGAGGTGCTCAAACACCTGGTGCTGGCCCAGCAGCAGCAACAGGAAGCTCAGCAGCAGCAAGAGAGGAGGCACCAGGAGCAGATGGCCCTGTTGATCGAGGCTGTGCGGACCATACCGGGGGATCCGCCCCGAGGACCAGGTGACGACTGCAGCGTCCGTAAAGCGGTAAGACAAGCGCTGCAAAAGATGACCCCGGGGGATGATGTGGAGGCATTCCTGGCCGTGTTTGAGCGGGTGGCTGAACGGGAGAGACTGCCGGTTGCCCAGTGGGCCGAGGTGCTGGCGCCCTATTTGACTGGTGATCCCCAAAAGGCATACATAGACCTGTGTACTGAGGATGCCCTGGACTATGGAGCCCTGAAGGGGGAGATATTGGCCCGTACCGGGGTCAATACATATGTGAGGGCCCAACGGGTGAGCCAATGGGCCTACGAGGAAGGCAAACCTGTGCGCTCACAGGCCTATGATTTGTTGCATCTGGTTAAAAAATGGCTGCAGCCTGAAGCCCTGAGTCCAGCTCAGATGGTAGAGCGGGTGGTGGTGGATCGCTTCGTGCGTACGCTGCCCGTCCCCATACAAAAGTGGGTGGGACACAGTGACCCGGGTTCCCTAGACCAGTTGGTGAACGTGGTGGAGCGCCATGTGGCCACACAGGAACTGATCCGGGACACTGGGACAATGCGGGCTACCCGCAAGGCCGCGCCCACCACACCAGACAGTAGGGACCCCCAACCCGGCCCCCGGGCGGGCGAGCGCCCGGCTCAGGCTGAAAACGGGCCTCCCCATGCAGCAAAGCAGCGATCCGTACAGCCACGGTTTGGCCCCTGGTATAGCGGGGAACCACCCCGATGTAGAAGATGCCGGGAGGTGGGACATATGATGGCGCAGTGTCCCCTCAACGGGGAACCAATGGACTGTGACTATTCCCGGAGGCGGTCCATGTTCGCCCACCTCATCGGAAAACGGGGCTCGGCCCCCCGGGATACTGAGAATGTACTGTGCCGCGTACGGCTTAACGGTCATGAGGTGACGGCCCTACTGGACTCAGGGAGCAACGTGACCCTCGTGTGTGCCTCCTTGGTCTCCAGGACCAAATCCACTGGCCGTACGGTCAGGGTGATGAGTGTCCATGGGGATCATCGCAGGTATCCAATGAAGCGTGTCACGTTTGCTACCCCAGCTAGGCGGGTTCAACATGTGGTTGGGGTGGTAAAGGATCTCCCTTATGATGTTGTGCTGGGGAGGGATATGCCCTTGTTCCGGGTATTGTGGAACGGGTATATGGCCCTTCGGATGAAGGATAGACAGGGCCCGGAGCCCGAGGATCCCGCCCCCGGGATACCCAGAGGACTTGATGTGACTAACCCCCGGGTGCAGAGCCCCGTGCGCCGGCCGCGCCGACTCCCCGTCCGGAATGGTGCAGCAGTGCCGCGCGCCGACCCCGTTTTCCTCGTAGGGCCCCAGGGCTCTGTCGTTGGTACCCGTCCGGGGTTGGTGGGTGCCGGGAGCCCGAACGGGTTGGTTGCTCGTGGGGTCTGGCACCGCTGGTACCCCCGGGTGCCCCTGCTTGGCTCCGCCGGTGCTCCGCGCCGTGACGTGGTCCCCTCACAGGGCCCAGGGTTATGGCCTGGTGTTCAAACCCATACGCTTGAACATAGGGGGGGGATATGTGAGGCACCGGCCAGGTCGGTATGCTGCGACCGGTATGTGCCTCTTTGGGTGCGTGCTCCAGTGCCGCAGGATGTACTCCATGCCAGGTATTAGATGGGATTCCTCTTCTCAGAGCAGAAGGGGTTAAGAGGACATAGGAACCCTGGGTGTGGTTCCTTGAGTCTGGAGTGAGATTTTCTCCAGTGCAGAGCCTGATTGAGGAGCTCTGAAGGAAAGTGAAGTGGTCCTGGGAAGGGATTATCTCTGGTGGGGCTGATAGAGCCTGTCAGCGGTCGGGAGATACACCAAGCGGTGTGCAGTGTGCCGGCTGCGCTCCGGATCTGTGTTTTGGTGACTGTAACCGGACGGAGATCAATAAACCGTGAGTTGAGAACTGTCCGTGCCTGGTTCCCTGCCTCCCCAACACCGCTACACCTCACAGTATGTAGATATGTCAAGTCCTATCCCCCTACTATGACTACTGAGCTGATAATTCATACATTGGTTATTATTATTGCAGGTTCGGATTTCCCTCTCACATAATCCTCAGATCTGCAGTCTTTCCACCCCTACTAAGAAGTACTCCAAGGTCGTGACAGTCAAGCAGCACTCATCGTTCACCGTCCCCTTTATCATTGTGCCACTCGCTGTAGGAAAGTATAATATAGAAGTCATAGCCTCGGTCTACGGAGAAGTGGGTGGAGACGGTGTGCGAAAGTTACTCAAAGTTGTGGTGAGAAGGAAAATACAACATTGAAGACGAATCTCATATCTGTCTATTATCAATCTCTAATTTCCTTGTACATGATATATTTTTTAACCTTCTTGTAATAACTTCTGTATCATAATTTTTTTCCATTTCAGCCAGAAGGAATTCGTAAAATAGAAACCATGCAATCAGTGGTACTGGATCCAGAAGCAAAAGGGAAAAGTAAGTGTACTGAACCCCTTACAAGTGCCATGTAACATGTTCTCAGTTTTATATAGAAATATCATGTTCTTTGTATTTATTACCGAAAGTATTTCTTTCTATTACTCATCATGGGACGATCGCTACAGTTGGTGGGTCATACCCGAGCAAGAGAATGCCCAATGTGTGGTGTAACAAAGAGGGGAAAACCAGGGAAGATGTGAAGGAAGACCCTGGTGATAGGGGGAGGGCGGAAGGGGTCATCACCTAACACTCACATGTGACTTACCCTTACACACCCTATTATCCCTAGATAGGTCCTTCCCCTCATGCGCCATCACATGCCTACGCCCTGGACATACTCTGGTTAGTGAGTAGGCCAGCAAAACACTAGCCTCACTACTACAGTATAAACAAAATGAAGAAGCTTGGACAAACGGGTGGGGAAAGACAAAACAAAAGCACTCCTTGGTTTCTTCAGCAATGAACTACACAGCCGCAACAGAAATGACACTTCATCTTCTCCAGAGGCTGCCTCCTTCAAAGAGGTCAGTATACTAGAACTATCACTGGGATGGTGTGAAGCCAGGAGTGAGTAAATATATCAGAAGGGCATGATGACAAGATGAATCAGCTATGATTAAAGCTGTTATCTGGGCCAGTAAGGAAATAGTCCTTAACCCTTTCAACATTAAAGGAATGTAAATTCATTCCAACTCGAGATGTAATCCGCAGATGCGACAGACTCGCGATAGCGTGTAAATCAATCTGCAGAAAGCTTGATATTCAGTGACCGTAGCATGGGAGCCCTGAGAACTGCCTCCTACCACCTGGTATTCATGGTTCATGCCGGGAAATAGCAGGCTGTTTTCGGGGCGACCATGAAATATTGACCCGAATGATGGATCACTGTCATGCAAATGGATTTGCTCACCACTGATATCCATATTATAGAAGGCCAAGATCCATTGTTCTTTCTCTACATTATGAGCTCTCAGCATGGTTGAAAGTGGGAGTTCTTGAGTAGAAATAAACAAACCTTTTGAAGTTCAAGTTCAGGTTTGGTTCGGTTCGCCAAGCTGGCATATGTTTGCCAAGCTGTTCGCCGAACTTCCAAATCCCATTAAAATAAATTGGAGGCAAAATCAAGGGTATAGAAAACACCTTTAAAGGGGCACAAAAGCTGCCAAAGCACCTCACATTAAGGGCAGACACCAGGAAAGTGCCATCTATTCATCAGAGATAAAATTTCAAGCTTCATCATTGATTAGAAGCAGGGAGATGAGTGAAAGGTAGGCATGGTGCTCAGAGAGCCCTGCTAAATTCAGGAAACACACAAGAAGGAGACCCCAAGAAGAGTCTACACAGTTCAAAAAAATTAAGGCCAGATACCACTTAGGTGGCATTACCTGACCCATTGTAAAAATTATAGAATAGAGCAGCCTGCATGGTTTTGGGCCAAAAAGCTGCCAAAACAGCTCAAATGAGGGGCAAACACCAGGAAAAATACCATCTGTTCCCCAGTTAAAATTTTTATCATTATGCATTAGGGATGCATGGGACAAGGCCTGGCCCAGTATTTCAAGGTTAAACATTGGAAATGTCCTTGGAGATCCATGATTTCTTCATCTTAAAGAAAGTTAGGTGGTCTACATTTTCAGGGCTTATCCATCAGGACACCAACAGCAGCGCTGAAGTTACATTCTGAGAAAACGCTGGTTGATGGGCATGACAAAACCTCCAAGGCGTGACTAGTGAGCTCAGGCCACTCCTACATTTTTGAAGCCCAAAATGCAAAAGGGTCCAACCCCCCCTGATGGCAAGTATATTGATCTCTAGACACTCCTGCACCATCCTCACCAGTCGTTCACTATGTGTCAGACTTGTACTCCGTTCTGCCGGTGGACGGGCTGGTTTACAAAAAATTGGTCAAATGACTCCCAGACATTGCTTCTGACAGTTACACTGCTGCTGCTAATGTTTCAAACAGATAAAGAAGAGGGTTTCTGCCCCAGAATATATTATATGTCAAACAATAACCCATACTGCATTTATCTAGTAAAATGCAAGACTTTAATAATGCTTCCATATAAAGAATACACATACCGTTGGCATTTACATAAACAGTATGCATGGTGTGTCTCTAGAACATCAAAAAAAAATGAAATACTTTTTACAAGGTGATAAAGTGCACAGTTCAGATAAAGGACCAATAAAACTTCACAAATTGAGGTAACAACCCCTGTAATATTTGCTAATTAAGGCGTGTGTAAATCGATTTTAAGGTAAGGTCACCTAGCAAGACACTGGCCTTGGGTTATGTATACACATGGATAGCACAGCAGATCTATAATAATTGCTCAGTTCTCATGTAAAAGAGGCAAAGAGCTAGCATGTATAAAACCAACCCAGTCTCAAGCTTCTAGACTAGTTCATTGTGATCCCATTTGTATGAGATTTGCTTAGCAAGCCTATATTTACTGCTCAGTTCTCAATTGGAAATCAGGCAAGGAGCTAGCAATCGCATAACAAGCCAAGTCTTCAGCCTCTGTACTGGTTCCCTGAGTCAACAAGCCCCTATACCCTTATAGTCACACTACCCATAATGAGACAAGGGGTAAGGAGTCCAGGTGCCCCCCAGACGCGTTTCGCTATGAGCTTTTTCGGTGAGGTGTGGGGGACCTTCCTAATTTCCACCTGTTATGTGCTGTACATAGTGTGGAAGTGGCGTCCTCGCAGGATGCCACCACACCCCCCACTCGCCGTCCTCGGCCAATCCCCAGCCAGGGGGTCTGTAAATCACATGACTCCCGCTGGCCAGTAAGGATGCATCCAGTGGCGTGTGAGGGCGTGGCCGGAAATCGCACATGCGGACCCGCCGCTGTCGCCACACTCAGGGAGGAAGTAGCTGCTCCGCCATGTTTGTTATTGACAATACAGGATCTATGTCACAGGACATGGGCATGATTACCCCAGCATCATGGATACCCATAAGTAGGGTCCATAGACGCTCCATGGCCATAATTGTTTTAAACAGTTGCCCTGCAGATATTACCAATATGGGAATTGATTTTAGTTGACACTTATTACAGCTCATGAAATAAACATAATATATCCATATTGACATAATCGAAGGTTATTTTTACATCACAGATATGTGTCTGGAGTGAAGCAGTTCACCGATATAACCATAACATAATTATATAATTATAAGCGCTGCGGAATATTTTGGCGCTATACAAATAAAGTTTTATTATAATAGATATATTCCGTTTCTTTAGCCTAATGGTCAGATTGTATTTATGATTACACTGCACTATATCAAACCTCAGTGAAACTCTGCACATTAAGTTACTGTTATCCACATCTTCAAACTACCGGTACCTTGCAGATCAATTTCACTTGGGGTGAACAATGCAAAGTTATAATAAACAGTTTGTTTTTTGCAGATCATAAAATCAACATGCCATTGGCCCCTAATATCCATTGATGTAGTTATATCATAATACATAAATAGTGCAACAAACTCTATATCACACAACATTCGTTACACCCTATATGATTCATGATCTTAAACCGATCCTTGATCCTTATGTGTCACCCCTGACAGCAATAACAACTGCATATACATCATTTATCCATATATTAGATGTATAGGGATGATCCGGCCTCCAAAATAATGGGTTTAGTCGACTCCTATTGACTATATCCCAGTGGGATGCTGTGTATGATAGGTGGAGAAAAGGACATAGGTCCTCAGGTAGTTGAACATCCATAGGTCACTATATAGGAAGAAAGTGTGAAAGTGAATTAAAACCACTTAAAATAGCAATTCTCAAGTAGAGCGGTCTTTGGAACATTCTAATCACTCATAAGAACAGTATGAAGCTAAGCTTTTCGTTGAGCCCTTTAGGGGACATCGTGTCTAGTATCACTATGCATTCGACCTGTGCTAACCTGTTTTTATAATTGCCACCTCATGAGCCGAGGTTTACATCAATACCCCTTACTTTTAGTCCCACGGAATTACATTTATGATGTTTTTTTGAAGTGTTGGGCTATGGTCTTTAGGGTGGGGTCATCAATTTCTAACTCTTTTGCTGCTTCAATATCATGAATGAATGTACTTTTTAGCCAAAAACCTCTCTCTTAGGTCCACTGCCTGTTCATGAAAGAAACCCCCTGTGGAGAAAATGCTCTTTGCTCTCAGGAACTAGCCAATTGGAACTGTGGAGATGGTGGATGTTGTATGCGTGGACGTTGCATGAAGCAGAGTGTTAACGAATGTCTTTTAGCGGAATATATTTGATTGCAGATTCGAGGAAAAAAACTAAAACATTGTAAAACTAGGGGGGCCGTACAAAATTATCAACTTGAAAATGACCTGCAATATTTGGCTAAACAATCAACTCACCCCTACTGTGGTGGCTGTAGAGGCTTCTCTTTGGTTTGACCGTCATGTTAGGTGATATTGGTCATGTTGCTTCTCAACTGTTTTTCCAGGTTTGCTAGAGCCCTAGACATCACAGGAGAGGCCGAGAGCATATATCTCACTGGGGAGGAAAAGAATGGGGCATAGAGATCACTGGATAGCTGGATTTAAAGGGCAGACATTTGTCAAACCGCATCTGCCAGCCTGAGCACTGCGGTCCCCAGGAATCTGCCCGGGGGCCGCAAAAAAGTAATTAAGGGCCGCATTTGGCCCTGGGGCCTGAGGTTCCCCACCCCTGCTCTAAGCAAAGGAAATGAGGGGTTCGGTCGGGACTTGCGCCTTAGACTGTCATACCAAAATTTATTATGTCAATTGTAAACATTTATTAATTTTCTCACTTTGTACCCTGCAGATGGCGAGCACACAGTTAAGATCCCATCACTCATAATAAAGAATATCGTTCCACAGTCAAAGATTGCAATCAACATTATGGTGCAAGGTTTGTTTAGTCTTTTGATAATTCATCAGGTCAACTATCATTATACAGTATAAGTGGTAAAGCGACATGGACAAAAATAGACCGTGCTGTGTTCAATAGAAGTTGTCATGGAATAGCTTAAAAGGGATCCCGAAGGTTGAGTCGAAGCTTGTTAGCCGTTTTCTTTAAGGAGTTTCCATATATCCATCCCAGGTTGGACAGCACTGTAGCTTTATGGTCTTGTGGAGACGTCACTGTAATCATTCTAACCTTCTGTACCGCAAGCTTTCAGAGTCCTAGTTAATAGTCAGATTCCCATATCATACACCTGATCCTTCTGGAGACCACCATATTGACCTTCTCCGTTACAGAGGAGGTGAAGACACATTCAAATGGGAAACTACCAACCAAAAGGGAAGTTGTCCCTAATTTTCAGCACAGAAGTGGATGGTATTATGTGCTGGAAAAGGACAAAGGAAAAAGATCATAGTCTGAGTTTTTCATTGGAGCCACCTCCTTTTACAAGGGTTGGAGCTAGGTAAACCTACTGCGCTCCATGAACCCTAAAAGTTATAGAAAACATTAATGGTGAATAGTAATAAATGAACCTTTTGAAATTTGAATTAGCCAGATATAGATAATTTTACCAGGACATTTGATGTGCAGCAGATCAACTCACTGCAGATCAGAAATACTCCAACAGCTCCAATTGCCCCGCAAAGATGTTTATGATACTTTGACACCTACTAGAATGTCATAGTGCGCATGAGCGGGTGTTCTCTGATCAGTCCCCGAGCTTGTGCATTACGGTACTCTGCTGCGCCCTCTGCAGGGCAGAAAGAAGTGCGCAAGTGTAGGAGTGCAATGGCGGAGACTGTGCGCGGGTGACGTAGGACGTATCACCCTTATGAAGCAGAGGAAGAGGACGGCAATCACAAGGCGTGAGAAGGCATTGAATCAAGATCAGAGACGTTCATTGGACTGGACCACCAGGTAGGTATAAGAAAAGTTATTTTTTTATGTTATACAGATCACCTTGAAGACTTATATACACTATTCTAGAATGCTCTATATAAGGTTCTCCTGCTGGTGGCCGCAGTTTATATGGGAAAAATCTGGTGACAATTTCCCTTTCAATAATACAGTGAATATGGAAAATATTCAGACCCCTTTAAATTTTTCACTCTTTGTAGCCATTTGTTACATTCAAAAAAAGTTCATTTTTTCTCATTAATGTACACTCTGCACCCAATCTTGATTGAAAAAAAACAAATGTAGATATTTGTGTAAATTTATTAAAAAAGAAAAACTGAAATATCGCATGGTCATAAGTATTCAGCTCTTTTGCTCAGACACTTAAATTTAAGTCACATGTTGTGCATTTCCTTGTGAGCCACCTTGAGATGGTTCTACTCCTTCATTGGAGTCCAGCTGTGTTTAATTAAATGATAGGGCTTGATTTGGAAAGGCACACACCTGTCTATATAGGACCTCACAGCTCACAGTGCATGTCAGACCAAATGTGAATCATGAGGTCAAAGGAACTGCCCAAGGAGCTCAGAGACAGAATTGTGGCAAGGTACAAATATGGCCAAGGTTACCAAAGAATTTCTTCAGTAATCAAGGTTCCTAAGAGCACAATGGCCTCCATAATCCTAAAATGGAAGATGTTTGGGACCACCAGAAGTCTTCCTAGACCTGGGGATCCAGCCAAACTGAGCAATCATGGGAGAAGAGCCTTGGTGAGAGAGATAAAGAAGAACCCCTAAGATCACTATGGCTGAGCTCCAGAGATGAAGTCAGGAGATGAGAGAAAGCACCACAAAGTCAACTATCACTGCAACCTTCCACCAGTCAAGCCTTTATGGCAGAGTGGCCCAAAAGAAGCCTCTCCCGAGTGCAAGACATATGAAGGCCCGCATAGAGTTTGCAAAAAACACATGAAGGCCTCCCATACTATGAGAAATAATATTCCCTGGTCTGATGAGATGAAGATAGCAATTTTTGGTGATAATTCCTAGCGGTATGTCTGGATAAATCCAGGCACTGCTCATCACCTGCCCAATACAATCCCAACAGTGAACCATGGTGGTGGCAGCATCATGTTACAGGTGTGTTTTTCAGCTGCAGAGACAGGACGACTGATTGCAATTGAAGGACACATGAATGCAGCCAAGTACAGAGATATCCTGGATGAAACCCTCTTCCAGAGAGCTCTAGACCTCAGACTTGGCCGAAAGGTCACCTTCTAACATGACAATGCCCCTAAGCACACAGCTAAAATAACAAAGGAGTGGCTTCACCACAACTCTATGACCGTTCCTGACTGGCCCAGCCAGAGCCCGGACCTAAACCCAATTGAGCATCTCTGGAGAGACTTGAAAATGGCTCCACCAACATTCACTATCCAACCTGACGGGGACTGGAGAGGATCTGCAAGGAAGAATGAGAGGATCCCCAAATCCAGGTGTGAAAAACTTGTTCCATCATTGCCAAGAAGACTCATGACTGTACTAGCTAAAAAGGTGCAAATACTCAATACTGAGCAAAGGAGCTGAATACTTATTACCATGTGATATTTCAGTTTTTATTTTTTAATAGATTTGCAAAAATGTCAATATATCTGCTTTTTTTCAATAAAGATAGGGTGCAAAGTGTACATTAATGAGAAAAAATGAACTTTTTTAAATTTACCAAATGGCTGCAATGAAACAGAGTGAAAAATTGAAAGGGGTCTGAATACTTTCCATACCCAATGTATGTGAATCGCTTCGAGGTGAAAGTGCACAGGAGCACTAAGGAGGAAACTGTGTGTGGATGACATAGGACTAGTGATGAGCGAGCATGCTCGCCACTACTCGGTACTCGCACGAGTATCACTGTACTCGGGCTACTCGGCGAGCACCGAGTAATCTCGCAATACTCGTGCTGTGCTCGTGGTCGTCATCTCTCCATGTTGCTCTTTTGAGAGCCAGCCCACATGCAGGGATTGGCTGGCAGACCACTGCAATGCCACAGCCCTGTTAGTTGTGGCATTGCAGTGATTGGCCGCCCTGCACAGCGTGACCGAGCCTTTTTAACTCCCGGCGCGCTGTGCTCGGCACACAGCCATCCAGACAGTCAGTGTAGGGAGAGTGTCTGCTGCTGCTTAGGGACAGATTTGCGGCCCTTAAAGGTAGATCCGGAGCAGGGCTGCAAACTGCTGCTGACCACAACAGTCCTTCTCAGGACTAATCTAGGAGGATATAGGCAGGGTGATCCAGATCGGAGTCCAAGCTTTCCAGTGACCAGAACAGTCCTTCTCAGGACTAATCTAGGAGGATATAGGCAGGGTGATACAGATCAGAATCCAAGCTTTTCTGTGACCATTAGAGTCACCAGACTGTTGTACTTACTACCTTAATACGGGTTAGGGACTAAAATCCTCTCCTGACACCATTACAGTCACCAGACTGTTGTACTTACTACCTTGATACAGGTTAGGGACTAAAATCCTCTCCTGACACCATTACAGTCACCAGACTGTTGTACTTACTACCTTAATACAGGTTAGGGACTAAAATCCTCTCCTGAAACCATTACAGTCACCAGATTGTTGTACTTATTACCTTAATACAGGTTAGGGACTAAAATCCTCTCCTGAAACAATTACAGTCACCAGACTGTTGTACTGACTACCTTGATACAGGTTAGGGACTAAAATCCTTCTCTCCTGAAACCATTACAGTCACCAGACTGTTGTACTTACTACCTTGATACAGGTTAGGGACTAAAATCCTTCTCTCCTGAAACCAATACAGTCACCAGACTGTTGTACTTACTACCTTAATACAGGTTAGGGACTAAAATCCTTCTCTCCTGAAACCATTACAGTCACCAGACTGTTGTACTTACTACCTTGATACAGGTTAGGGACTAAAATCCTCTCCTGAAACCATTACAGTCACCAGACTGTTGTACTTACTACCTTAATACAGGTTAGGGACTAAAATCCTCTCCTGAAACCATTACAGTCACCAGACTGTTGTACTTACTACCATGATACAGGTTAGGGACTAAAATCCTCTCCTGAAATCATTACAGTCACCAGACTGTTGTACTTACTACCTTGATACAGGTTAGGGACTAAAATCCTCTCCTGAAACCATTACAGTCACCAGACTGTTGTACTGACTACCTTGATACAGGTTAGGGACTAAAATCCTTCTGACACCATACATACCAGACTGTTGTATTACTACCTATCAGTTGGACTAATCTTCCTGAACATTACAGCACAGACTGTTGTACTTACTACCTTGATACAGGTTTGGGACTAAAATCCTCTCCTGACACCATTAGAGTCACCAGACTGTTGTACTTACTACCTTGAATACAGGTTAGGGACTAAAATCCTCTCCTGAAACCATTAAGTTACCAGACTGTTGTACTTACTACCTTGATACAGGTTAGGGACTAAAATCCTCTCCTGAAACCATTACAGTCACCAGACTGTTGTACTTACTACCTTGATACAGGTTAGGGACTAAAATCCTTCTTCCTGAAACCATTACAGTCACCAGACTGTTGTACTTACTACCTTGATACAGGTAGGGACTAAAATCCTCCTCCTGAAACCATTACAGTCACCAGACTGTTGTACTTACTACCTTGATACAGGTTAGGGACTAAAATCCTTCTCTCCTGAAACCATTACAGTCACCAGACTGTTGTACTTACTACCTTGATACAGGTTAGGGACTAAAATCCTTCTCTCCTAACCATTAGAGTCACCAGACTGTTGTACTTACTACCTTAATACAGGTTAGGGACTAAAATCCTCTCCTGAACACCATTACAGTCACCAGACTGTTGTACTTACTACCTTAATACAGGTTAGGGACTAAAATCCTCTCCTGAACCATTACAGTCACCAGACTGTTGTACTTACTACCTTGATACAGGTTAGGGACTAAAATCCTTCTCTCCTGAAACCATTACAGTCACCAGACTGTTGTACTACTACGTTGATATAGGTTAGGGACTAAAATCCTCTCCTGAACCATTACAGTCACCAGACTGTTGTACTTACTACTTGATATAGGTTAGGGACTAAAATCCTCTCCTGACACCATTACAGTCACCGACTGTTGTACTTACTACCTTGATACAGGTTAGGGACTAAAATCCTTCTCTCCTGAAACCATTACAGTCACCAGACTGTTGTACTTACTACCTTGATACAGGTTAGGGACTAAAATCCTCTCCTGAAACCATTACAGTCACCAGACTGTTGTACTTACTACCTTGATACAGGTTAGGGACTAAAATCCTTCTCTCCTGAAACCATTACAGTCACCAGACTGTTGTACTTACTACCTTGATACAGGTTAGGGACTAAAATCCTCTCCTGACACCATTAAGTCACCAGACTGTTGTACTTACTACCTTAATACAGGTTAGGGACTAAAATCCTCTCCTGAAACCATTACAGTCACCAGACTGTTGTACTTACTACCTTGATACAGGTTAGGGACTAAAATCCTCTCCTGACACCATTACAGTCACCAGACTGTTGTACTTACTACCTTGATACAGGTTAGGGACTAAAATCCTTCTCTCCTGAAACCATTACAGTCACCAGACTGTTGTACTGACTACGTTGATATAGGTTAGGGACTAAAATCCTCTCTCTGAAACCATTACAGTCACCAGACTGTTGTACTTACTACCTTGATAAGGTTAGGGACTAAAATCCTCTCCTGACACCATTACAGTCACCAGACTGTTGTACTTACTACCTTGATACAGGTTAGGGACTAAAATCCTCTCCTGACACCATTACAGTCACCAGACTGTTGCACTTACTACCTTGATACAGGTTAGGGACTAAAATCCTCTCCTGACACCATTACAGTCACCAGACTGTTGTACTGACTACCTTGATATAGGTTAGGGACTAAAATCCTCTCCTGAACACCATTACAGTCACCAGACTGTTGTACTTACTACCTTGATACAGGTTAGGGACTAAAATCCTCTCCTGAAACCATTACAGTCACCAGACTGTTGTACTTACTACCTTGATACAGGTTAGGGACTAAAATCCTCTCTCACCTGAACATTACAGTCACCAGACTGTTGTACTTACTACCTTGATACAGGTTAGGGACTAAATCCTCTCCTGACACCATTACAGTCACCAGACTGTTGTACTTACTACCTTGATACAGGTTAGGGACTAAAATCCTCTCCTGAACACCATTACAGTCACCAGACTGTTGTACTTACTACCTTGATACAGGTTAGGGATAAAATCCTCTTCCTGAACCATTACAGTCACCAGACTGTTGTACTTACTACCTTATACAGGTTAGGGACTAAAATCCTCTCCTGAAACCATTACAGTCACCAGACTGTTGTACTTACTACCTTGATACAGGTTAGGGACTAAAATCCTCTCCTGACACCATTACAGTCACCAGACTGTTGTACTTACTACCTTGATACAGGTTAGGGACTAAAATCCTCTCCTGACACCATTACAGTCACCAGACTGTTGTACTTACTACCTTGATACAGGTTAGGGACTAAAATCCTCTCCTGACACCATTACAGTCACCAGACTGTTGTACTTACTACCTTGATACAGGTTAGGGACTAAAATCCTCTCCTGACACCATTACAGTCACCAGACTGTTGCACTTACTACCTTGATACAGGTTAGGGACTAAAATCCTCTCCTGACACCATTACAGTCAACAGACTGTTGTACTTACTACCTTGATACAGGTTAGGGACTAAAATCCTCTCCTGACACCATTACAGTCACCAGACTGTTGTACTTACTACCTTAATACAGGTTAGGGACTAAATACTCTCCTGAAACCATTACAGTCACCAGACTGTTGTACTTACTACCTTGATACAGGTTAGGGACTAAAATCCTCTCCTGACACCATAACAGTCACCAGACTGTTGTACTTACTACCTTAATACAGGTTAGGGACTAAAAATGCTCTCCTGACACCATTACAGTCACCAGACTGTTGTACTTACTACCTTGATACAGGTTAGGGACTAAAATCCTCTCCTGACACCATTACAGTCACCACACTGTTGTACTTACTACCTTGATACAGGTTAGGGACTAAAATCCTCTCCTGAAACCATTACAGTCACCAGACTGTTGTACTTACTACCTTGATACAGGTTAGGGACTAAAATCCTCTCCTGACACCATTACAGTCACCAGACTGTTGTACTTACTACCTTAATACAGGTTAGGGACTAAAATCCTCTCCTGAAACCATTACAGTCACCAGACTGTTGTACTTACTACCTTGATACAGGTTAGGGACTGAAATCCTCTCCTGAACACCATAACAGTCACCAGACTGTTGTACTTACTACCATGATACAGGTTAGGACTAAAATTCTCTCCTGACACCATTACAGTCACAAGACTGTTGTACTTACTACCTTGATACAGGTTAGGGACTAAAATCCTCTCCTGACACCATTACAGTCACCAGACTGTTGTACTTACTACCTTGATACAGGTTAGGGACTAAAATCCTCTCCTGAAACCATTACAGTCACCAGACTGTTGTACTTACTACCTTGATACAGGTTAGGGACTAAAATCCTCTCCTGAAACCATTACAGTCACCAGACTGTTGTACTTACTACCTTGATACAGGTTAGGGACTAAAATCCTTCTCTCCTGAAACCATTACAGTCACCAGACTATTGTACTTACTACCTTAATACAGGTTAGGGACTAAAATCCTCTCCTGACACCATTACAGTCACCAGACTGTTGTACTTACTACCTTGATACAGGTTAGGGACTAAAATCCTTCTTCCTGAAACCATTACAGTCACCAGACTATTGTACTTACTACCTTAATACAGGTTAGGGACTAAAATCCTCTCCTGAAACCATTACAGTCACCAGACTGTTGTACTTACTACATTGATACAGGTTAGGGACTAAAATCCTCTCCTGACACCATTACAATCACCAGACTGTTGTACTTACTACCTTAATACAGGTTAGGGACTAAAATCCTCTCCTGACACCATTACAGTCACCAGACTGTTGTACTTACTACCTTAATACAGGTTAGGGACTAAAATCCTCTCCTGAAACCATTACAGTCACCAGACTGTTGTACTTACTACCGTGATACAGGTTAGGAACTAAAATCCTCTCCTGACACCATTACAGTCACCAGACTGTTGTACTTACTACCTTGATACAGGTTAGGGACTAAACTCCTCTCCTGAAACCATTACAGTCACCAGACTGTTGTACTTACTACCTTAATACAGGTTAGGGACTAAAATCCTCCCGAACATTACAGTACAGACTGTTGACTTACTACCTTAATAAGGTTAGGGACTAAATCTTCTGAAACCATTACAGTCACCAGACTGTTGTACTTACTACCTTGATACAGGTTAGGAACTAAAATCCTCTCCTGAAACCATTACAGTCACCAGACTGTTGTACTTACTACCTTGATACAGGTTAGGGACTAAAATCCTCTCCTGAAACCATTACAGTCACCAGACTGTTGTACTTACTACCTTGATACAGGTTAGGGACTAAAATCCTCTCCTGACACCATTACAGTCACCAGACTGTTGTACTTACTACCTTGATACAGGTTAGGGACTAAAATCCTCTCCTGACACCATTACAGTCACCAGACTGTTGTACTGACTACCTTGATACAGGTTAGGGACTAAAATCTCTCTCCTGAAACCATTACAGTCCACCAGACTGTTGTACTGACTACCTTAATACAGGTTAGGGACTAAAATCCTCCCCTGAAACCATTACAGTCACCAGACTGTTGTACTTACTACCTTGATACAGGTTAGGGACTAAAATCCTCCCTGAAACCATTACAGTCACCAGACTGTTGTACTTACTACCTTGATACAGGTTAGGGACTAAAATCCTCTCCTGAAACCATTACAGTCACCAGACTGTTGTACTGACTACCTTGATACAGGTTAGGGACTAAAATCCTCTCCTGACACCATTACAGTCACCAGACTGTTGTACTTACTAACTTGATACAGGTTAGGGACTAAAATCCTCTCTCCTGAAACCATTACAGTCACCAGACTATTGTACTTACCTTAATACAGGTTAGGGACTAAAATCCTCTCTCCTGAAACCATTACAGTCACCAGACTGTTGTACTTACACCTTGAATACAGGTTAGGGACTAAAATCCTCTCCTGACACCATTACAGTCACCAGACTGTTGTACTTACTACCTTAATACAGGTTAGGGACTAAAATCCTCTCCTGACACCATTACAGTCACCAGACTGTTGTACTTACTACCTTAATACAGTTAGGGACTAAAATCCTCTCCTGAAACCATTACAGTCACTAGACTGTTGTACTTACTACCTGATACAGGTTAGGAACTAAAATCCTCTCCTGACACCATTACAGTCACCAGACTGTTGTACTTACCACCTTGATACAGGTTAGGAACTAAAATCCTTTCCTGAAACCATTACAGTCACCAGACTGTTGTACTTACTACCTTGATACAGGTTAGGGACTAAATCCTTCCTGACACCATTACAGTCACCAGACTGTTGTACTTACTACCTTGATACAGGTTAGGGACTAAAATCCTCTCCTGAAACCATTACAGTCACCAGACTGTTTGTACTGACTACCTTGATACAGGTTAGGGACTAAAATCCTTCTCTCCTGAAACCATTACAGTCACCAGACTTTGTACTTACTACCTTAATACAGGTTAGGGACTAAAATCCTCTCCTGAAACCATTACAGTCACCAGACTGTTGTACTTACTACCTTGATACAGGTTAGGGACTAAAATCCTCTCCTGAAACCATTACAGTCACCAGACTGTTGTACTTACTACCTTGATACAGGTTAGGGACTAAAATCCTCTCCTGAAACCATTACAGTCACCAGACTGTTGTACTGACTACATTGATACAGGTTAGGGACTAAAATCCTCTCCTGAACACCATTACAGTCACCAGACTGTTGTACTTACTACCTTGATACAGGTTAGGGACTAAAATTCTTCTCCTGACACCATTACAGTCACCAGACTGTTGTACTTACTACCTTGATACAGGTTTAGGGACTAAAATCCTCTCCTGACACCATTACAGTCACCAGACTGTTGTACTTACTACCTTGATACAGGTTAGGGACTAAAATCCTCTCCTGACACCATTACAGTCACCAGACTGTTGTACTTACTACCTTGATACAGGTTAGGGACTAAAATCCTCTCCTGAAACCATTACAGTCACCAGACTGTTGTACTGACTACATTGATACAGGTTAGGGACTAAAATCCTCTCCTGACACCATTACAGTCACCAGACTGTTGTACTTACTACCTTGATACAGGTTAGGGACTAAAATCTTCTCCTGACACCATTACAGTCACCAGACTGTTGTACTTACTACCTTGATACAGGTTAGGGACTAAAATCCTCTCCTGACACCATTACAGTCACCAGACTGTTGTACTTACTACCTTGATACAGGTTAGGGACTAAAATCCTCTCCTGACACCATTACAGTCACCAGACTGTTGTACTTACTACCTTGATACAGGTTAGGGACTAAAATCCTCTCCTGAAACCATTACAGTCACCAGACTGTTGTACTTACTACCTTGATACAGGTTAGGGACTAAAATCCTCTCCTGAAACCATTACAGTTACCAGACTGTTGTACTGACTACCTTGATACAGGTTAGGGACTAAAATCTTCTCCTGACACCATTACAGTCACCAGACTGTTGTACTTACTACCTTGATACAGGCTAGGGACTAAAATCCTTCTCTCCTGAAACCATTACAGTCACCAGACTGTTGTATTTACTACCTTAATACAGGTTAGGGACTAAAATCCTCTCCTGAAACCATTACAGTCACCAGACTGTTGTACTTACTACCTTGATACAGGTTAGGGACTAAAATCCTAATCTCTTGTGATCTGAACAGTCACCAGACTGGTGTACGTCATACCTTGATACAGGTTAGGGCCTAAAATCCTAATCTCCTGTCACCATTACAGTCACCAGACTGGTGTAATTACTACCTTGATACAGGTTAGGGACTAAAATCCTAATCTCCTGTGACCATTACAGTCACCAGACTGTTGTAATTACTACCTTGATACAGGTTAGGGACTAAATTCCTAATCTCTTGTGATCTGAACAGTCACCAGACTGGTGTACGTACTACCTTGATACAGGTTAGGGACTAAAATCCTAATCTCCTGTGATCTGAACAGTCACCAGACTGGTGTACGTCATACCTTGATACAGGTTAGGGCCTAAAATCCTAATCTCCTGTCACCATTACAGTCACCAGACTGGTGTAATTACTACCTTGATACAGGTTAGGGACTAAAATCCTAATCTCCTGTGATCTGACCATTCACCAGACTGGTGTACGTCATACCTTGATACAGGTTAGGGACTAAAATCCTAATCTCCTGTGATCTGAACAGTCACCAGACTGGTGTACGTACTACCTTGATACAGGTTAGGGACTAAAATCCTAATCTCCTGTGACCTCTACAGTCACCAGACAGTTGTCGCAGTATACAGGCAAAATGCGCAAGGGCGTTGGCAAGGAACAAGGAAGTGGACGCGATGGTGGTGCAGGCAGAGGCCGAGGTCGTGTGCAAGCACTAATTTTGCAACAACAAAGGGCCACATCTCCTCGCTCGCACGTCCTGTCCCAAATTCTTGGAGCCCGCAGCAGTACACCGCTGTTGAAGCAAGAGCAGTGTCAACAGGTTGTTACTTGGATAGCGGATAATGCTTCAAGTCAGATGGGCACCTCCACAAACACCCTGTCTTCCACACGGTCAAGTGTCAGTAGCCGTGATACTGCACCGCACATTTCCCAACCTGATCCTCCTTCCTACCACCAGGCCGAGTACACGTCCACGGACATTACTGATCCCACACTAGGACACTCGGAAGAGCTGTTCACGTATCCATTCGCAGAATCTGGCCTGTCGCCACCTCCTCTTGAAGTGGGTGATGAGGAGATGGTATGTACAGATGCCCAAATATTTGAGCAGCCACGTTCTCACGAACGTAACGTTGCAAAAGTGTCTCAACAAGGGGTGGACGATGATGAGACACAATTGCCAGGAAGTCAGGAGGAGGATCAGGGTGCGGAAGAGGAAGACGACGTCGTGGATGATCCAGTAGCTGACCCAACATGGCAGGAGGATATGCAGAGCGAGGCCAGCAGTGCACAGGGGGAGGGAGGCGTAGCATCCCAACAGGCAGTACGAAGCAGGGTCGTGTCCGCAGGCAGAAGGCAGGCAACCGTTCCCCGGTACAACAACATGACTCAAGGTGCCTGTGCAAATGTTCGGTCTTCCCGAGTCTGGGAGTTTTTTAAGTTGGCTCCAGAAGACTCTAAAAAGGCCATTTGCCACACCTGCCATGCCAGTATCAGCAGGGGTACGAAAACTAGCAGCCTGACCACCACCAGCATGATCAGGCACATGTCAGCCAAGCACCCGACTTTGTGGGAAGTACAACAGAGTCGAGGAGCGGTGCTTGCTGATGTCACTGCTACGTCTTCGCCTGTTGTGTGTGCGAGCCAATCCCCTGTCCATGCTGGCCGCGAACAAGCCTCCGGCCCTGCACCTGAAGTTGCCCACGCACAAATTACACCACCATCAAGCAGGTCCTTGTCCCAGCGCAGCGTTCAATTATCCATTCAGCAAACATTTGAACGCAGGCGCAAATACGCTGCCAATGCCCCACATGCCACAGTCCTGAATGATCACATTTCGCGACTCATAGCGCTAGAAATGTTGCCTTTCCGGCTGGTGGAGACGGAAGCATTCCGTGACCTGATGGCGGCTGCTGTCCCACGTTACTCGGTCCCCAGCCGCCACTATTTCTCCAGATGTGCCGTCCCCGCATTGCATAACCACGTGTCCAACAGCATCACACGTGCCCTGAACAACGCTGTTTCAGCCAAAGTCCACCTAACCACAGACACGTGGACAAGTGCTTGTGGGCAAGGCCGCTACATCTCCTTGACGGCACACTGGATTAATATTGTGGAGGCTGGGACCTAGTCTGAGCGAGGGACGGAACACGTCCTTCCCACACCAGGGATAGCAGGCCCTACCTCTGTCAGGGTTTCACCGACAGTCTACAGCTCCGGAATGTCATGCTCCTCAGCCTCCTCCTCCTGCGCATCCTCATCCACTGTACCCTCCACACCAGTCCCAAGCTGGAAGCACTGCAGCACTGCCTCTGCAAAGCGGCAACAGGCTGTGCTGAAGCTAGTCTGCATAGGTGACAAACCCCACAATGCAGAAGAGGTGTGGACAGCTCTGAAACAGCAGGCAGATCACTGGCTCACACCTCTGAACCTAAAGCCAGGAAAGGTCGTGTGTGACAATAGCCGGAACCTGGTGGCAGCTTTGAGGCGAGGCCAGCTGACGCATGTTCCATGCGTGGCCCATGTGCTCAACCTGGTGGTTCAGAGGTTTGTAAAGTCATACCCAGAGGTGTCTGAACTGCTGGTAAAAGTTCGCCGTCTGTCTGCACATTTTCGCAAGTCACCTGCTGCTTCAGCCGGCCTTGCCAGCTTTCAGCGCCGTTTGCGTCTTCCGGCCCACAGACTGGTGTGTGATGTCCCCACGCGTTGGAATTCAACTCTGCACATGTTGGTCAGGATATGTGAGCAGAAGAGGGCAGTTGTGGACTACCTGCATCACCTAAGCCGTCGGGAAATGGATCAAACTCCACACATAACACCTGAGGAGTGGAGATGGATGTCGGACCTATGTACCGTCCTCCAAAACTTTGAGGACTCCACCAAGATGGTGAGCGGCGATGACGCCATTATTAGCGTCACCATACCACTACTCTGCCTTCTAAAACGGTCTCTGCTGAAAATCAAAGAGGATGCATTGCAGGCCGAGCGCGATGACTTAGAGCAAGAAACAGAAGTGGGTGTGGGTGAAAACACACAGCCCAGCCTCATCTCATCACAACGTGCAGTGGAGGACTATGATGAGGAGGAGGAGGAGGATGAAGACATGGAGCAACTCTCTGGTCTAATTGAGGATATGACATGCACACCACTCATACCCTCGATTCAGCGTGGCTGGCCAGAGGACAGGGGAGATGAGGAGGAGGAGGAGGAGGACAGCATGTTCAGTCATCGTGTTGGTCTGGATACTGAAGTGATGGCTGTTAAGAGTCTGGCGCACATGGCTGACTTTATGGTAAGCTGCCTGGCTCGTGACCCTCGCGTTCAGAACATCTTGGCCGACAATCAGTACTGGTTGGCAACACTGTTAGACCCACGCTACAAGGAGAACTTTATGTCTCTCATTCCTGAGGCGGAGAGGTCAGCCAAAATGCAGCAGTTCCACAGGGCCATAGTCACGTAAGTAGTCAAATCATTCCCCTCACAAAACGCTAGCGGCATAGGTCAGGATTCGGTGGACAACCAAGGCGTACGGCCGAGAGGGGCACAAGTCCAATCCGCCAGAGGTAGGGGAACTGTCTTTACGATGTGGGACAGTTTTCTCAGCCCCTCACGTACCACAGCCCCTGAGGTGCGGGGTAGTGCCACCAGAAATGCTAAGTTTGGGCAGATGTTGAAGGAGTACCTTGCAGATCGAACAACTGTACTGCGAGATTCCTCTGTGCCTTTCAATTATTGGGTCTCCAAGCTGGACACGTGGCATGAATTGGCTCTCTACGCCTTGGAAGTCCTGGCCTGCTCTGCCGCTAGCGTTTTATCAGAGCGTGTTTTCAGTGCTGTAGGTGGAATCATCACTGATAAACGCACCCGCCTGTCAACTGAAAATGCTGACAGGCTGACTCTGATCAAGATGAACAAGGGTTGGATTGGGCCAGACTTCACCACACCACCAGCAAATGACAACTGAATTAAAATTTTGTTATGTGAATTTGCCATGTACCTCCACTCACCCATAGGTACACACCTCAGGACTTTGGCTAATCGCTGGACTGCTCCTCCTTCTCCTCATGTGCCACCATGATGACTGTTACAATAGTTAGGCTGTTGTTTGAGATATACCCGCAGTGGTAAATTTTTTCGCCCATTCTTTTAGAATGGGCATTACAACGGCAGGAGCCCTCCTGCACGTCTCTATCCAGGGACAATGTGGAGCCTCCCAATTTTTGGCTGCCCTGGCCAAAGGGCTATACTACAATACACCCAGTTCTTGTTTACAGGCCCTCCTGCACGTCTCTATCCAGGGACAATGAGGAGCCTCCCAATTTTTGGCTGCCCTGGCCAAAGGGCTATACTACAATACACCCACTTGAGGGTTACAGGCCCTACTACATGTCTGTATGCATGGGTCATTGTTGAACCTCCCAATTTTGGCTGCCCTGACCAAAGGGCTATACTACAATACACCCACTTGAGGGTTACAGGCCCTACTACATGTCTGTATGCATGGGTCATTGTTGAACCTCCCAATTTTTTGCTGCCCTGACCAAAGGGCTATACTACAATACACCCACTTGAGGGTTACAGGCCCTACTACATGTCTGTATGCATGGGTCATTGTTGAACCTCCCAATTTTTGGCTGCCCTGACCAAAGGGCTATACTACAATACACCCACTTGAGGGTTACAGGCCCTACTACATGTCTGAATGCATGGGTCATTGTTGAACCTCCCTATTTTTGGCTGCCCTGGCCAAAGGGCTATACTACAATACACCCACTTGAGGGTTACAGGCCCTACTACATGTCTGTATGCATGGGTCATTGTTGAACCTCCCAATTTTTGGCTGCCCTGACCAAAGGGCTATACTACAATACACCCACTTGAGGGTTACAGGCCCTACTACATGTCTGTATGCATGGGTCATTGTTGAACCTCCCAATTTTTGGCTGCCATGACCAAAGGGCTATACTACAATACACCCACTTGAGGGTTAAAGGCCCTACTACATGTCTGAATGCATGGGTCACTGTTGAACCTCCCAATTTTTGGCTGCCCTGGCCAAAGGGCTATACTACAATACACCCACTTGAGGGTTACAGGCCCTACTACATGTCTGTATGCATGGGTCATTGTTGAACCTTCCAATTTTTGCCTGCCCTGGCCAAAGGGCTATACTACAATACACCCAGTTCTTGTTTACAGGCCCTCCTGCACGTCTCTATCCAGGGACAATGAGGAGCCTCCCAATTTTTGGCTGCCCTGGCCAAAGGGCTATACTACAATACACCCACTTGAGGGTTACAGGCCCTACTACATGTCTGTATGCATGGGTCATTGTTGAACCTCCCAATTTTTGGCTGCCCTGACCAAAGGGCTATACTACAATACACCCACTTGAGGGTTACAGGCCCTACTACATGTCTGTATGCATGGGTCATTGTTGAACCTTCCAATTTTTGGCTGCCCTGGCCAAAGGGCTATACTACAATACACCCAGTTCTTGTTTACAGGTCCTCCTGCACGTCTCTATCCAGGGACAATGAGGAGCCTCCCAATTTTTGGCTGCCCTGGCCAAAGGGCTATACTACAATACACCCACTTGAGGGTTACAGGCCCTACTACATGTCTGTATGCATGGGTCATTGTTGAACCTTCCAATTTTTGCCTGCCCTGGCCAAAGGGCTATACTACAATACACCCAGTTCTTGTTTACAGGCCCTCCTGCACGTCTCTATCCAGGGACAATGAGGAGCCTCCCAATTTTTGGCTGCCCTGGCCAAAGGGCTATACTACAATACACCCACTTGAGGGTTACAGGCCCTACTACATGTCTGTATGCATGGGTCATTGTTGAACCTCCCAATTTTTGGCTGCCCTGACCAAAGGGCTATACTACAATACACCCACTTGAGGGTTACAGGCCCTACTACATGTCTGAATGCATGGGGCATTGTTGAACCTTCCAATTTTTGGCTGCCCTGGCCAAAGGGCTATACTACAATACACCCAGTTCTTGTTTACAGGCCCTCCTGCACGTCTCTATCCAGGGACAATGAGGAGGCTCCCAATTTTTGGCTGCCCTGGCCAAAGGGCTATACTACAATACACCCAGTTCTTGTTTACAGGCCCTCCTGCACGTCTCTATCCAGGGACAATGTGGAGCCTCCCAATTTTTGGCTGCCCTGCCAAAGGGCTATGCTACAATACACCCAGTTCTTGTTTACAGGCCATCCTGCATGTCTGTATCCAGGGGCATTGGTGAACCTCCCAATTTTGGACTGCCCTGGCAAAGGAAGTTACTACAATAGGCCCAGTTCCGCACATTATTTCAAGACAGGGCTTCATGTATGTCTCTTCTCAAGGACATCGGAGTGCCGCACAATGTTTTCACGTAAAATCTTTCATGTAATCACAAAAAGTGACATACACCAGCTGTATCTCACTATTGGGTATGTGCCCTTAACATTTCCACCCTAAATATTCATTTTGGTGTCATTTTGGAAGGTTTTCTGGAGACTCCGTAAAATTGGCGTGAAACTCGGACAACATTGTTCACAGCTGTGACTTTTGAGTGAGAAATGCTTCCAGGGGTCTTCCCCATGGTGTTGCCATGTCATTTCAGCACTCTTCTGAGACTTTTGTGACATTTTTAGGGTTTTTCCATGCTGCCGGCAGTCATTTCATAAAAATACTCGGGTCTCCCATAGGATAATATTGGGCTCGGTACTCGGGCCGAGTACACGAGTATCTCGGGATGCTCGGCCCGAGCTTTGAGCACCCGAGCATTTTAGTACTCGCTCTCACTACATAGGACGTGTCACTCACATGAAGCAGAGAAGGAGGATGGCGATGACAAGTAGAGAGGAGATGCAGAATCAAGATCAGAGATGCCGATTGGACTGGAGCCCCTGCAGGTGAGTATAATAAAAGCTATTTTTTGTATTTTAGGCATTATCAAAAATGCTGTATATAAGGTCTTACTTCTGGTTGCCACACTTTATAGGGGATTAACCAGATGACAAGTTCACTTTAAATTCACCTAGTTCAGCAAATACCTAAAAATTCAACATGAATTCGAGTGACATCAGGTCAGTTTGCTCATTTCTACTGGTGAATGTTTTCTTTTTCAGGATCTCCAATCTCTCAGCTGATACAAAGTGCCATCAATGGTTCTAATCTAAATCACTTACTGATGTCGATGCCCGATGGTTGTGCCGAACAAAACATGCAGATGATGACTCCAATTGTCATCGCGACTCATTATCTAGACAAAACCAACCAGTGGGACACAATAGGACTGGAACGTAGGGCTATGGCTCTCGAGAGTATTAAAAAGGGTAAGTCAATATCCTTGAAGATGGTTAATTTGATAAAAATGGAATGAGGGTGACATGGCTGCTGCTAAACGTCTTTACCTCTGTCAAAATGTAAATCTATTCACAAACTGAAAAATTGGACAATGTAGAACAGACTTATTACTATAGATAGACTATATACCTACCGATGGTGTTGTCAATGGGTGAATCTCTGACAACTAGTCTGTCTTAAATGACTAAGGTCTTCTCATAAGAACACATAGCCACTGACATTGGGCAAAGAACACTTGGCAGTACTCTATCCATTCTTTAATCAGTTTTTGCAGGTCTTTGTAATAGTTCGTCAATAATTTTTCTCTTGAAAGAACTAAGATGTTTGTTTTGCTTTTTTTGTAGGTTACACAAACCAACTTCGATATTTTAGAACAGATGATTCCTACGGAGCTTTCATAAATTCTGTCCCCAGCACTTGGTAATTACGTCTTCCCTTATTAACAGGCTTTAAGCACCTGGCAATGGCAGTGTCTGTGTTGACACACGCTTCCCTAGAGTACTGCATCATAGACCCATGGGCCCTTTGTGTGCCACCATAAGGGTCCTCTATGTAGAATGCATAAGACTTTAATGACCTCTGTGTGTGGAATCAAATAAGCCATGGCATAGCTTGACCAGAGTGCCAAGCACCTGGGGAAGGGTTGCCAGCAAGACACTTAGCCTTGGCCAACATATATAGGTAAAGAACTACAGCAGCAAACTAAACCGTTGACCTAATGAATAGAAAGCCTAGCTACAGCTCCACTTAACAATCTATGGGGGACATATTTTTGGTCTATTTGATACAAATTCTACACTCAATGGGCATTGTCTACCGATTGGTTTTAACTTGTGTTTTCTTCTTTTCTTCTTCAGGCTCACGGCTTACGTTGTTAAAGTGTTTGCTTCGGCCAATGCATTGACAGGTGTAGTAGATAGTAATATTCTATGTGGCTCAATCAAGTGGCTCATTCTGAATACACAGCAACCAGATGGATTATTCAAAGAGAAGTACCGTATTAGTGCTCAGTACATATCGGTAAGGAATTCACTTCACATCAAGACTGGAAAAAAAGGTCTTCCCGTGTAGACTTTTAGTGTGAACAACTTGTCATATTTCTGTGAAACATTCATAAGATAAACCTCTCCTCAAAGAGCCACCCCATAGCTAGGTCCTTCCCTGGAGGGATATCTGGCTAGTCCCGTGTTTGAGATTCCTTAACGAGGCTCCACGGACTCTATTTGCATATTTATAAGATAATGTCATTCATGCACAAATATCTTCTTCATAGGGAGGTCTGTACAATTCATCAGATCCAGATGTGGCCATCACAGCCTTTGTTCTCATTGCGTTACTGGAAAGCCGGGAATACTGTGCTGGTCAAGTCACAGTAAGTAGCCGGTACATTCTCATAGCTATATGTCTTTGGCACAGTTCACATTATCCAGCATTTTACCTGTGTGTATCTTCTTTATCGTCTTTATCTCTAGAATCTGCCGTCCAGTATTGATAAGGCCACTTGGTTCCTCATGGACCATTACCAACCTCTCGTCAGACCTCACTCCATCGCTATCACTTCTTATGCACTCGCTATGGCGGGAAAACTTCAAAATCCAAATAAATTACTATCAGCGGCAACAGGTAATGATTACTATTGTAGGGGGTAATCATAAAAAAGGTGAATATATTTTTATCTTACCAAATTATCACTTATTAATAGTTCTCTGTTACGTCCTACAGTCCCATATAAAATGATTGGTGCGGTGGTGCGAAATTCACTACATTTTTTTAACCCAATTCTCAAGACTGTTGCGATTACATTGGATATCATTAGAGATGAGCCTATTCACACCAATCTTCCACACTGCTGTGCTGTCACACACTATCTGTTCAGTTTCTTCAGTGTTGTATGGCACACTCTTCCTATCCCTTTGGCCTTGTTCACACATCCGTGTTGCACGAACCTTTTCTATCCATATTTTTCACAGATACAACCCGTATCCATTATAGTCTATGGGACTGTTGTCATGTTTTATGTATTTTTCCCGGACCACCTGTGCTGAACAGATAGGCTGGGGTCAGACAATCGTTATTAGATGATTTTACCGGCATCCGGTAAATACTTAGAGAATTTCTCCTGAAGCGTTAATGCGGTAATGACCGCCGTTTCAGGAGAACACTGTGCTTGGTAACCCAATGTGTTCCCTGGCTACCAAACACACATACAGCTGTTTAGCGTCTGGGAACACATCGAGTTACCAAGCACAGTGTTCTCCTGAAGTGGCGGTCATTACCCCATTACTGCTTCAGGAGAAATTTTCTATGTATTTACACAAATTGCTGGGAGATCCAAAAATTTATCACAAAATCCATTTGCATCAAAATGATTTGTTCATCTCTAATTCCCTTACACTGTGGATGGGTGATAATGACCAGATAATAACTGATATTAGACCTCGGATCAGTGACATGATTTGAAGATTATGTGCCCCAATGCGAAAGCTCCAACAGGTCCCCCAATTATTGCAAATCTTTAATAGCAATAGCCTTTGTCTTAAGGTCAAAGGGACTTTTAGGGCCTCCTGGGCTCCAAACCCCAGATGCAATTGCAACCCCTTAAACCTGTTGTAGATACGCCGCTGCCCATGAACTTCCTTTTCTTTCTTCTCGAGTAGCGCTAATCCAATCGTCCACCAAAAAGTGACCAATGTTACTATATTTTCTCTCGTTTACAGACAAGTGTCATTGGGATGAACCTGGCTCCAAGTACATATCTTTGGAGGCAACATCTTATGCTCTCCTGACCCTCTTACATCTCAAAAACTATGACCTTGTAGACCCTGTGGTGTATTGGCTGACAGAACACCGGTTTTATGGTACAGAATATGGATCAACACAAGTGAGAGACATTTTCTGCTGCTCCGATGCACTTTCTTGATGTTTAGTGATGACTTTAATCTCATCTGTGTTTACATCTTTTGTCCTCAATGGTTTTCATCAGGCGACTATCATGCTCTTCCAGTCCTTGGCTCAGTATCAGGTGGTGATGGCTGACAGCAAGAGGTTGAACATAGCAGTCTCCTTCAAGTTACCTGGAAGAACTAGTGCTACAAAATATCAGTTCAATCTGCAGAATGCTTTATACGCTCGTTCCGATGAGGTAAGAATTGGAAGTAGAGGAACATTTGGGTTGAGGACATTTCATGTTCACCGAATAGGTTACATTGTTAATAGAGAAAAAAAAAAACTCACCACATTTGGCCACTTACAAATATCCATTGCATTTAACAGGACGCTGCCAGCCAATCTGAGAGGCAACTCATGTCACCCAACACCGGTGCTCAATCTCCTGCAACCTTGACATGGGGGCGATTGTGGCATCTGCGTCCAGCCATGTCACAAGGAGGAGACTGGTGGCATCACCGGACACGAGATCACCATATGGCGGCAGTCACTCCAGTCCATGTAAGGCACAGTGTCAGAGCACAGCCTATTAATGACACCCAGGTGGTAGACAAGGCGGGCTGCTCAGCAACAGTTATATGCATCACAAGTGACTGACGCCCCCTAGAGGCATGGCTGGACGCAGCTGCCACAATCGCCCCCATGTCAGAGTTGCAGGAGATTGAGCACCGGTGTTGGGTGACATGAGTTGCCTCTTAGAGTGGCTGGCAGCGTCCTGCTAAATGCAATGGATATTTGTAAGTGGCCAAATGTGGTGAGGTTTTTTTTTTCGACATTTGATGTTCCCAGACTCCAGCAACCTTTGCTGACAAATGTTAAAGTTTGGTTTAAGATTGGATCCATATCTCCAAATGTAGTCAATTTTTAAAATCCCTCTTTGGTCCCATCTTTCAACTTCATCATTTTAATTCTCTTTTATTCCTCTCCTTTATGTCATTACGTTTTTCATGCCAGAATTTTAGGTTCTTTTTGCAACAAAATGTAAAGCTTTACAACATCTTGGAAGGAGCTAACCTAACATTTTTGATTAACTGTGTCTTGACTGTTTCTCTTCTGCAAAATGATTTTGGATTAGGCATTTACATAGTTTGGAAGTTTCAAAATTCTAAGGGAAAAAATGGCCTAAATTTTGAAGTCAAAAAAGGTTAATTTTTTCATTTTAGAATTTCGGTTCGATTTTTATTAACTAAATATATTTTTTTAAACAAATGAAATTAGAGATTATTGTATTTTTACCTTTTCATGTTGATTTTACTGTCGAGTCCATATTTCCTTTAGCATTTTTGCATTTTTCTTGAGGCTGAAACTTGCTTATTGCACAGTTTAATTCCTAGTTGTGTATCCAAGAAAATCATTTTAAATCAAGGAATTAGTTGGGATTTTCTCATGAGAAATGTGACAATATGTTGAATCTGAGAGATTGTAATCCATCCAGGAATATAAACTCTTTCTGTCCAAGGTATGATGGGTTACATGTGTTAAACATGATTTGTTGATATCTAAGGATTGGCGTTTAATGGTCAGAAGATCTCGCTGTTATGTATAAAATACTGTCAGTATAGAGTCCAATGTATGGGTGCAAGGGAACACAGGAGACATAGGCTTGATTAAAAAAAGTTCTTGTATTACTTCATACAAGTGATTGCACAAACAGCAAGGTAGGAATAAATCCTAAAGTCCAGCATAAGGTTCTAGCATTATTATTATGTATAACAGTTAGACACAGCAAATAAGATCATTATGCTGGATTTTGTATTAGTCGGACACTTCCCAAGCGTCTACGACTGCGTGATATATCGGCGAATGATGCAGCAAAGCCCAGTAGGGGTCTTTTGCCTTTTGCAGCTGACAGATTGATATTTTGTCAACTCCAATTGTTTTCAAGTGTTTGCCAAGGTTTTTATGCACAGCACCCAGTGTGCCGATCACCACCAGGACCATTGGGACCACCATTATTATTATTATTATTTATTTATATAGTGCTATTAGATTCCATGGCGTTTTACATATGGAAAGGGCATTTGAGGACAAGTACAATATATATGAACAATCAAGTCGTACATATACTGGAGAGGAGAGAACCCTGTCCGCGAGGGCTCACAGTCTAAGAGGGACGGTAGGTGGGGGTAGCATTAGATTTAAAGTCTCTCTTACTTCTCCTGTAAATGTCTGTGGCAAAGCAGGAGGGTTCCTGTGTACACACAAGGAGTCCAGGGATTCAAGTAGTGGACAGCTGCAATTCAATGTCCCTAAAGTCTTCAGGAGGCAAACTTCTGGTAGGCTTGGAAGCAGGATTCAGAAGCACTGATTGAACAGCTGAGGCTGCTTAAATGGTAGAGGCAAGGACTGGGCGGGAACATAGACGCTGAGGACTCCATACTTATTGAGGGCAAGGTGGATGCAGCAGGACAGGAAGCAAGATGGCCGATGAAAAAAACTAAGCACAAAACAAAAACAAACATGAAATATGGCAAAAAGTCTGAGAAGCTCTCACTAACACTGATTTCACTATAATTTAGCAAAACCAAAGTTAACAGCAACTTAGAGCATGTCTACAGCACACATGTCAGTCCTGAACCACACCACTGGACTGCGGGGTCACTACTCCTCACACTTATTCTTATCTCCAACCATGCATCCTCCATACTGACAATTCAGAACAATGACATCATGGATATTGATCACACTCTGTTTGACCATTTTATTGACCATAAGACACGTTGAGTTCATTCCCTTTTTATATCCCCTTTTTGTGTGACGGAAAACATTATGTGCACCTAAAGGGAACACTTTCCTAATATTAGTGGCCAAATTGTTTGATCTTGTTACTCTCCAGATATGATTAGTATGTGCTAGGTAGAACTATAGACACTTGACAGTAGAGGGTTGCTATAAGACTGTTCAAGACTCCACACTTATCTGTTCCTCAATCAATCGACTCCCGAATATCTCCCATCCTCTGCAATCCTGTGCCCCAACACGTCTAATTATCCAACACCCTCGGATCCATCAGACAGAACCTGAAAACCCATCTCTTCAAGAAAGCTTACAGCCTGCAATGATACAATTGCTACCGTAGCTGGCACTTCACCACCAATGCTACCGGAGCAGCCGCCTCACCACCACCACCACCCCCGCAGCAGCCGCCTCACTACCACCGGAGCTGTCACAACCCCCATCCTACTATCTCCTCTTCATCATCCTATGGAATGTAAGCCCGTGAGGGCAGGGTCCTCTCCCATCTATACCAGTCTGTCATTGTTGATTTGTTCACCTATATCTATATTTTGTATATAACCCTTTCTCATGTACAGCATCATGGAATTAATTGTGCTATATAAATAAATAATAATAATAAAAATAATACATTCTTTTTGGCAATTATATAATTCAGGATTTCTGTCAAGTTTGAGAGTTTGCAGGGTTATTCGGAGCTTTTTGATGTGTTTTATGGTGCTTTATAATGAGGAATTTACACGGTTTCTAAACCCCTTTACGTTTAATCGGTCAAAATATGCAATAATTAGATCACTGCATAGGTTATGGATAGTGATGGTGCAATAGTTCAGTATTCGGGTTCAGATTGTTCTAACCAAATGCTTTTTTACTATTCAGTAGTGATGAGCGAGTATACCGTACTCGTTACTGTAGTTACTCGCATGGACAGTACATTAATCGCGATACTCGTTACCCGGCGAGTATTGCTGGTCCTCGTGAATAGTGATGGGCGAATCTACTCGTTAGGACTCGTTACTGTGCGAGTAGTAAGGAACTCGCAGGACTCGGTACTCTGCGAGTTTCCAAGCGATTACTTGCACAGAAACGAGTCCAATGCAAATGAATGGCAATCCTAGTTTTGTCAGAGTTTGCATTCAGTATGTTTCTCAGTCACTAAACTCGCTATCACATCGCTGTCTATGTAGCTGGATTGTCCCCAAATCGTTTAAACAATAGCACCGGTTCACGGATACCCGCTGTCAGCAGCAAGTCTTAGGGCTGAGCGAGTCTACGACTCCTGTATACTGTATTCGGGACTCGCTGAATACAGAATATGTTAATGTTCCAAGAGAACCTAGCATGTTAGGTCAGAAAACTGTGAAGATGGACAAGCATGTTAGCCAATCATATTCAGTAATGCCGCAACCATGTTGGTTGTGGCAGGACTATGATTGGCTGCTGTCCATCGTGATGCCTATGTCATGTATGACAGGCAAGGCTGTATAAGAGGCTTGCCCCCACCATTTTGGGCACATTCGTGTGACGATCTGAGCTAGTGTAGGGCGAGTAGGGAGACTTGGAGCAGATCAGAGATAGGGAGTGTCAGTGAGTGTAGGAAAATCAATTATTAGTAATTACAAAAAAAAGCCATTAGGGACTCCATCTTTAATCAAAAAAATCCTCTTCCGTCCGACGTAGTCCCAAACGCGGTGTCAGCTCTGCTACATCCCTCTACAATGAAATTATTATTTTTTTTTTATATTCTTTAAAAGCTGGCGTCTTTTTGCGCTGGCTTTTAAAGAATAAAATGGGGAATTGCAGGTTTTTCCTCTGCTGCCAGACCCCTTATGGGGTCCAGCAGCACAGGAATCACTGCAATACTCGCTTCCCCATTCATTAACATTGGACTCGCTAGACTCGCAACAAGTAGCGAGTTTCCAGCGATTCCGAGTATTTTAGGATTCGCCCATCACTACTCGTGAGTGATGTATCCATCATTATCGATCTGACACATATTGCTGACTCCCTTCAGTACACAAAGGGAGTCGGCCCTCAGTGAGAGCAGATTGGATGTTTGGGTCTCTGTGGGGGACAGCAAGATGTTGTATGCAGTGAAAACACAAAAAAGCCTCCACCCTCCTGCCCAGTCCTGGAAATGCTAATTTTATAGCGGTGGGTGGGGTGTGTGGGCGGAGCCTATCACTAATTGACTAACATTGGACTCACTATTCAGATGAGTACGTGAGTATTACAAAGTATAGCAATTACTTGCTACTTGCTCATCACTACTGTTCAGGTATTCATCACGAATACTGGACATAATGCAAGTCAGTTGGAAACGTGAATTTTTGTCTGGGGAACAGTGGCGTAGCTAGCCTGCTCCGGGCCCGGGTGCAAGATCTGCGGAGGGATCTGCGGACCGGAGGGGGGGCGTTTGCACACTCACCGTGGCCTCCGTGCGTCTGCTGTAAGGAGGAGGAGAGATGGGGCGGGCAGAGCTGCAGGACAGGAAGTCCTGTCCTCCCTCCTCTCCGGCCGGCGCGGCGGCCAGCACGGGGCCCCCCAGGGGGTGCGGGGGCCCCCCAGAGGGCGGGCAATGGGCCCCTCATGCCGGGGGGGCCCGGGGCGATCGCCCCCCCTGCCCCCCCGCCAGCTATGCTACTGCTGGGGAATCTTCCAGACAAATATTCGAGTTCCTAATTGACTTTCATTATCTTCAGTACTCAGGAAGAATACCTGAATAATAAAACAGTATTCAGTTACAACAATCTGAACCTGAATATCGAACTATTCGCTCATCACTAGTTATAGACCTTCCAAATCCAGAAATATCAGCCTGTATTACTATGAACGGGAATTATTTACTCTATGTATCTAAACATTCCTTTATTCTCTCTATAGACCTTCGCCAATGGAGACTTTGAGGTGAAAGCTGAAGGACAGGGACAGGCGACACTAACGGTATGAAAAGTGCGCTGTGATATCTAGGTTTGAAAACAGTCAATAGTTTCGGACCTGGTAATGATGAGTGAATGTATCCACATCAAATTTGTGTTGTAGTTATATAAAATCATTGAATTATGTAATTGTGAACAATTTGCAAATTGCTTTATGAGAATTGTCTAAAATGGCGCTATTTTACACAATGCAGAAGATTGCGTTAGTCAAAGAAGGCTCAGAAGATATTAGACATGGCCAGAAGGGCTTCCTGATAATGCCTTGCAATACTTACATCACGTGATATAGCACAGCCAATACGAAAGGATTATCATAGCCTGTATAAAAGTCTGGTTAAGGAATGCAGCAGCAATTTTGAGGTGCATCTGGAGAGTAAAATTAAGTCGTATCTCACTGCTTAGCTAGAGAGGAAAAGCCATAACATACCAAACTGTACAGCTAGTGTGATAGCACAGCAGTGAAGAATAGTGTGTGAGAAAAAGAGGAGAGGGACAGAAAGAAAAAAGAGATGACACTCATTGGTCAGTGTGGATTTAGCACTGCTGCTTCACTTCTCTTTTGCATTTTTTTTAATTTATGCAGAAGCAGCTCACCGATATTGCTAAAAGAAACAAAAAAATATTCTGCTATAGAATGGTACTGGGCGGGGCTTGCCACATACACACACATACACTCAGCTTTATAACAGTGAGGCTTTGTGTAAGTGAGCGAGGCTGCATGGAGTGGGTGTGGCTATGTGGAGTGGGCGTGAGGATAGGCTACGTGGAGTAGGCATGGCTATGTGGATGGGTGGGGCTTGTCACATACACATACATGCTCAGCTTTATAAGAGTGAGGCTTTGTGTAAGTGAGCGTGGCTATATAGAGTGGGTGTGGCTATGTGGAGTAGGCGTGGGAATAGGCTTTGTGGAGTAGGCATGGCTATGTGGATGGGCGGGGCTTGTCACATACACATACTGTACATACTCAGCTTTAAAAGAGTGAGGCTTTGTGTAAGTGACTGTGGCTATGTGGAGTGGGTGTGGCTATGTGGAGTAGGCGTGGGGATAGGCTATGTGGAGTAGGCATGGCTATGTGGAAGGGTGGGGCTTGTCACATACACATACATACATACATACTCTGCTTTATATATAAGATATATATTTACACAACTAGTCACTTGAACCAAAACAATATTTACACAGTGTACTGTCCTTCTCTTTATAAGCACTTAGAGCAGACGCCCTGACTGAATATCCTCAAACAAAAAGAAAACTGAACTTGCTATTCTGACATCCGGCTACTAGATTTAATCAGCTTCTTATGTCACCAAATTCTCTGATACATCCAAATGCACGTGAAGATTGAGAATCAGTCTCAGTCTCCATGCAGTAGTTTTCAACAGAGCTATCCTATGGCATTCATGCTCACCAGAATCTCAGTACACAGGAGCTCACACAGTCTCTCCATCAGTCTATCTGTAATCTTTGCAACAGAAATGTTCTTTGAGATGCTGCAAATTCTAGCTAACTTTCCCTAGCTGACTACACAGTCGGTAACTGGTCATACATCCAAGTGTACTCACAGAAGCCGTTTCCTCTTGATGACACTATCCACTTTGGGTCTCTCAAGGCTCCAGCGCTTCTGTGTCTCAGATAGGTCTTCCTCTCAGCTTCTTTCCCCAGCATCCATACATGTGTCTGTCTTTAGTTTTTTCTCTCTACTATCTGTCTTTATCAGCAAAAACCCTGGGATTTCTTCTCAGTTTGTCATATCTTGTTGCATGGTGATCTCTAGTAGCCGAACTAAGATATTGCAACATATTTTTGGAGAATCAGTATTAACAGCGAATTCCAACATACTACAGTGGTGGCAAGTCCTCTCGAGTGTGAGAATGCTTTACCACATTATCAGTCAACAGTGTGCAAGTGCGCAAGTGGTAAAGAAGAAAGATAAGCCATGTTTGTCGCAATACAAATTGACTAGGAATTACAGTTCTCCATCAGCATGTGAGGTGGCATAACCTGCTCACGTGAGGAAAGAAAACTGACCAGCAAAATGAGAATGACTCAAAACTGTACCCCTACTCCTTCTTATTGTAATAGTATCCAGTCATCATGCTCAAGTGATATCTGGTTTGGGTCATAATCATCATTGCCAATTGATTGTCATTAGTGATGAGCGAGTACTAAAATGCTCGGGTGCTCGAAGCTCGGGCCGAGCATCCCGAGATACTCGTGTACTCGGCCCGAGTAACGAGCCCAATGTTATCCTATGGGAGACACGAGTAATTTTATGAAATGACTGCCGGCAGCATGGAAAAACCCTAAAAATGTCACAAAAGTCTCAGAAGAGTAGTATCTTCCTTTGCAAGGGCAGTCCAAAATTGGGAGGTTCACCAATGCCCCTGGATACAGACATGCAGGATGGCCTGTAAACAAGAACTGGGTGTATTGTAGTATAGCCCTTTGGCCAGGGCAGCCAAAAATTGGGAGGTTCAACAATGACCCATGCATACAGACATGTAGTAGGGCCTGTAACCCTCAAGCGGGTGTATTGTAGTATAGGCCTTTGGCCAGGGCAGCCAAAAATTGGAAGGTTCAACAATGACCCATGCATACAGACATGTAGTAGGGCCTGTAACCCTCAAGTGGGTGTATTGTAGTATAGCCCTTTGGTCAGGGCAGCCAAAAATTGGGAGGTTCAACAATGACCCATGCATACAGACATGTAGTAGGGCCTGTAACCCTCAAGTGGGTGTATTGTAGTATAGGCCTTTGGCCAGGGCAGCCAAAAATTGGGAGGCTCCTCATTGTCCCTGGATAGAGACGTGCAGGAGGGCCTGTAAACAAGAACTGGGTGTATTGTAGTATAGCCCTTTGGCAAGGGCAGCCAAAAATTGGGAGGTTCAACAATGACCCATGCATACAGACATGTAGTAGGGCCTGTAACCCTCAAGTGGGTGTATTGTAGTATAGCCCTTTGGTCAGGGCAGCCAAAAATTGGGAGGCTCCACATTGTCCCTGGATAGAGACGTGCAGGAGTGCCTAAAAACATTTTTCCCATTGAAAAGGAGCGGGTCTCCTGTCGTTGTAATGCCCATTCTAACAGAATGGGTGAAAAAATTTACCACTGGGGGTATACCTCAAACAAGAGCCTAACTATTCTAACGGTCATCATGGTGTCACATGAGGAGAAGGAGGAGCAGTCCAGCGATTAGCCAAAGTCCGGAAGTGTGTACCCATGGGTGAGTGGAGGTACATGTCAAATTCAAATAACAAAATTTTAATTCAGTTGTCATTTGCTGGTGGTGTGGTGAAGTCTGGCCCAATCCAACCCTTGTTCATCTTGATCAGAGTCAGCCTGTCCGCATTTTCAGTTGACAGGCGGGTGCATTTATCAGTGATGATTCCACCTGCAGCACTGAAAACACGCTCTGATAAAACGCTAGCGGCAGGGCAGGCCAGGACTTCCAAGGCGTAGAGAGCCAATTCATGCCACGTGTCGAGCTTGGAGACCCAATAATTGAAAGGCACCGAGGAATCTCGCAGTACAGTTGTTCGATCTGCAAGGTACTCCTTCAGCATCTGCCCAAATTTAGCATTTCTGGTGGCACTACCCCGCACCTCAGGGGCTGTGGTACGTGAGGGGCTGAGAAAACTGTCCCACATCGTAAAGACAGTTCCCCTGCCTCTGGCAGATTGGACTTGTGCCCCTCTCGGCCGTACGCCTTGGTTGTCCACCGAATCCTGACCTATGCCGCTAGCGTTTTGTGAGGGGAATGATTTGACAACTTCCGTGACTATGGCCCTGTGGAACTCCTGCATTTTGGCTGACCTCTCCGCCTCAGGAATGAGAGACATAAAGTTCTCCTTGTAGCGTGGGTCTAAGAGTGTTGCCAACCAGTACTGATTGTCGGCCAAGATGTTCTGAACGCGAGGGTCACGAGACAGGCAGCTTACCATAAAGTCAGCCATGTGCGCCAGACTCTTAACAGCCATCACTTCAGTATCCAGACCAACACGATGACTGAACATGCTGTCCTCCTCCTCCTCCTCCTCCTCATCTCCCCTGTCCTCTGGCCAGCCACGCTGAATCGAGGGTATGACTGGTGTGCATGTCATATCCCCAATTTGGCCTGAGAGTTGCTCCATGTCTTCATCCTCCTCCTCCTCCTCGTCATAGTCCTCCACTACACGTTGTGATGACATGAGGCTGGGCTGTGTGTTTTCACCCACACCCACTACAGTTTCTTGCTCTAAGTCATCGCGCTCGGCCTGCAATGCATCCTCTTTGATTTTCAGCAGAGACCGTTTTAGAAGGCAGAGTAGTGGTATGGTGACGCTAATAATGGCGTCATCGCCGCTCACCATCTTGGTGGAGTCCTCAAAGTTTTGGAGGACGGTGCATAGGTCCGACATCCATCTCCACTCCTCAGGTGTTATGTGTGGAGTTTGACCCATTTCCCGACGGCTTAGGTGATGCAGGTAGTCCACAACTGCCCTCTTCTGCTCACATATCCTGACCAACATGTGCAGAGTTGAATTCCAACGCGTGGGGACATCACACACCAGTCTGTGGGCCGGAAGACGCAAACGGCGCTGAAAGCTGGCAAGGCCGGCTGAAGCAGCAGGTGACTTGCGAAAATGTGCAGACAGACGCCGAACTTTTACCAGCTGGTCAGACACCTCCGGGTATGACTTCACAAACCTCTGAACCACCAGGTTGAGCACATGGGCCACGCATGGAACATGCGTCAGCTGCCCTCGCCTCAAAGCTGCCACCAGGTTCCGGCCATTGTCACACACGACCTTTCCTGGCTTTAGGTTCAGAGGTGTGAGCCAGTGATCTGCCTGCTGTTTCAGAGCTGTCCACACCTCTTCTGCATTGTGGGGTTTGTCACCTATGCAGACTAGCTTCAGCACAGCCTGTTGCCGCTTTGCAGAGGCAGTGCTGCAGTGCTTCCAGCTTGGGACTGGTGTGGAGGGTACAGTGGATGAGGATGCACAGGAGGAGGAGGCTGAAGAGCATGACATTCCGGAGCTGTAGAGTGTCGGTGAAACCCTGACAGAGGTAGGGCCTGCTATTCTTGGTGTGGGAAGGACGTGTTCCGTCCCTCGCTCAGACTGGGTCCCAGCCTCCACAATATTAATCCAGTGTGCCGTCAAGGAGATGTAGCGGCCTTGCCCACAAGCACTTGTCCACGTGTCTGTGATTAGGTGGACTTTGGCTGAAACAGCATTGTTCAGGGCACGTGTGATGCTGTTGGACACGTGGTTATGCAATGCGGGGACGGCACATCTGGAGAAATAGTGTCGGCTGGGGACCGAGTAACGTGGGACAGCAGCCGCCATCAGGTCGCGGAATGCGTCCGTCTCCACCAGCCGGAAAGGCAACATTTCTAGCGCTATGAGTCGCGAAATGTGATCATTCAGGACTGTGGCATGTGGGGCATTGGCAGCGTATTTGCGCCTGCGTTCAAATGTTTGCTGAATGGATAATTGAACGCTGCACTGGGACAATGACGTTCTTGATGGTGGTGTAATTTGTGCGTGGGCAACTTCAGGTGCAGGGCCGGAGGCTTGTTCGCGGCCAGCATGGACAGGGGATTAGCTCGCATGCACAACAGGCGAAGACGTAGCAGTGACATCAGCACGCACCGCTCCTCGACTCTGTGGTACTTCCCACAAAGTCGGGTGCTTGGCTGACATGTGCCTGATCATGCTGGTGGTGGTCAGGCTGCTAGTTTTCGTACCCCTGCTGATAGTGGCATGGCAGGTGTGGCAAATGGCCTTTTTAGAGTCTTCTGGAGCCAACTTAAAAAACTCACAGACTCGGGAAGACCGAACATTTGCACAGGCACCTTGAGTCGTGTTGTTGTTCCGGGGAACGGTTGCCTGCCTTCTGCCTGCGGACGCAACCCTGCTTCGTACTGCCTGTTGGGATGCTACGCCTCCCTCCCCCTGTGCACTGCTGTCCTTGCTCTGCATATCCTCCTGCCATGTTGGGTCAGCTACTGGATCATCCACCACGTCGTCTTCCTCTTCCGTACCCTGATCCTCCTCCTGACTTCCTGGCAATTGTGTCTCATCATCGTCCACCCCTTGTTGAGACACTTTGACAACGTTCCGTTCGTCATAACGTGGCTGCTCAAATATTTGGGCATCTGTACATACCATCTCCTCACCACCCACTTCAAGAGGAGGTGGCGACAGGCCAGATTCTGCGAATGGATACGTGAACAGCTCTTCCGAGTGTCCTAGTGTGGGATCAGTAATGTCCGTGGACGTGAACTCGGCCAGGTGGTAGGAAGGAGGATCAGGTTGGGAAATGTGCGGTGCAGTATCACGGGTACTGACAGTTGACCGTGTGGAAGACAGGGTGTTTGTGGAGGTGCCCATCTGACTTGAAGCATTATCCGCTATCCAAGTAACAACCTGTTGACACTGGTCTTGGTTCAACAGTGGTGTACTGCTGCGGGCCCCAAGAATTTGGGACAGGACGTGCGAGCGAGGAGATGTGGCCCTTTGTTGTTGCGAAATTAGTGCTTGCACACGACCTCGGCCTCTGCCTGCACCACCATCACGTCCACTTCCTTGTTCCTTGCCAACGCCCTTGCCAACGCCTTTGCGCATTTTGCCTGTATAGAGCGACAACTGTCTGGTGACTGTTGAGGTCACAGAAGATTAGGATTTTAGTTCCCTAACCTGTATAAAGGTATGACGTACAACAGTGTGGTGACTGTTGAGATGACAAGAGTTAGGATTTTAGTTCCCTAACCTGTATAAAGGTATGACGTACAACAGTGTGGTGACTGTTGAGATGACAAGAGTTAGGATTTTAGTTCCCTAACCTGTATAAAGGTATGACGTACAACAGTGTGGTGACTGTTGAGATGACAAGAGTTAGGATTTTAGTTCCCTAACCTGTATAAAGGTAGTACGTACACCTGTCTGGTGACTGTAATGGTTTCAGGAGACGATTTTAGTCCCTAACCTGTATTAAGGTAGTACGTACACCTGTCTGGTGACTTTAATGGTTTCAGAAGAGGATTTTAGTCCCTAACCTGTATTAAGGTAGTACGTACACCTGTCTGGTGACTGTAATGGTTTCAGGAGACGATTTTAGTCCCTAACCTGTATTAAGGTAGTACGTACACCTGTCTGGTGACTGTAATGGTTTCAGGAGACAATTTTAGTCCCTAACCTGTATTAAGGTAGTACGTACACCTGTCTGGTGACTGTAATGGTTTCAGGAGACGATTTTAGTCCCTAACCTGTATTAAGGTAGTACGTACACCTGTCTGGTGACTGTAATGGTTTCAGGAGACAATTTTAGTCCCTAACCTGTATTAAGGTAGTATGTACACCTGTCTGGTGACTGTAATGGTTTCAGGAGAGGATTTTAGTCCCTAACCTGTATTAAGGTAGTACGTACACCTGTCTGGTGACTGTAATGGTTTCAGGAGACGATTTTAGTCCCTAACATGTATTAAGGTAGTAAGTACAAGAGTGTGGTGACTCTAATGGTCACAGAAAAGCTTGGATTCCAATCTGTATCACCCTGCCTATATCCTCCTAGATTAGTCCTGAGAAGGACTGTTCTGGTCACTGGAAAGCTTGGACTCCGATCTGAATCACCCTGCCTATATCCTCCTAGATTAGTCCTGAGAAGGACTGTTGTGGTCAGCAGCAGTTTGCAGCCCTGCTCCGGATCTACCTGTAAGGGCCGCAAATCTGTCCCTAATCAGCAGCAGACACTCTCCCTACAATCACTGTCTGGAAGGCTGTGTGCCGAGCACAGCGCGCCGGGAGTTATAAAGGCTCGGTCACGCTGTGCAGGGCGGCCAATCACTGCTATGCCACAACTAACAGGGCTGTGGCATTGCTGTGGTCTGCCAGCCAATCCCTGCACGTGGGCTGGCTCTCAAAAGAGCGCCAACATGCAGAGATGACGACCACGAGCACAGCACGAGTATCGCGAGATTACTCGGTGCTCGGCGAGTCGCCCGAGTACAGTGATACTCGTGCGAGTACCGAGTAGTGGCGAGCATGCTCGCTCATAACTAATTGTCATACTATGACTTTATCTCCTCTTTCGTATTGCGCTTTTATATATCCACTAGCTGTGAGCCCGATGCGATTGCATCGGGATTCTAGAATCTGTGTATTGCTCGGGCTGCTGCATCGACTTGCAACGCCCGCTTCGCGGGCATTGCGAGTGGGTCGCGTGGCGTTGCGCGCCAACGAACAAAGCCACGGAAGTAGCGGCGTGTGCAAGGGAAGTCACTGCAGCAAATATATAATAGATTATAAGTATCTATTATATAATTGCCGTAGCGACTTCTGTCGCACAAGGCGCTACTTCAGTGGCTTTGTTCGTGGGCGCACAGCGCCCACGCAACTCGCTCGCAATGGCCACGAAGCGAGCGTTGCGAGTCGTTGCAGAGTAGGCGCCACTGACTCGCAATGGCTCACTCGCAATGCCCGCGAAGCGGCCGTTGCGAGTCCTTGCAGAATAGGCGCCACTGACTCGCAATGCCTCACTCGCAATGCCCGCGAAGCGGCCATTGCGAGTCCTTGCAGAATAGGCGCGACTCACTAATTCATACATAATCACATACATAATACTGATAATTCCTATATAATCACATATATATATATATAATACTGATAATTCCTATATAATCACATATATAATACTGATAATTCTTATATAATCACATATATAATACTGATAATTCATATATAATCACATATATATATAATACTTCGCGGCCATTGCGAGTGAGGCTTTGCGAGTCAGTGGCGCCTATTCTGCTAGGACTCGCAACGCCATTGCGAGTGAGGCTTTGCGAGTCAGTGGCGCCGGCAATGCTTCACAGGTCGCGTGGGCGCCGCGCGCCCACGGCCACAGAGACGGAAGCAGCGCCGAAACTTACGGAAGTGCGTTAGGGGAATTATATATTAGATATCTAATTATTGCCCAGAAACCAGAAATACGTGCCCTGTCTTCCACTTGTGTGCAAACTCCTTTGTCAGGTTGTGCTTGTGCCACTTAATGGATTTAATTTCTTTAAGATAAAAGTCAGGATGTGCTCAGTCTCACTAGAAGATTCCCAGCCGCCATTATTTCTTGTAGAAAGGTTTGTCTGCTTTGTGATCTCATACACAGGAGAAGGTAGGCTGCTCCATGACATGTCATTGAGCTTGGAAGTACACTTCAGCAGTGACACATGGAGCAAAACCTATCGACAGGAGCTACACATATATATTCCATGGCCTTTAAGGTCAATGATTCTTTGCTGCAGCCAGGACAGGTAGTGAAACATTCCCAGTCTTATTCTAATATTAGACATCACTTATCTACCTCCTCCACTTTCTCCACATTCTCCTAAATGGACATCACCTCATTCCCCAAAACAGAACAAAACATTGCATTCGCTCCCTCTGTCTTTTTGCTTAAAGTGTAATCTCTGTTTACATTTTTCTTCAATAGTAATAAAGAGCATTTGATTATAATCAACTTTCAAATGTACTTTATTAATGAAATCTGGAAGGAAACCAATAGAAAACAATTCGACAAGATGTCTCCACTAGACTGTGTCTGAAACTCATTCTCAGTGAGCTCTGTCTTTGGGGGCATGGCCTACAAAGTGTTCTCAATACAGTTGATAAGACTCAAGTTACCTCATGCAGGCACATGGCTCTGCACTGTGTTATTGCAAAGCACAGAGCAGAGGCCATGTGAATGGAGGAGTCAGTTAAGATCTCACAGCAGCTGTTTGAGCTCAGCGCATTGCCAGCTTGAGGTAACTTGGGAGTCTTATCAGCTGTATTGTGAACGCAGTGTAGGCCACACCCGCTGAAGACATACCTCACTGAAAATGAGCTTCAGACACAGTCTACTGAGGACATCTTGTGGAAGTTTTTTTATATGTTTCTAAATTATTATTAAATAAAAATGTAAACAGTGGTTACACTTTAAGCTTTAGTGCTGCCGAGCTGGAAAGCAGAAACAGTAAAACGCTGCAATACTTTATTAAGATGGCCATTTACCATCCAATGAGAGTGTCACGGGGCAGTAGTCATGGGTGACAACTAGACTTGGGATGCCCCGCACATGAAAGTCACGGTCCAGGCGGGATACATGGACTTATGCTGTGTAGGACATACATATGCATAGGCTTCATATTGCCATCGGCTTCGGCTAGCCAGGACCATATAACTGTTTTCTTCAAAAGGACACCACCAGATCAAGTTCAACAATAGTTCTTTATGCAGCAGTTTGTTCATGACAGCTTTACACATCAGAGTAACTACCTGCCTGATACTTCTTAGGTCCATAGAAAAAGAAATGTTAAGATTCCCATGAATGAGCAAATATGTAATAATTGCACCATTTCTGCAAAAGTGAGATATCTTGTTATTATCTAAGTTTTTCCAGTCTGGCTAAAACAAGAAGGTCCAAAGCTAAGGATCACTTTCTATAATGTTCTAATATGTCTCCACTTCTCTGCTGATATCACTAATGTTCATGTACGGATGTTGTGTGAATTTTAATGAAGGTTAAAATGACACTATCCTATGGCTGATGACCTTAATTTTGTCTAGGTGATGGCTTCGTACTATGAGCTTGTGACGGAGAAGGAAACCGAATGTAATAATTTGATCTTTCTGTTAATGTCACGGATGAGCCCAATGGTGAGATATGCAAAAGTTTTATTGAAAAATTATAAGTATTACTTGGGAAAAGCAAATTATAATGTAGAATCTGGAACTAGAAATTGTTAATCGTCCAAAGAGTTGCAGTCAGTTTTCGAAGAAAATTTATGGCTCGGGGTTAACTTGCTATTTACAATAGACAAGTTGACGGTGGATCAATCAAAACAGGTGATTATTCTGCCACTGGTGTTTGTAGGGGAGTAGGGTAACAATCGGCTGTACGAGTAATGCAAGATCTCATTGTTCTCACATCCCAAGCTAGAGAAGGGTAACAATCGGCTGTACAAGAAACAAAAGATAGGGATCTCGTTGTTCTCAAGTCCCAAGCAAGAGAACAATCGGCTGTACAAGAAACAAAAGATAGGGATTTCGCTATCCTCACGCCCCAAGCTAGAGAGGTTGCATGTAGACAGTCCAGTGAAGAAGATGCAATTATGGAGCTTTTAGGTAATTTTTTGGATGTAGTTAATAAACAATTGCCGATCACCAGCTCTCCGAGACCTCACGGGAGTTCAACAAGGTGCAACACCCGAAACGTTCCTGGGCCGGCTCCCAAGTAGAGAATGTTGTGGAAGGAAAATTGTGTGTCCAGCTTCCGCCCAAATACTGTAGATTGATTTATTCTAGAAAAATATTATTTTATTGGTCTCAGTTCAGATACAGTTAACCAGCACCACAACCCGGAATTATGGGGACTTGGATCCAAACAAATTTAAAGGAAGTGAACTCCGTGACACATTACCACATTCAGGTGCATAGCTCCTTTAAGACAACTAAATATGAAATTTATTAAGACAGAAACAAAGATAGAGACAGTCGAGCACCACCACCGGTCAGCGCTTTTTTTCCAGGATCCACAGACACTGCAGCTTTTTGCTTACAGAGGCCGCATTTATGCTACTGGGTGCATACCCACAGAGCACAGTCCATAGTTAGTTGTATGAAAAGAGGAAAAGAGTAGCAGTGACCAGGATGCTAGCGAACTTCATTATTTCAACTTGCTAAACATGTAAGCATGGAGATAGGAGGGAGGATGGGAACTACTGTTGTTTCACGCTAACCAAGCCCATTGAATCACTAGATCAGTGTGAAACAGCTGTAGTTCCCATCCTCCCTCCTGTCTCATGTCTCCGAGCTTACATGTTTAACATGTTGAAATAAAGACGTTCGCCAGCAACCTGGTGAGTGCTACACTGTTCTTCTTTTTAGGAAAATGAGCTGCACTCACCATGGCAGTCTTCAAATCTTTATTATGGTGAAACGGGTAAAATGCCGGCGTATAGGAGGATGCGAGCTACGTTCCTACGATCGTTTCGCACACAGATGTGCTTCAACGGGTCCAATGAGTCAATGTTACCAGTTTCACCGTAATAAAGAGTTGTAGAGTACTATGGTGAGTGGAGCTCTTTGTTCCTATCTGGATCACTTTATTGGTATATCAAAATCCATAATAAAAAGAGAAACACTTGACCTACATGTTTTGAGCAAAAACAGCTCTGAATCAAGATTAAGAGCTGTTATTGCTCGAAACGCGTAAGAAAACAAATTCTGATTTTTTTTATAGATATTATTATAGAATAAATCAATTTTCCGAAAGCTGGATACACCATTTTCTTTTCTCAAAATTTATTGGATGAACCTTAAGAAATGACATAGTAGAGATCAAAGGAAAGTCTACTAGGTAGATCTGTAAATCTATTGTGTACATCAAGATTTTTTTAACCAAAACAAGATGATACCGAAAGAAACAGAATAATAAATATTAATGTGTAATAGACAAAACAGGAAGATGGGAATTACTGGATATTATAGATGCCTTTTAAAAAATAATGACTACTACCCTGTTTCCTCGAAATTAAGACAATGTCTTATATTACTTTTTCTCCCAAAGATATATACTGTGTCTCTTTTTCAGGGGATTTCTTATTGCAGCCCTCATCATCCCCATCATTCCCTTGCAGCCCCCAATACAGTATCCTCTCACAGCCCCCATCATCCCCTTGTATTGTATCGTATACCCTTTGAATTGTAACAAGCTGCAGAATATGTTGGCACTATGTAAATTAAATTTATTTTTACATATAAATATATTAAATAAATAAGTATATTATTAAATATAAATAAAAAATATTATTATATTATTAACATAATCCCCTTGCAGTCCCCAATACGGTATCACCATCATTCCCTTGCAGCCCCCAATACAGTATCCTCTCACAGCCCCCATCATCCCCTTGTATTGTATCGTATACCCTCTGAATTGTAAAGTGCTGCAGAATATATTGGCACTATGTACTCTAAATTAAATTTATTATTAAATATAAATATATTAAATAAATAAATATATTATTAAATATAAATAAAAATTATTATATTATTAACATTATCCCCTTGCAGCCCCCATCATCCTCTTTATGGCATGTACACTCCTTTTCTTACTGCACCAGTCCTCCGCGGGCTGCACTGTACAGTATGTTGGGTGCCGCTCTGCGCTCTGTACCATAGCAGCTATAAATGTTAGCCAATCAGAGGCCAGCAGCCACTGGTCAATCAGAGGCCAGCAGCCACTGGTCAATCAGAGGCCAGCAGCCACTGGTCAATCAGAGGCCAGCAGCCACTGGTCAATCAGAGGCCAGCAGCCACTGGTCCATCAGAGGCCAGCAGCCACTGGTCAATCAGAGGCTAGCAGCCACTGGTCAATCAGAAGCCAGTAGCCGCCGACCAATCAGAGGTCAGCCAACGGTAGCTGCTGGCCCCTGATTCGCCAGCAGCTTTTTGTACATCTACAGCAGCTTAGACAGGGAGCTGAAAGCGACACCCAAATTAATACAGGGCACCGCACAACGGCAGTGGGCTACAAGGTGAGTCACAGCTGCATGCCCTGATCTTCTGGCATGCTTCCCTCCAAAAAATTGATATGTCTTGCTTTAGAGGACTGCTGTATATTCAGGAGTGTAGCAGACCCCCCTAGTACATCTTATTTTTAGGGAAACACAGTAGGTGCCAGCAGGTTCCACACTAAACATGGTATACAAAAATATAATAGCAAATATGATAGCAGTAAATTCTGCTCAAGAGGTAACCCTGGTAATAGCTGGAACAGCACAGTGGAGTTGACTACAATAATGTAATGGAATATTCCTGAGTAGAAAGTTCAAATTTAGATTAGGATTGTTCAACTCTACAAAAAGGTGATGTATCTCTAAAGAAGTACTAGTCCCATTGGATAAGTGTGGTTAAAATCTAGAGGAAAATGTATCACAACCTGATAAAGTTAACTTGCTAGATAAGTGTGATTTAGCTGTTCAGGTCTACAGAATGGTTCACATCTAGAGAAGGTTAATTTAATTGTAAAGGAGTATTTAACTCTAGAGAGGATAGCTTGATTAATTCTATAGGATATGTAAACTCTGGAGAAGGAGGGCTCAATACTAGGGAAGGCTGGTTTAACTATAGATGATGGTTCCCTTCTAGTGGAGGGTTTATGTCTAGAATTGTTCATTTTTTAATGGCTTTCATCTTGAACTATGGCATCGTAATGAATGAACACTCTGTAGAAAGATCGATCTTGTGCAGCCTAGATAGGTCCACCAGGATCTTCTCCAGCCTAGACAGTCCACCAGGGTCTTCCCAAATTCTAGATAGGTCCACCAGGGTCTTTCTGAAGCATATATAGGTCCACCAGGGTCTTATTCAAGCCTATACAGGTCCACTAGAGTCTTCCCCAAGCCTAGATTGGTCCACCAGGGTTTTTTCCACCTCGATAGGTCCACCAGAGTCTTCTCCAAGCCTAGATAGGTCTAGCAGGGTTTTCTCCTAGCCTAAATAGGTGCACCAGGGTCTTCTCTGCTGTTATCTTGATTTCATCAAGCCATCAGATTGATGCTCTACCTTTTTGCCTTGTTCTAGAATAGGGTTGTTTAATTATGATGCAGAATGATTCAGATCTATAAATTGGTTACACTTTAGAGAAGAATCGTTCAGCTCTACAGAAACATGGTGCAACTTTCCAGAATAGTCAGTTGAGGGAATTGGCAATGACAATATTGATTCTTAATATTGAGATTATAGCTGTCGTAAAGATTCCAAAGTCATGTAGTCATGTATGAATCATTGTTTGATCTTCTATCGAAAGAACTAACATTGAAGGGTTTTCACAAGGGTCAAACCTGGTATTTGTACCTTTCCACCATAACATTTTATGGAACAATCTAGGAAAGTTAATGGGCCTCAGTATTCTCAACCCATGGGCCTAACTCAATGTTCAACCTAATCAATTAAGATGTTCATGCATGGAGGCGATCTAGACACTTGATCCCTCCAGAGACACCTGGTTCCCTCTCGGATTTTCATATGACCTAACCCTTGAAATGATAATTTCAGCTCTGTTGCATAAGTATAAAAGGTTAAGATGTTATTATATCTTTTATATTGGTATTTACATTAAATTTATTGTGGTTTTTTTTTCATTGTTCAGCTCAAAGACCAGACGGGGCGTTGGGGACGGTGTCTATTGCCATCTGCTTCAGGTTTGTCTTAACATGACTGAAACAAGTTGTGGCATACCTACAATACAGACGGGTAACGCCATTGCTGCAGGGTCTGTGATTGGATGCCATCATAGTTACTTGGCGAGATCATGTATTATAGGTTTAGACTGCTTTATTATGAAGCAATACAACCGACTGTCATATTACTAAAGGGTAAAAGATCTATCACCTACCTATTAAACAAAGACAGGTACTGTATGTAAGTAAAATTATTCCCAATATCTTCTCAGGCATCTGAAACCTGTGGATGCCACAATGTCCATCCTTGATGTTTCCATGATGACTGGATTCTCTCCTGATATTGAAGATCTGAAGAAGGTAAGTGATGACAAGGACTAAACAAGGAGCATTGGAGAAAAAGAAGTGTCATTCAGCCCCAATCATTAATACAATTGGACTTATATTGTTCTGGTTTTGAGTTAAAGCGGAACTTGGGGAAGATACACTACAATTCTAGGATCTATAGATCACTAATAAATCAATAAAATCATATCTGCTCCTCAGCTCCCCCCCCCTCCCTTCAGGGACAGAGAAATTCAGTCATGCATAGTGCTGAAGTTTCAGGGGACAGGAAGTTACAAAGTTGTTATGGGGGAGGGGAGACAATGGCAGTGCTGAATCAATCAATGCAGTGCTTTGCCTGTGGTCCTAGTCTGATACATGACAGTACACATTATGCACCATCATATCATTGTATAGCAGAGGATCACAGCATGTATTTATTTCTGCTTGGTGACATGATTGCTATTTGAAGGGAAAACACCCCTGTTCATACATTATATATTATATATATGCCACATCCCTTGTTCATACAGAAGTATGAAGGGGCAGGAATATAAGATGATCATGGAGTCCCCGCTTCCGACACACTTTCTGTCACTGCTGCAGCATCAGGCTGAATTTCTCTGTCCCCTACTTCTACTGTTGTCACAGGTTTATGAGGGAGTTGTGACATCTTACAACCCAAACAGGTGAATAGTTTTAACAACTTGCTATTACACCTGTTCACACGGATAAACACTATTGTGCGCCTTTCCTTTTTAATGCTTTTTTTCCGAAGGGAGGGGTGAGAGCGGATTAGCAGATTGGCTGGTGTCAGTTACTGGGATGCGATTACAACCACACTTCAATCTGACTAGCCCAGGGCAATACGGGGACTGGGGTGTCTGAGCCTCTGCTTCGGTTGGAATGTCACTGGTGGCCTGCCCAGACCCGTGGCCCTGGTGGTCAACTAAAAAGGGCTAATTGAAATGGGAATAAAAGTTGTAAGTTTATCATGATGCCACCTGCAGATTCTGGTGATATAGCACCAGCGCCGCTTCAGACCTCCGGAGGGCGATGGTACAGCAGCCGAGATGGTACAGCTCCCTGCAGGTAGAGCTGGCCTTCCAGGGCAGTGATGCACCTGTAGTGATGGAGGTGCTGATGGTGGAGATAAACCAGTTGCAGTGCAGCTGTGAAATAAGTACAAGGAGACTGTGTCACTTTACCCGGGTACTTTACTGGAACAATGCTGCTGGTGGTACAGTTCACAGAGGACAACAGTTGTTAGGTAAGGGTAGCCGGCCGGGTAGTCACAGTGGGCTGCAAGGTCTCTCAGAGTCTCCTATGGTATGTCTTCCTTGCTCTGACCCATGTCCTGCTGCTGATGCCTGTCTGGGAACAGCTCGCTTAGTACCAGGCCCTATTGGGGTGCTTTCTGAGTGTCCTGGGTTCCTGCTCTCCTCTCTCCTGCACTGGAACTCGACCCCGGTGGGTTATCCTGGTGTGACTGATCTCTTTCTGACAGGGTGTCCGGGTCAGTAGACGAACCTGTGACAACAGATGTTGTCTGAACTCCCTGTGCCGCGTCTTCGGAACCGGTACTCCGGTGTACGGGCCAGAGTTCCCTCCCGGAGTATGGACGCTCTGATTCGGAGCCTCTATCTCCACTCCCCCTCTCTTGTAGTCCTCTTCTCTCTCTCAGGGCTCCTGTGCTCCTTCTTCTCTCGAGGCAAAACTAGAATCCCCTGTTTTCCTACCTACCTCCTCCCTTAACTCCCCACCTTCCCATCCAGGGACTAGTCTCCAACCATTTTTCTAGGTGTGTGGGAGTGCTGGGATGGGAGCCTCCAACAAACCGTGCATTCCCAGTGTGACAGGGATAACCACACACTCATTTATGGGTGCAGTACCCAATTGTGACGCCTGACCAGTAGGGCACCACAAATCACAAACTGATTCCCCATTAAACTTTTCTTTTTCCTTTCTACTTCCACAGATTGCTCAGCACTCCAGCTGACTTGTGCAGTCTCCATTTGGAGAGTCTCACGGCTGCCACGTGCAGCCTTCTCTCCGTGCGAATCCCTCTTTCTGAGCAGCCACTACAAAGTGAGAACATGCCTGGCTTTATATAAAACACTGCAGGTGCATTTAATCAAGACCTGCAGGGCTAGGTTTTAACTTGCACCACCCCGGCTTCCTATTCTATTTCCAGACAAGCTAAAGCTGCATCATCTCAGCATCATGTCTAATACTAAAGTAACAACCAGAAGCAGTGCCAGATCTCTTACACTCCAGTCACAGCCAGGGTCACAGAATACGTCATGTAGTCACAGAATTCCTAGTCCATAATTTCACCTCTCTGAACAGATTATATGTGATTTATTGATCCAACTGGGACATAATTGATCTTATAGCCAGGGAGACTATATCATATAGCAGTTGAACTGTGATTGCTGTTCTAGAGGTTTATATGTTATAAAAGAGAGAATTCAAAACATTCCCTAATATTATACTAGTTTACATGAACAGTAGAGGCTTGTGCTACAAGCCCATATGGCTCCTTATTGTGTAATAATTCCATGGACCTTGATGTTTTTAGTTTACATCATCTTTGGTATCAAGAACCTTAGGCTGGGCACATGCATTTGTGCCATAATTAAAGGAGTTGTCCACTACTTGGAAAACCCCTTCTCATTCTCCATGGGTGACCTTATAAAAATAAAAAAGCCTATACTCACCTCCAGTGCTGACGCTGTTCCATCAATGTTGGAGTTGGGTTCCCAGTGCCCATGTGACATTGTTACCTGCCCTGCGACCAATCAACGCCAGCTTCTTTTGTGAGTGGCTGGCAGCGGTCACTTCCTATTAATTACTTCCTTCTCCTCAAAGATGGGGAGAAGAAAGTCAGAGGTGATTGGTCGTGGGGCTCGGGTGCCATAACAATGTCACGTGGGTCCAGGGAACATGAGGTGAGTATAGGCTATTTTTTCTTTTTATGTGTGTGCACATGTGGAAAGAGAAGGTGTTGTTCAAGTAGTGGACAATTCCTTTAAGAAGATGAAAGATTGCTGACAGAAGACTTGGCACCATATACTGGAGGCAGGCTTATATTGATTTGATTGTGAGGCTTCTCCCAGTTGACTCTCACCAAACCTGAAGATGTTGGTAGCCTCCTTATTCTTGAAGCCCCTTGGAGCAAGAGAGTCTACTCAAAAATAAAATGTTGATTTTTCTTCCCTTCAGCTAAAAAACGGAGTGGACAGATACATCTCCGACTATGAGATCAACAAAGGAGAATTTGATAAAGGCACGCTGATCATCTACCTGGACAAGGTAAGGAGGAACCACAGTCAGCGGATACCGTTAGGGACAATCTCTGTCATTGTAGATGGGTTAGATGAACGTTCTGATGTTTCCTCCTATAAGGTGTCTCATACGGAGGAACAATGTCTGAGGTTTAAAGCTCATCAGTTCTTCAATGTTGGACTTATCCAGCCGGCCTCGGTCACAGTCTATGACTACTACACACCAGGTACAAAAATGATTTCACTCACCCTTTGGGAAAGGGATAAATTGCCGTGTATGATCAATGGAGTCCAGTATTTAACCCGTCGACTACCGGATATAGCTCAATGGAAAATTTATAAAAAAAAGAAAACCTTAAATTCCTATGGAATACTTGCTTCTTTATTGATCCATTAAAAAATGGTAACAATGGAGTAGACTGCTGACGCGTTTCGATCAACGCAGAGTCTTAGTTGTAGCAGACATACAATGTTCCCCCACACATAAAAACATGAGATAATGTCACGAAGGGTGGGGCTTGATGTGTTTTAAATGCTTGAGCTGTGCAAGTCCACTACGACTAAGACCCTGCGTTGATCGAAACACGTCAGCAGTGTACTCCACTGTGACCATTTTTTAATGGATCAATCAAGAAGCAAATATCTTTTTCTATAATTTTATATTGAACTACACACCAGGTACCTTCTCTAATTTACTGGAACATAGAGGGGGCCATCACATTTTAGGCTAATGGCTAATGACTGACCACCATCCGGAAGGACCACATTCCAAGTTGGTGAAAGCAGATAATCCCTGTATTGTTTGTATTTGTTTCTTCTTATAGAAAGCCGTTGCACCAAGTTCTACCACAGAGATGAAGGAGACAAGTTATTGGGTACGCTGTGCCAAGGAAACGTGTGTCGCTGTGCTGTGGGTGAGTCAAAATACACTAAATACATTGTGGAATCTTGTGACCATATCGGTGTCTGGACGATTTCTCAAGGCAAAATTGAAGCTTCAGTACTAGGATCTCCCTAGAAATGGAGAAAACCAACTGTATGACCACCTGCCTGTCCTGGGTGAACCGTGTGCCACATACAGGGAATTACTTTACATTGCCTATTCCAATTACATGTAGCACAAGGTTACAACCTAAAATACAGCAAGTAAACAAAGCAGAGGTCCTACTTTCTTAAACCATGTTCACAGGTTGCTTTTTTTTTCTTTTATTAGTAAAAACAAAGTGTTCAAATCCCCATGTTTTCAGTGTTTTCATTGTATTTTTTGCATTTTTTACATGTCTTTGCAGCCTTCTTTGGAAGCGGATTACTTGTGTGTTTTGCCTACTGTATATGTTTATAAAGTTATTCACGAAAAATGTTTAAAAAATACACTTTTTCATTGCTCTCGATGAATGAAAAACAGCTCTAAAATTGTTGAAGGAATTAACTAGTACTGAAGATATGAAGAATTCTGGAGTTTTCTAATTGTGTCAGGAAAACAAAGTGCATGAGATTTCAGAAATGTCATAGATTTAGCTTAAGAGGAAAAAATAATAAAAATGCTACAACAATGCTGCATGTGAACATAACCTTACAATGTCTTTTATCATATCTAATTACTGTAAAAACCCTTCTTATCAATAACACCCTCATCAGTAAGTGCCTTACAATCGGTTTTTCTTATCAGTAACCTCCTTATTAGTAACCTCATTTATTTTTAGTAACAGCCTTCACATCAGTATGATCCTTCATATCAGTAATTGTCTTCTAATCGGTAATTTTCTTCTAAGCAATAGAATCTTAACAGTAAACCCCTCCTTATCAGTAACCTCCTTCTTATCAGTAACCTCCTTCTTATCAGTAACCTCCTTCTTATCAGTAACCTCCTTCTTATCAGTAACCTCCTCCTTATTAGTAACTTCCTTCTTATCAGTAATCTCTTTATTATCAGTAACCTCCTTCTTATGAGTAACTTCCTTCTTATCAGTAATCTCCTTATTATCAGTAACCCCTTTCATATCAGTAACCTTCTTCTTATCAGTAACCTCATTCTTATCAGTAATCTCCTTATTATCAGTAACCTTCTTCTTATCAGTACCCTCCTTCTTATCAGTAACCTCCTTCTTATGAGTAACCTCCTTCTTATCAGTAATCCTTTTTTATCAGTAACCTTCTTCTTATCAGTACCCTCCTTCTTATCAGTAACCTCCTTCTTATGAGTAACCTCCTTCTTATCAGTAATCCTTTTTTATCAGTAACCTCCTTCTTATCAGTAATCCCCTTCTTATCAGTAATCCTTTTTTTTATCAGTAACCTCCTTCTTATCAGTAACTTCCTCCTTATCAGTAACCTCCTTCTTATCAGTAACAACCTTCTTATCAGTAACAACCTTCTTATCAGTAACCTCCTTCGTATCAGTAATCACCTCCTTCTTATCAGTAACCTCCTTCATATCAGTAACCTCCTTCTCATCAGTAATCCTTTTTTTATCAGTAACCTCCTTCTTATCAGTAACCTCCTTCTTATCAGTAACCTCCTTCTTATCAGTAACCTCCTTCTTATCAGTAATCTCCTTCTTATCAGTAACCCCTTTCTCATCAGTAAGCTCCTCTTTATCAGTAACCTCCTTCTTATTAATAGCCTCCTCTTTATCAGTATCCCCCTTCTTATTAATAGCCTCCTCTTTATCAGTACCCTCCTTCTTATCATTAACTACCTTATTTTCAGTAATCATCTTCTTATCAGTAACTTCCATCTCAACAATAACCATCTTCATTTCCGTAACGACCTTCTTCTCTTTATATCCAGACTTCTCTAGAGCTGCAGTTGTAGCCTCGCATAACCACAAAGCTCCATTAAACAATCTTTATTTTACTAATTGATGTTCATATCCAACAGGGAATTGCCTGATGGCCCAGCAGATGGGAAAAGGTATCTCGGCACAAGAGAGGATGACTAAAGCCTGTGAAGCTGGATTGGACCACGGTGAGATATTTGATCCTTACACCTCATATCCAAGCTGAACTCGCCTACCCAACATTGCTATGTGACCCTACTGTATTTTATCACTTGTGTTGATTCCTTTGATTTACCAACATTTTTCCACTTTGTAGTGTTCAAGGCGACTCTCTTGGAGGCTCATTATGGAACGGGCTATGACCGATATGTGATGCACATCACTCAAGTCTTCAAGATGGGTACCGTCATTTACTACTTTTTAGAGAAAGGATGGGTTGGCACAATCATATCTGTCTCTATGTGGGAAAGAAATACTTGAGGAATCCATGTGTTCTTAGGGATTTGTTTTCTAATGCCAAATTTCTCATCTTCCCACCCTCTACTGGCCATCCGAAACCCAATATCTGACTTAGCTTTGAAGGATCAGCTATAACTCCCAAGGAGGAGGCTGGTTGCTGGATTTGTGTATTACCTTGTATTGTCATTATTGCCTGTACATTGCCCCCGCTTAGTGGTAAAGTGCAGCGGAATATGTTGGGGCTATATCCTTAAAACATATTATTATTAATAGAATCCACAACCTATTATGAGGTCAAAGGAGTTGGTCTAATTTGTTAACATTTTTTTTTTATATAAATGTGGAAATTGCTCACTTTGGTCGTTTTGTGATAAAGCACAATACTTAAACCAGATCAGAAAAAAACGGGTTGCACAGGTTGACAAATCTGAAGTTAAAATGATTAGATGGGGAGGGGGAGATATGCTGCACTGCTGGCGTCCCAATAGATACAGATGTCAAAAATATATGAGAAAGTGGTATAATGTGGCTTTATTCTCAAAGAGTTTCAAAGTGCACTCACTTCTTCATTAGTATTACCAGAGATGAGTATAATGTAGGGGCTGAGACTCTGATTCCAGTGATATGTCACTTACTGACTGTTTTTGTTTCAATATAATAACACTAGATGGGGCCCGATGCTATTGCATTGGGAGGGTAGTGATGTACCGATGGGGGTGAGCTATGTGGCACTGCGGGTGGGCTCGTATGGCAGTTGTGTGTGAGAGTGGTGATGACATGATGAGCGAGCTCTGTGGCACTAGGGGCAGGCTCATGCAGCGGTGGCGTCCTTGTTGACATCACGATGGGGGCGGGTTCTGTGGCTTTAGGGGTGGGCTCATATGGCAGTTGGGTAGTTGTGGCACTGCAGGTGTCCTCGTATGGCAGCTGGGTAGTTGTGTGTGAGAGTGGTGGTGACATGATGGGGGCGAGCTCTGTGGCGCTAGGGGCAGGCTCATGCCGCGGTGGCGTGCTTGTTGACATCACGATGGTGGTGGGCTCTGTGGCACTGGGGGTACGGCAGTGTTGTAGTTTTGTGTGAGAGCGGTGATGACGTTATGGGGACGACCTCTGTGGCATTGGGGGCGAACTCTTATTTTAGACGCGCCCTTATTGACATCACATTGGGGACAGGCTTTGTGGCACTTGGGGTGGGCTTGTGTGGCAGCATCATTTATTTAGAGGCTGGTGAGGTTAAGAAAGGGACAGGCTTTATGGTGGGCTTATGACTGATGCTGCCATGTTTTTTCACGCTGTCATATGCATAACTGACCACGTACATAAACATGGCAGACGCATGTGTGGAGCCCACTGGGACGGGGTACTCGGTGCCGGACCGGGGAACTGCTGGGGGATGTCACGGCGGTCCTGGTCCGGACCGTGTCCCGGGCCTGCACAATAAAATGGGGGGTTATTTACAGGGGATTTGTCACTCGTGACGCCACCCACTATATGCGGCCAGTAATGGGGCCGCCGCTGCTGCAGAACCTCCGGGGATGATGGGATAGCAGCTTGGATAGAATAGTTCCTGTGGGCAGAACTGGGTTCCCCGGGGCAGTGGTAGTAGTAGTTAAAGTCTGTGAGGATAGTTATTGATGCTGCAGGAGAGTAGAGGTAGCAGTAGAGATGATGAGAGTAGAGGTAATCGCAGTATATGAGGGCAAGAGGGGCTTCAGTATAAGGATCACACACACTCACGGTTTCTGTTGTTTTCCAAGTCTTTACTTGCAGATGGTATATCACAATATTGTCCACGGAGTCTGTACCAGGTTGCTCCACACCCTGACCGGGTCCTTGGCTTCCTACTTAAGTGCTGTGTGTGGCCCTGCTGCTGCTTGTAGTTGTACTGCTGGCCCTGTCTATGCTCACGGGTACCAATCTGCTGGGTAACTCGAGTCCTCTGTGTTACTGACCCCTCCGTGTTGCTTTGCTATGGTGCTGTGAAGATGGTGGACCTTCACTATGCCGGTGTTTACTGTCCTGTCTGTCTCAGGCACAGCCTCGGATCCGGTATCCGTCTTAAGCGCCCCTCCGGGGTTAAGTTTTTGGGGTAACTCTTTATCCCGGGTATGTTCCTCTGTTCCTCTGTCTCCTCTCCTCAGACCTCCCAGGACCAACACTTCTACTTGGCTCTGCTCCTGCTCCAGACTCAAACTGAACTAACTGTCACTCCTGCTCTGTGGTAAACAACTTAGCTCCTCCCACTAGTGCAGGTGCCACCTAAACTCCTCCCACTTCTAGTGTAGTGTTGTGTGGGGAGTAAACCTGTGTTGATGTTTCTGTGGCACATTAACGCTTGGGGTGCCACACATGCGCATTTAGAAGTGGTCTAATGTTGCAATGAGGGTGGGCTCTGAGATGGTGGTAGCGGAAGAGGACCCAGAGGACAGCAGCATCATGTGGTGAAGCTGCTGACACAGCACATTGAGCCCCATCCACTGTGCAGTCCTGACAGTGGCTGTCATCTTGGTACATCCACCACTTGGGTGTGCTAATATGGCAGCCACAAGGTTTTTTCTATTTCAGTTGGCTAATCAAGTGCCATTTTATTGGGGACATTTGGACGCCAAGGCAATTATGTAAGTAGATAGTCACTGCAGGACTAGTTGTCTCTTGCCTCCTTGTCCAACCGCACCTCCACCACTGATTAGCAGTATTTTTCACTATACCTTCAAAACCTAATCTAGAAACAAAATGAGTATATGCCCTGCAGTAAGTAAATGGTAGTAATACATATAAATAACATACCGTACTTGGTAGCACTATTCTTGATCAAAAAGAGCAAAAGCCATCCCACCACAACAAAGTGAACCCAATCAGAAGGGTCCTAACATCAAGTATTAAAACTTCACCTTGTGTCCAACAATCTATATGTAGATGGGGCAGACCAAGACCTTCGACCCCTCACCGCCGGCTTCTTTCTCTCCGCTTACAGAAACAGGAGCAATGAATAAGAAGTGAGCGACAACCACAAAGTCACTTTCTGTTGATTAATTTGTTTGTGCAAAGGCAGGTAGAGAGAAGCCGGTAGCGATTGGGCTCATGTGACATCTCAATGTCATGTGAGCCCCGGGAACGTGATTATCAATGGTGCCAACATGAGAGGTGATGGAATGGTGCCAACATGAGAGGTAATGGAATGGTGCCAACATGAGAGGTGATGGAATGGTGCCAACATGAGAGGTGATTGAATGGTGCCAACATGAGAGGTGATGGAATGGTGCCAACATGAGAGGTGATGGAATGGTGCCAACATGAGAGGTGATGGAATGGTGCCAACATGAGAGGTGATGGAATGGTGCCAACATGAGAGGTGATGGAATGGCGCCAACATGAGAGGTGATGGAATGGGGCCAACATGAGAGGTGATGGAATGGTGCCAACATGAGAGGTGATGGAATGGTGCCAACATGAGAGGTGATGGAATGGTGCCAACATGAGAGGTGATGGAATGGCGCCAACATGAGAGGTGATGGAATGGGGCCAACATGAGAGGTGATGGAGTGGGACCAACATGAGAGGTGATGGAATGGGGCCAATATGAGAGGTGATTGAATGGTGCCAACATGAGAGGTGATGGAATGGCGCCAACATGAGAGGTGATGGAATGGTGCCAACATGAGAGGTGATGGAATGGTGCCAACATGAGAGGTGATGGAATGGTGCCAACATGAGAGGTGATGGAATGGCGCCAACATGAGAGGTGATTGAATGGCGCCAACATGAGAGGTGATTGAATGGGGCCAACATGAGAGGTGAGTATAGACTTTTTTATTGTACCTGAAGGAGACATGAGGAATTAGAAGGGGGTTGTCCTAGTAGTTGAAACCCCTTTAAAATTTAGGGTAAAAACATAGCAATCAATGTGTCGGTGTATGAGTATTTTTGTTTCTTCTCTTGATATAGGAACAGATGCGGCTGCTCAGGGGAACAGACGTGATTTCATCAGTCATATAAAATGTCGAGACACTATAAAACTGAAGGAAGGACTTGATTACTTAATATATGGAAAGACCAGGGATCTCTGGCTCACGGACGCCCTTAGGTAAGTGAAAGAATGCAAAAGTAGGTTTGCAAGAGAATAAGGAAGAGGAACAATCATCATATAGGAGTCTGAAAAATAATAATTTTGGATGAACATTCCTTATCCAGCTCGCAGTATTAATCAGATTTTTTTTAAATAAACGATGGCGATGACTTTAAATTTGCATAGTAATGGGTGTGATATAAAAGTCATGTGGGCTGATTCGTCATTTGCGTTTTTTTTTTTAAGTTACCATATTTTGTTTATTTGGTTTGTGACATTCGATTACTTTATTTTGGCCAAACTCATCAAAATAGCGCAGGTGGTTCACGAATTTAGGATTTGAAAAGGTTGCATGTTCAGCTAAAATTTGCACCGAAATTCTTGGAGCATGCATTTTGTGTGCAGGTGGAGGCTTGTGTCTTAGGTGGAGGTGGAGGTGGGTTGTGTGCCTTTGCATTAAGATCTCCATTCCATAAGTCTTGATATAGTTCCACTTCCCTCCACCGGGTGTTGCAGATAGAGTTAGACTCTACTAGGACCCCATCCAGGGAAAACATGCTGTGCTGTGGGGAGCTGTGTTGCTGCTGACATTGTTTTCAATAGGAGCTGTTGGGTTTTCCCAGTCCTTGGGTAGGGGCTCTTAGCCTAGGACTCATCAGGAGTAAAGGGCAAGGGTGGCAACCCAGACCTCCTCACCATCTGGGGTACCTCTGGGAGCAGGGTGAGCCAGGGACCCCCAGCCTAAGGGTCAGACTAGTTCCCCAGTTCACCTTGGTCTATCTTACCATCTTGCCTCCTGATTCCCTATCTGCTATACAAACCAAAACGGTGAAATTAAAAAATAAATAAATAACTGGTAAACAAATATAACAGGTGCAAATGTGGCTAGAAGTATGTGTATTGCTGTCATACGATTGCCCGCTCCTAGAGCCGACCATTGTACATCCTGGCAGAGTGTACTGTGCACACTGTCAAGATTCACAAGTCTACAATGACATATAGCTACTGCAGAATCTTGTGCCAAACCTGAACAACCCCTTTGAGAATAAGGTGTATATTAAACACAGGAAAAAAAAACACCAAAATGAAGGAATAACAGAAACTACTGGAGGAACAGACATACCACCGGTCACATAAAATTCCGATGTTCAGATTGGCATGTGACCACTTTTCTAATTAAGGCGTAACATCTCTGTGTGTAGAGTACTAAGATGGCATAAATGGGATAAGAAGATTTATAGGCCACTAAATGCTCCCCCACGAAAATATATATGCAAATATCCTCATTAGATTAAAAGAAGCAAAAAACGGTAGTGCCTCCTATTAGAAGTAGCAATCCTAAAAGTCAATATCAACCCTTTTATAAGCTTTCACCACCATCAGAGGTCTCTCATCCAGCCAGATCAGCTTTAAAACTTTACACTGACGAGTGGCAAACACGGCTAAACATATATCTCCAAATAGAGTGTCTGGTTTTTCTTTTATCATAAGTCATGTGGCAAGGCGCCTTACAGCGTATATATTGACTTTTAGAAATACTACATAAAATAAGGGGCACCGAAGTTCAATAAATCTTACTCTCTGAAGAGGCTATATGTGTGACGCCTGGCAGGGCCATGGGGTACTCAGTAACCGGGCCGGTCGGGTCGGTGGGAGGGCACAATGGCAGTGACCCGGCTCCGTGGCCCTGGACACGCAGACAAAAGGGAATATATTTACAGGGGATAAGATTGTGACGCCACCTGTGGTTATTCTGGTCAAGGTCCAGGGAACTAGTCTGATTGCCGGATGTGGAGTCAGGAAGGAATGTTTTCCCCCAATGTGGAGCTTAGTGTTGCCACATGGGTTTTTTTTGCCTTCCTCTGGATCAACATGTTAGGCTATGGGTTGAACTAGATGGACTTAAAGTCTTCCTTCAACCTTAAAAACTATGTTACTATGTTACTATGTAAGGTGATCAGCACTGCTGTTGAACCTCTAGGACCAATGGAGTGGCAGCCTGGATGGTATCGCCCCCACAGGTACAGCGTGGCCCCAGACATGGAATTAGTAGTTTATAAAGTGGCTGATAATGAGGGTGCAGGGGCTCAGTAGGGATGGCACACAGAATAATCGGAGGAGACCAAGGATGCAGTTCTTCACCTTTACTTGCTTAGGCTGGGGTCACACATAGAAATCCGTTTTTGGAAGTGATTTCCATGACCAATCCGGGTTTTTTATAGGGTGCTTTTTGAGCCTCCTGCACCCCTGAACGTTTTTTGACCAAAATTCTCAAAAAAAACGGATCCGTTTTTCCATAGGGCCCATGTTAAAAAAATTTTTTTTTTTGAAAAACGGACCCCAAAAACGTTGCTAGCAACGTTTTTGGCTCAAAAACGGACATAGCAATGTTTTTAAGTGCAGAAAAAAACGGACAGGGTGTTTATTACATCCAATCCGTTTTTCTATCAGTTTTTGGACTTAGAAAAAAAATATGCCAAAAACGAAGCCAAAAACGGACCAAGGGCTTATGTGTGACCCTAGCCTGACTTGATCAATCAAGTCCACCCAGCCGGGTGCTGTACTCCTCCATGGCGTAGCGTGGCCAGCTCTCAGATGATACGGGGCCACTTCACCAGGACACCTTTCATGAACCTTTCCTGGTCCTCTCCCCATGATGGCTACTCTACTCTCCTGTCCAGCGTCTTCGTGCGACAGGGTCCCATTCTAGTGGCTGTGGGCCCTGTCGGGCGACTTCAATATGTCCCCTGGCCCTGCGTGGCCATCATCTTGTGGAATGTCCATGGTTGTTGCTGGTGTACGTGAAAGCCAGCATTCTCCGGTTTTACTAGCTAAGGCTTGCAGTCCTTTCACTAGATCGGGACCGGTCTCCCCTGTGACCTGGTCCCTCCATGCACCTCGAGCTGGCAGTGGATAGGGGGCACCATGGGCGGTTCCCCTCCAGCTGTGCCCCCTAGAACCCTTTCGTCCTTCTCACTCTTCTGCCATCCCAAACTGGAAGGAGCCTCTGAGCAGCTCCATCGTCCAGGTCCTACTCCTCACTTTTCTCCTACTAAACTAAACCGACCCCTGACTTCCTGTCTCCACAAACTTTTGTACCTATCCCCTCTACCTGCTCTTTCCTCCAGCCTGCAGATGGGGCCTTTCCTCAATAGGGTCTGTCCAGATCCCCAGGCCTGGAGTTGAATGGTGTTGGGTGCAAGTGAATGTGTCCTCGCTCAAATCCGGCACATTCCCCTCACTTTTCAAGCACGCCCTAATCACGCCCATCCTAAAAAAACCATCCCTCGACCCTACAACAGTCTCCAACTATCGCCCCATATCTCTTCTCCCGTTTGCCTCAAAACTTCTTGAACAGCACGTCCACTCCGAACTGTCCTCCCACCTCTCTACCTATGCTCTCTTTGATCATCTTCAATCCGGCTTCCGACCGCACCACTCCACCGAAACAGCCCTAACCAAAGTCACTAATGACCTTCTGATCGCCAAGAGCAAACGACACTACTCCGTCCTCATCCTTCTCGACCTCTCTGCTGCCTTTGATACTGTTGACCACTCCCTCTTACTCCAAATCCTTGAATCTCTTGGAATTACTGACTTTTCCCTCTCCTGGATCTCCTCCTACCTGACGGGCAGGACCTTCAGCGTCACCCACTCCCACACCACCTCCTCGCCCCACCCCCTTTCCGTAGGTGTCCCCCAAGGCTCGGTCCTGGGACCACTACTCTTCTCTATTTACACCCTCGGCCTAGGCAACCTCATCGAGTCACATGGCCTCCAATACCACCTCTACGCCGACGACACTCAGCTCTACCTGTCTGGCCCCGACATCTCCTCTCTTCTATCCAAAATTCCTCACTGCCTATCCGCCATTGCATCCTTCTTTTCCACCCGCTTCCTCAAACTCAACATGGACAAGACAGAATTCATCGTCTTTCCCCTCACAACCCTCCCCCCCTTCCTGACCTATCCATCACCGTCAACGACTGCACCCTCTCACCCGTCCCCATGCCAAATGTCTCGGGGTAACCCTCGACTCCTCCCTCTCTTTCAAGCCCCATATCCAAGCCCTCGCCACTGCCTGCCGACTCCAACTAAAAAACATTGCCCACATCCGCTCCTTCCTTGACCACAACACAGCTAAGACACTTGTCCATGCCCTCATTATCTCCCGCCTGGACTACTGCAACCTCCTATTCACCGGCCTCCCTGCCTCCTCCCTTGCACCTCTCCACACCATCCTCAACTCTGCTGCCCGACTCATCAACCTATCTTCCCGCTACTCCCCTGCCTCCCCTCTCCGCCAAGCCCTCCACTGGCTCCCCATCCCCCAGCGATCTCGCTTCAAAACCCTAACCCTGACATACAAGGCCATACACAACCTGTCCCCTCCCTACATCTCCAACCTGGTCTCCCGCTACCTCCCTTTGCGCACTCTACGCTCCTCCCAAGAACTCCTCCTCTCAACCCCCCGCATCTCCACCTCCCACAACCGCACACAGGACTTCTCTCGTGCTTCTGCCAGACTCTGGAACTCCCTCCCTCACCACATCAGACACTCCCCGACCCTGGGAACCTTCAAGAAAAACCTGAAGACCCACATCTTCCTACAAGCCTATAACATACACTGAGACCCACTGCACCATCTCACCTCCCCCTCCTACTGTCTCCCTCCCCACCCCCTTTAGACTGTGAGCCCTCGCGGACAGGATCCCCGACCCTGCTGTACCCGTATGACTAATTGTGATATGTCATCGTTTGTCGTCGTTTGTGTCTACACGCCAAATTGTAAAGCGCCATGTATCCTAATGGCGCTATATAAATACCCATTTAATAATAATAATAATAATAAAAGGCTTGGCAACTCCTCTCACCTGAGAGCGGTAACATGACGCCTGTGGAGTAGGTGTAATGTTACTCTGGCGACTAGTCCGCAGGGGCGCCACATTCCCCCTCGGCGAAGCACAGCACGTCCGCGGGCTGAAACACAGTCATAAAATTGTCACAAGAATATACATTAAACAGTAACATCAACAATAACTTCTTCCCTTTATGGGAGGCTTGCTCTTTCTTTTAAACGTTGCGTATGAAAACAGGTATAATGTTACAAAAGTAGAAAAGTGCAAAAAAAAACTGTTCCAGGACAATTTAATAACGTCCCTAGCCAGGGTGTCTCTTTCACGCAGAGTGCAAAACTGGTTGTTATTGATGGGTCACATAGCAGCCAAGATAATTCTTTTTTTGTGCCATATGACTTATTTTCTCACATTTTTCTGTGCTTTTTAAAAACAGCATTTTATGGCTTTGTGGGCGTGGACAGCAACTGATAGGGAGCAGTGCAATGTAACAGCAGAGAAAGGACAAGACAGATCCTGAGCTGTGTGGAGCCAGATGACTAGGGGTTAACAGGGATTGTGACAGATCTTTCCTTGGCACAAACTAGTTTGACCTGATCCTGAACTCTGATGTTGCTTAGAAACTGTGCTGTTAGTTCAGCCTAATCTGATACATTATTTGCAGTAGTTACATGCCCATATTCACTGTGAAGACGGATCTGTCTGATAATGAACATATGTCTGCTTCACACACGGTGTACTGAGGACACCTTGTGGAAGGTTTATGAATTGCTTGCAACCAGAATTTTCTAATGAAGTATATTAGAAAGTTTATTACAATCACTTGCTCTACATTATTATTAAATATTATTTTGCTGTCAGAGTTTTTTGGTGGACGGGGGGGGGGAGCGCTGTCAGAGTCACTCACTGTCTCACCCGCCGCCTCTGCTGCTGTATCACAGTGCCGGCCGCAGGGCGCTGCGTCTGCCGCCGGCTGGCCCATTTCTGTGGGGGGGCGGCCCTAGATGAGGGCTATACCACCAGCCCAGGGGGCACTTGCCCCCCTGCCACCTGGGCCAGTCCGCCCCTGGTTACGAATATGTGGTCTCAACAAGTTCCTAAAAACTCCTAATGATTATTCTCCCATGAATGCTGAGCCATCATGTCTATGTGGGTTTTCTATTATGATATTGTTTTTTTCTTGGTCCTTAGCTATTCCTACGTGATTGGAAGCGACACCTGGATCGAGTGGTGGCCGAATGTCAGACAGTGTCAGGAGCAGGAGAATGAAGATCTCTGTGACAGTTTACATAGAGTATCGGAAGAACTCGAGATGTTTGGTTGTAACGACTGAAGATGTTGAATTTCCTGACATTTTCCTGTACAATTTATAGTCACATATTACCCTCATATTCTTTTTGCACTGTTCAGTCGAGTCTCTGACTTATAATGTGATCCATATCATTTGATCATACTGTTAACTGAGTATAAATAAATTACTTCACTTCAGGACTTCAACAATCTAACAAAGTTTGTGTCTGATCAGAGTTGTGAAGGTTCCAACCCATGATGCAATTCATTTCCTCCGTGGAAGGGGCTGGATCTTTAACTGCTATGATGACGTATTCAATTCTGACACATCTATCTGTTACTCCATTAGCTGCAAAAAAACAAACATGGCAAAGCGGCTCTAATCTCCCAATAACAACGAGCGTATTATGACTATCACTAATCACCTCTTCTTCCTCTGTACTATCTTCAATCCCCTCCTCTTCCTGTATACTATCACTAATCACATCCTCTTCCTGTATACTATCACTAATCACATCCTCTTCCTGTATACTATCACTAATCACATCCTCTTCCTCATTACTGTCACTAATCACCTTTTCTACCTCCATACTATCACTAATCACCTCCCCTTCCTCTGTACTACCGCTAATCACCTCCTCTTCCTCTGTACTACTGCTAATCACCTCCTCTTTCTTTGTACTATCACTAATCACCTCCCCTTCCTCTGCACTACCGCTAATCACCTCCTTTTCCTCTGTACTACGGCTAATCACCTCTTCTTCCTCTGTACTATCACTAATCACCTCCTCTTCCTCTATACTATCACTTGTCACCTCCTCTTCCCCTGTACTATCACTAATCACCTCTTCTACCTCTGTACTAACACTAATCAGATCCTCTTCCTCTATACTATCACAATTACCTTTTCTACCTCTGTACTATTTCTATTTCCCTCCTCTTCCTCTATACAATCACCAATCACCTCCTCTTCATCTCTACTATCATTAATCACCTCCTTTTCCTCTGTAGTATCACTGATCACCCCCTCGTCTTCCTCTGTACTATCACTAATCACCTCCTCTTTCGCTATACTCTCACTAATCACCTCTTCTTCCTCTTTACACTATCACTAATCACCTCTTCTTCCTCTGTATTATCACTAATCCCCTCCTCTTCCTCTATACTATCACTAATCACCTCATATTTCCTATAATATCACTAATCATGTCCTCTTCCTCTGTACTATCACTAATCACCTCCTCTTCCTCTCTAGTATCACTAATCACCTCCACTTTCTCTATACTATCACTAATCACCTCCTCTTCCTCTATACTGTCACTAATCACATCCTCTTCCTCTATACTGTCACTAATCACCTCCTCCTACTCTATACTATCACTAATCATCTCCCCTTACTATCACTAATAACTCCTCTTTCTCTATTATATTACTAGGGATGAGTGAGTATACTCATTACTATTCAGTACTTGCTGAGTGGTATATCATTCGGGCTACTCGTTACTCCCCAAGTTTCCTTGTTATTACTCATTAGGAGTAGTGAGCACAATGCAAATCAATGGGAATTTGTCACTCGGGGGGAGGAAGAATCCTGTGTTCTCTACCCTGTGTGACATGTCGGGGCTGTAGTTTCACTTTCGTAGTGTATCTACATACACTGCGAAAGTGAAATAAAAGTTAACAAAAGGTATTGAAAATAAAAAAATAAAATGCTCACCTATCCGCTGCCTGTCCAGGACCCGAGGAGAAGACATCCGATTGGCTGCAAAGACTTTAACGATGTGATTGGCCAGTAGCGATCAGCTGATGTGTCAGGTGACAGCATACTTGTACTTTGAACCTTTCCCGTTATTTTAAGGGCTGGTGTTGGCCCTGCGGGATGTATGTGCGCATTTAGTCTCAAGTGTTGTCTTGATGTAACATAATCTGTGTGCTTCCTGGTGGTTTTCCCACTATCTGATGTTGGTCTACCTTCATTATATACAACTTCCTTCCATATCTAATGGTACCTTTACACGCCGCGACGGCAGGCTGGATACATCGCGCTACTTCGCGTGCACGAGCACGCTCAAACGGCTACAAACGGTCAACGCACCGTCTTTACACGCCGCGACAAGGTGCGCTACGCCACGCTACATCTATAGCTAGCTACATCGCCGGGTGTCTCAAGTAGCCAGCTGTAGCTTAGCGTACCCGCTTCACACGCCGCCACCACAGGGTGAGTGGGAGCAACAAAGGCAGGACGTAAAACACATAGGCGTGCCACAGTCCTGTACGCCGCGCCCAAACCACAACCATTGGTCAACACTACGGAGTTGTGATTGGGCACGACGGAAAGGGCGGATGGCCGAGACGTGACGTACCAGTGAGGGGAGTGAAGCACGGAATAAGCGGTTGTGACATGGCGGAGTGTGGCGAATGCATCTAAACCGATGGTAAAGCGTCACCCAGGAGCGGTGGCAAGTCATCTACCCAGTGTGCATAAAGTAGCGGGGCTATGTGTACGTAGTACAAGTGTTTGCCCTGTCACGCACGATCAGCGCTTGTGACAGCGGCGTGTGTAGATAGCGGCGAGGTGCGTTTCTGCGACACACATGAGCGGCTTACAACACACAGTATGTGCGTTCTCTGTGTACATTGTATGCATCTATCTCTGGCAACAGATGTGAATGTAGTGGAACTGCTCCGTAGCAAACCTGTGAAAGATCTGTGTGACAGTGTATTACAAAACACCTGAGAAGAATATGTCCGGCATCAATGTGCTGTCTGCAGGTGACCCTCTGCCTACAACAAAATAAAGGCTCATGTACGTGCAATGGCCACACTGTTAGGCAAAAGTCTGGGAAAAAAACATGGCTACCCACACATATTGTCTGCACATTCCCAGCCAATAGGTGGCTATGACATCCCAGGCCCCCACCATAAACTCCATCATATTTCCCTCCTCCACCAAGTAAACAGGCTCACACATGTGTTTGGATCCAAAAAAGTATTTAATAAATCAAAATCATTCATCGTGACCTTGGATTACAAATTGTAACCAAAAATACATCCAAATAAAAGCAACAAATACAGTGCATGTCACAATCTGCCAACACATTGCAGAGAGAGCAAATGGAACCCACATTGGAACCTGTGGAGCATGAAAAAAATAATCAAACATCATAAACTAACTAACTAACTAACTAAACATCATGCACATGAGGAAACCAAAAAATACAAAAAATGGTAAACACAAAATAAAAGGGGTGCAGCTACCCTGCTGTCACCTCCATTGGAAATTTCAATCAACCTCCCAGAACCAGGCAAACTACATGGCCTGGTCCTGCCAGCTCACTGCACCAGACCCATTGAAGTAGGAGCAGTAAGCTTCTCTACTGTCCCTGGCCTCCTGCCGAGTGCGGCCATGGCTCTGGGGCTGGAGTGGCACAATCACATGGCCCTCATCACGCCAAGACCCTGGACGGAGCTCCCCTGTTGTAGCGTCTGCATGATCTACATAAGCTCCTGGCGTGTATGATGGCCTATCCCTACGACGCAGGAAGTTATGCAGCACACAGCAGGCCACCACTACCGCGTCAATAGACTCCGGTTTCATATGCATAGCCGTATGAAAAATCCGGAATCTATTGGCCATTATCCCAAACGCATTTTCAACTACACGGCGGGCCCGGGATAGCCGGTAGTTGAAAATGCGTCTCTCAGAAGTAAGGGCCCTCTGGGGATATGGCCGCAGTAGGTGTTCCTGAAGTGGGAATGCTTCATCCGCCACAAACGCAAAGTTGAGATGTTCGGTCGTCTGGTCATTTGAGGGTAAGTTTAGCCCACCATTCCCTAGTAGTGTTGCCAAGGAGCTTCGGGCAAACACACCCCCATCTGAGTTGCGACCGTTCATTCCAACATCCACGTAGAGGAACTCATAGTGCGCATCTACTACAGCCATGAGGATTATACTACAATACCCTTTGTAATTGAAAAACAAAGAGCCAGAGTGGGCAGGTTTGGTAATCCTCACGTGCTTACCATCCAATGCCCCGCCACAGTTGGGGAAGTTCCACCGGGTTTCAAACCCACGGGCCACTTCCAGCCATTCTGCGGCGGTTAGAGGCATTTTCATGTAGGCTGGCTGCAAAGCTCTCCAGATGGCCCAACACGTTTCAGGGATCAGGCGGCTCAGCAGGGGCAGGGAGACACGTGACATGTATGTGAGTGATGTCATGGACTGCCCTGTAGCCAGGAACCGCAAAGTGATCGCCAACCGCTCAGCAGGTGATACTGATGGGCGCATTATAGTGTCCTGACGCGCTATCATTGGCCCTACACGCTCCAATAGGAAGGTGAAACAGTCCTCGGGCATACGGAGATAGTTTCGGTAATCATCAGGACAGTTAATCTCCAGCTCCCGCAACAGCTGCATGTGGCCCCGGGTTTGCCGCCTGAGAAGCCAATCACGGGTCCACAACCGCCGCTGTCTGCGCCTCATCAACCTTTCATACCGATCCTCATACCACATTTGCTCTTCCACCAACGCAAGAGCCACGATAACATTGCGGTCATGGATATTCTGCATCCTCAATATCAGCACCTGTAGATGAGAATACACAACATGAGTAAGTAGAACAATATGTGCCAATGTCAGCAGGTTAAGCAAGCCACACCTATTGTTGATGACACACTATAGCCAACTGGAGGGGAACTTGCGTCAGGCCCCGAAACACATCCCTGAAGACAGGAAAGGCAAACACTCAGTAGTCACCCCAATCAAAATGGAAGACGCCCAATGATAATGGCCTCCTCTACATCAACTTCTATGGGAGTTTGTCAAAGTAAAACATCTGCACCTAGGTGAGTTAGAAAGGGACTTGTGTCACCAATAATGTATGAGAACAATTTGGCAGATGCCATTACACAGACCATAATGAAAATGTGGCCATTTCCTATTCTGGGAGGTAAAACACACAATACGTACCCCTATAGGCTGGTCAAGTAAGCTTACAAGAAGCCAACAACTTTGCACATGAGTGAGGTTGGGTAACCATGGTTACATATGTTTTGGCTGGTGCCATTTGTCCAAACCATCTAAGTTATGTCTTCAGTGCCACACCTCCAAGCCATGTCTCATCCTATCCCCGTTCGACCCAGTCTCCATTGGCCACAACCAGTATGCAGACATTGATCCAGGTGACAGGAGTAACACATTTCTGTCTACAGTCCTGCAGGCAATCTCCTGTATGGTGTCTGGAAACAAACACAGCAATGTATATGTTCAAATATTCATAAGCACCAAACCTAATGCCTACTCCAAGTCCACACAGTACACTAGATCTTCCCCAGCAATACAGACCCCTATACACTACGCTAAAACAGTGTCCTGCGGTCGCAAATTACAACGACATATGCACCCACACCACGCCATTTCCATGTGTGTCCACAGATACTTACTTAATGGGTCTGGCCAGCAAGCGTAATGTTTGCCGGCATGCGGACCTTTTAAAGGGCCAGCAACCTATCACGATACAGCGATCTCCACCAATTAGCGGAGGTTAATTGCGCCCCCAGGTGTCACATTACGCTGTGCGTCATTGTGTCTGCTGTGATTGGTTTAGCGGAGTATAAAGGCAGGCCAATGGCCACTACACCTTGTCCAGAGGTCCATGTGCATTGAGCTACTAGTGTCCTGCGTATCTTCTGCTGCTCTGACGGTAAGCCTCTTTAGCGGTTTCTATGAAAGTGCACGGGACGCTGATGCTTGTATTGGCGGCCGCTTAGGCAATGTGTGTATGGGCGTCTTTGATACGGGCTTTAATTTTGGCCCTCTAATTATACAGATGGGTCAGTTTTTCCAGTGTATGGTAATAGCCAGGTATAGCCACTACTGGTATTGTGAGTGTATACATTTGGTCTCTGATGTAATTCGTGCGTCAAACATATAAAGTTTAGATTTACAACTTTCAAGCACATCTGCATTTGATGGCTGCAATTATTGGTCCCTTCATTGCAGGGATTCTTGTTACCTCAGTAACAATTGTATTCCCATGGATGGCCACACAACTACATGATGATGTGTTTGCACATTACATGTAGTATGTGCAGTTTTGCCACCAACCACGCCCTCCTTTCTCATCTGCTTAATGTTAACCATTTTGCTCAGTACAAAGGTAGTAGCTACCACACAATGTCTTTGCTCACATGTTGGCCTACAGGTTGGTACGCACACACCGTCTACAGGTGTTGTTTTAATATGAACAGTGGGCTCTTAAATCAGGCTTCACACATGTTTAGGGGGCCACAGAGTACCTGACATGTGTAATTGTGTCACATATGTATTTTACTTTGGACCGGTGTGACATTGTGCAAATGGCACACATAGGCCAAGTTGTCATACCAGTTATTGCTGCCTATAATGTACATATGAGAACCTTATGAGCATGTAAATGATGTTCACAAGGTTTTCACAGCTCGATATGGCTAGTGTCGTGACGGTCTGGATTGGCTGTGTTTTGTCTTCACCAGATGCCGAGGTGTACTGTGGAATTTGAAACCCAGCTTCTCACGGAGTATCAGCGGCACGAATGTTTGTGGCGCAGCTCGCTGCCTCAATATAAAAACCAGGCAGCGAGGTCCGAGGCCTACACTACTCTTGTGGCTCTAGCCAATCGCTTGGAGCCAAGGGTAGGCAGGAGTTGGGACCAGAATGCGGTGGCCTTGAAAATTAAAAACATGCGGCAGTCGTTCATGCGGGCTCACAATGACTACCTGCGCCGTCGCTCAGGAGCTGGAGCTGAGGAGGTACCAACACCTACCCTATGGTACTATCCCCTCTTCACCTTTATCCTGGGCGAGGTGAGCTCGCGTCGAACGACTACCAACTGCCCCGTTGCTGCGTCCCATGTAGGCCCGGATGAGTCACCATCTGCGCCACAGGAGGTGGGTAATCGTGTTACAGTGTTGTCCCACAATGTTGCCTTCACATGTGTGTTTTGGCCAAACCACAACTAGGACAGTTTTCACAAATTTTCGGCCTTGGTGTGGGAAACCTTTTTGTGTCAGGGAATCTTGCCTCCTGACATGATTTTGGCTTATATGAATTTAACGCAGAGAGCCGCTTTCCAAAATAGCATTTCCACCACATATCGGTACACCGGAAAAATGACATGTGTACCGAAGTTTACATTATTCTTGCATTAACATGAAAGAGGCACATAGTGCCATCTACTACAATTTTGCTGCCACACGTGTGTTGGCTCTGGTGCAAGTGGGTTTTTGTTTTTTGAAGGTTTGATGGTTTTACATCAGATTTGTAATACAAATGGGAAGGTGGGCAACTTCTGTGTTTGGCCAGCCCAGCCCCCAGTATCAAGGTGTTGTGGTGACATGTACTAATTGGGTTACGGCTCTCTGTGACTGACACCTCAATCTGTATTGTGCTGAGTCCCGGGAATCGTAGAGGTGAGTGTCCAGCCGCAATACAGGTTTTGGTGTTGTAAAAGTTTGGTGGCTTGCTGTTTGTAGATTCCTTCCATATATCTTGTTAGTGCCTTTACTTTAGTGGGAGTGGTGTATTGTGTCCTGTGTCCATGGTATGGTGTGGTCCTTGCCGTCACTAATGTTTGGTTTTGTTTCCTCTCCCCCCCACAGGCCCCAGAAGAGGACGGCTCCATTGCGGAGCATTCTGTCGCTGATGATGCTCAGCCCATGACATCTGGGGCTGAGCAGGAGGGCGGGGCTAGTGATGTGGGTCCGGGCCCAGGGCCCAGCTCACGGATCCGTCGTCGCCGACGTCCTGCACCACCTGAGACGGAGCTGGGCGCCTGGGCCCGACGCGTGCTTTTGAATGAACAGCGGACCCACATCGACAGCGACGCCCTCTACATGAGCGACAGAATGCGAGGGATGGAGCCGCTCCAGAAAAAGATCCTTCTGAGGGTCTTCCACAATGCCGCTGATGCTGCCGATGATGGGGCCCTTCAATGGGGCTGCCACGTCCCCCCCCCCATGCAACACACCTTGTGGCCCCTTTCACCAGCTGCCCCATCTCGGCCCGTGAGAAGACCGGCCCCGCCACAGTCACCCCATCCCCCCTCAACACGTCGTCGTACAACCAGACGTTCTGGGGCAGGTCGGGGCTGCCCTCAGAGGAGGGGGGATGCGGCATTGTCAGAGCCGACAGAAGATGATTAATTTGGACACTAGTAGCCAATGCACCCAATTGGCACTCTGGACTTTTTAATGTGGAGGCACCTTTTTATTTTTCCCTTATGTTTGTGTTACACTTTTAAGCAGATTTGCTTCCTATGATTTGTTTATGATTTATTACATATGATTATATAAAATATTAGAACTAACTCAATTGTGTATTTCTTTTGGCTTATGGCTTGCGGGGGGCAGCCTGGGTGAATGGTGTGGTTCACAATATAGTTTGGGGCAAGCCACACAATATGGGCCAATGGCCTCAGTGTAGGACGACCATAGGTTCCTTTGTACAGTGGTAGGACATTGACAAAGAGCTGTAGTAATGTGTGTGAGATATTAAGCTGTTGAACATTTGGCCCCCCCCATAGTATTGTTGTGACATGAGTGAGGCAAAGTAAAAATTACTAATACTTTTTATTGGCTACATACATGTGTGGAAGTCAATTGCCACTAAACACAGAATGCAGCTTTCTGATAGGTGTAGCCATCCCACACTCCTGATGGTCCCAATGTGGGACAGGATAGGTCCATGAGGTAAAGGGCTGGTTAATCCACACTCCTGATGGTCCCAATGTGGGACAGGATAGGTCCATGAGGTAAAGGGCTGGTTAATCCACACTCCTGATGGTCCCAATGTGGGACAGGATAGGTCCATGAGGTAAAGGGCTGGTTAATCCACACTCCTGATGGTCCCAATGTGGGACAGGATAGGTCCATGAGGTAAAGGGCTGGTTAATCCACACTCCTGATGGTCCCAATGTGGGACAGGATAGGTCCATGAGGTAAAGGGCTGGTTAATCCACACTCCTGATGGTCCTAATGTGGGACAGGATAGGTCCATGAGGTAAAGGGCTGGTTAATCCACACTCCTGATGGTCCCAATGTGGGACAGGATAGGTGCAACGGGCAAAGCCGTGGCCATAACACAATCCCCCTTTTGTGATAGTGGAACACTATAAGAAAAGAGCCCAACGGGGGCAAAAAATAAGAAAAAACATAACCACATCAAAAGCCTAACAGGCAACGTCTGTAAGTTCAAGGTCCAACTAGGACAACACATTTGGGGGTCAGGGGGGCAAATCTGTTTACGGGGTGTTCCACCTTAATGTTGGCCATCTTGATGTTTCAGGACGGTATCCACCATGGTAGACAGGCGGGTAAGGTCCTGTATTCCTCGGTGTAGGGCCCGTTGAAGTCGGTGGGCAAACTGGTGGTGAGCCCTCACGACGTCCTCCATGGTGGGTACACCTGTATTGTGTGTGTGGAAAAAACATCATTAGGTCAGAATACTACCTCTGGTGTTTGTGTCAGGTTCACACAAGCAAGATTGTCCTTACCCTCGGGCGCATCATCATCCTGACTATCAGGGGGTGATGGGGAGGCACTGATACTCCAGCCGGCAGCTCCAGCACGTTCTCCATCTGCAAGAGTGTGTGAAGGACATTATGTCAGAAATGGCTAGCTTTTCCATTTCCCACGTAAAAACAACAATGCTTACAGTGTTCGGCCCCTCTAATCAAACTGAAATCACTTACCGCCATACACATGCAACGCAGCTGGATTTGGGGGTTGGGCCCCAGCTTCAGGTTGCCGACCAGGCGAGCCCACCTCTGCCTCCACCAACGCTGGGTCAGCAGGGTCCTCCTCCTCCTCATGCCCTGGTGAGGGCCTATTCCCTGGTGGGGATGGTGGCCCAGCTGGCTGTTGACCCGGTGGTGTGTGGCCTCCAGCTGGCTCTTGCGGCGGTGGGGTTGGTGGTCCACCTGCAGCCAGTTGTGGGGGAGCCTCATCGGCTGACACTTCCGCATCTGCAGATTATGAAACAATAATTGATGTGTCAGCATACTGTTTAGGCTCAGAGATGTATTGACAGTTCAATATTTGTGTTATGTGTTTGTTGTTTTTCATATATGGGATGATCTCATGTATTCTGTATGGCGTAGGTATGTGGCATGAGTGTGTTAATTGGTTGGAGGGCATGTAACACTGTCGAGTAATCTTGGGTGGCACATGAACATTATTTGTAGGCAGATGTGTAGTCAGTGTATCTATAATGTGCGCCCTATATTGTCCCCCATTGCATGTCTGCCGGTGTCCCTCTCACTATACCTAGGATGTGTGTGAACGATTTTTAATGTTTTGGTTGTGCTTACATACAATACAAATCATGTGTGGCCCTCTAAAGTACTCACCACGCAGCCTGGCAATCCTGTCACGGATATCGAGTATGCGGCCTGGGCATTTGTGCTTCAGGTCCACTATCTTCTTCTGGACGGCTTTAGCGGTCCTCTGCACCCCCAGTTGGTTGAGCAGAGCCCGCTGAATCCGCCGAATAGTGGCGCGATTGCGCAGCCTAGGGTGACGGTGGTGCCGATTACCCCAGTAATCATACCGGTCACAGCGGTCAATTAAGATGATGAGCTCTGCCATCCCCCACGTAGCAGCGCGGTGAACGGCCGCCATGACTGCAATGGTGTGTGCAGAGGAGGGGCTGGCACCTTGCAGGCAGAGTGAAAACGAAACTATCGTAATTACGTCATGACGGCCACGTTCCGGGTCACGCACCCTTTGAACTAGTCCTACGCGCAGTGACACGGGCGAAGCACTTCTGCGGCACCTACTGTACAACACCCACAGAGCGATGCGTACAGCAAGCCTATGCGCTGTGTACTGACTACTCGACTTCAATGCGGTGTCTGTATACGTGCATCAGTGTTTCAGTTGCGCGCAGACACTTAAGGAACACTTTTATGCGGCATCTGCAGTTCAATAAAAAGGCAGCCCGGCCCGTAACACATTGTTCACCGCTGTGTCCAGCATTATTCATTATGTGTTCACAGGATGTGAACACTGTATCTGAGAATCATGGGCCATTTGGTTTGGTTTCCCGTAAGTTGTGGGCCGCGTAATTGTACTAAGGTATGATCGTGCATACGGCGCGTATGTGTAGTGCTGAAGGGACAGCTCATCCAAGATGGAGGCCTGTGCGCCAAGGGCCAATCGGCACGCAGAAGCTTCCACCAATGATCGCACATGGGGCGCGGTAAGACGGAGCCGAGGTGACGCCTTAGCTACATTGCAGCTACAGCCCCGGGTGTCCAGGGTTCCCTTCCGTTGCCTCTTTACACGCCGATACAGCTCGCTACCATCGGCGATGTTGCCTTAAGTTTATGAGCAGAGACCATAAACAGATGTATCTGTCGGCGGCTGTAGCGTCGCCTCTTCAGACGCCGCTACTACAGGCGATATGGACGCTACAAGCTACAATTGTAGCTTGTAGCGCCATGTATCCAGCCTGCCGTCGCGGCGTGTAAAGGTACCATAAGTGATTGACTATATGTTAAGCATTAAAAAAAAAAGTTTTTATAGCCACAATTCCATATCTGTTTCTTCTTTTTACCATGTATAATTATGGAGTGGTTTAGGCACATGGAGATTTAGACAATTCTATTTCTCCCCTCCCATATATTAATGTGCCACAAACAGGAAGTTGATATCACCAACCATTCCCATTTTATTTAGATGCATCCATATAAATGGCCCACCCTATAAATGGTCCACCCTGTACAATAGAGCTGAAAGGGGCACAATAAGTGACAAAAAGAAAGTATTTAGAGAATTCAAGCAAGAAGTTAGTATTGATGCAATAAATGATTAAAAAAGAAATAAATGAATTGTAAAAAAGCAAATCAAGAGCAAATCCATTGAGACACAGAGATTCATTGCCAGAGAAAATAAAAATAATTCAAAAATATTCTTCAACTACATAAATAGTAAGAAACTAAAAAATTATAGTGTTGGCCACCTTAAAAATAGTCTGGGTGATGGAAGATGATGTGGGAATACCAATATACTAAATGCCTATTTCTCTACAGTAGAAAATCTCATACCACGATCAAAGAGACGATAAATTGTCCATTAAATGTCACCTGCTTAAGCCAGCAGAAAGTACGGTGGTGCCTCAATCACTAAAGTAGGCAAATCATTGGGCCTGGATGGCATACACCACTGAATACAGTAGGAGTTAAATGCAAATAGATAGTCCATTATTTCTAATATTCAAGATAAATAGGAAGGTCTGTATCAAAGGACTGGCATATAGCAAATGTGGTGCCAATTTTCAAAAAGGGGATAAAATCTAAGCCTGAATATTGTAGGCCGGTAAATTTAACCTCTACTGTGAGTAGAGTTTTTCTGGTGTTCATAGTAGATCGTGATCTTCACTATGCACAGCAGCGCTGATGCACTACTGTGTACATTGTAAGTGATCAGATGATCGCAGCTTCAAGTCTCCTAAGGGGACTATTAAACACAGTAAAAAAATAAAATAATGTTTTTAAAAATAGCAAAAAAGTAAAGGAGAAGACAAAAGTTCAATGTGGAGGCACGGGGTCAGTGGATGCTCTCGTCCGCTTGCCCAGCCTACATTAGAAAGACCTGTGGCAAGACGACTCGCTCGGCTACAGCCAGAAGTAGACACAGGAATGGTGTTCAGCTGCAGGTTTATTGATACCGCATAATCCCAGCAGACTTTGGCACAAAAACAACGGAGCCTCACTGGTTTGAAAGGTAAAATAAAACAAAAAAAAACAAAACAAGTATTCACAGCTCAGATGCGTACAGGTCCGCTTGTACTGACTGGCAGCTAACTCCAACTACTCCTCAGCTGCACTCCACAGTTTGGAGGCTGCACACACCAGTCTCTCCAACCATAGAAAAGAAAACAGGCTTGTGCTTTCAATGTGACTCAGCCACGCCCTCAGGGGAGGTAGGGGGAATGACCTCCCACCTTCTTAGTTATTCCCCTAAAACCTCACACCCTTTTGAAATTAACCCCACAACACATAACATGATGGGTAACTTTTACAGGTTTTAGGTCACACAGGCTAGTAACCTCCGTGACACGTACCTCCCCTCAACTACAAGGCCAGTGACCGCATCACACATTCCCCTCCCCTGCCCAAAGCCGGGGGTTTGGGCACCTACCGATACCAGGCAGGGAAGTCTAGAGAGGGCATCAGCATTTCTGTGCAACTTCCCCGGCATATGCTCCACCTGACAGTCGAAGTCCTGAAGGGCCAGGAACCACCTAGTGACCCTGGCATTGTGTCCCCGATTTTCCCTAAGCCATCTCAATGGGCCATCAACTGACACCAATTTAAACCTCCGGCCCAGCAGGTTAAACCTCAGGGTATCTACGGCCCACTTCATGGCTAGACATTCCTTCTTCACCACTGCATAGTTCGTCTCACAGGACAAAAGTTTGCGGCTCAGATAGAGAATGGGATTCTCTTCCTCATTTAACTCTTGGGAGAGCACGGCTCCCAACCCCACCTCCAAAGCATCTGTCTGGACCACAAACTCCTTTGTAAAGTCAGGTGCGACAAGGATCAGCTGGTTGCACAGTGCTAGCTTCAACTGTTGGAATGTGGTCTCTATTTCCTCCGTCCATTTCACCATGGTAGATCTGGTGCCTTTTAGGAGATCTGTCAGTGGCGCGGCCATCATGGCAAAATTCAGGATAAACCGTCGGTAGTATCCCACCAAACCTAGGAATGCTCTCACTTGCTTCTTGGTGAGCGGTGGCGGCCAGGTTTGGATTGCTTCCACTTTCTTGACTTGTGCCTTTATCTCGCCTCTTCCGATGACATAGCCCAAGTATTAGGCCTCCTCCTTCCCAATAGCACATTTCCTGGGATTTATAGTTAATCCTGCCTTCCCAAGAGCATCCAAAACAGCCTGAAGTTTCGGAAGATGACTAGCCCAGTCTGAGCTAAAGACTACGATCAAGGTAGGCAGCTGCATACTTTTTGTGGGGGCTAGGTCCTGATCCATAGGCCTTTGGAAGGTGGCTGGGGCCCCCTGGAGTCCGAACGGCATCCGGGTGTACTGAAAACATCCATCCAGTGATGAGAAAGCGGTTTTCTCCTTAGCCGTCTGGGACATGGGGGTCTGCCAATAATCCTTTGTCAAGTCAAGAGTGGTGATGTATCTTGCTGGTCCAAGCCTCTCGATTAGTTCATCGACGCAGGGCATTGGGTATGCGTCACACTTGGACACCTCATTCAGCCAACGGTAGTCGTTACAGAAACTCCACTCCCCGTTGTGTTTTGGCGCAAGAACGATAGGGCTTGACCATCCGCTCTTCGATTCCTCTATGACGCCGAGGTCTAACATCCTCTTCACCTCGGCCACGATCACCTCCCAGCGTTCTTCCAGAATCCTATATGGCTTTAGATTCACTCTCACCTGTGGATCTGTGAACACGTCATGCTCTATCACCTGAGTATGCCCCGGCAATTCCGAAAACAGCTCCCGATTCCGCTGAAGTAGCTCTCGACACTGTTGCTTCTGGGCTGGCGAAAGGGTCTCTGCAATAGTAACTTCCTCCACCCTGCCTTCAGGAGCTGCCTCCAAGCAAGAGGTTCCTGCAGGTTCCCGGTCATGGTACGGCATGAGCAAGTTCACGTGGTATACTTGATAAGCCTTTCTGTGGCCAGGATGGTGGACCTTATAATTAATGTCACTGATTTTTTTCCACCACCTCGTATGGCCCTTGCCATTTGGCCAGAAACTTGCTTTCGACAGTGGGGATTAGCACCAACACACGGTCCCCGGGCTGGAACTGTCTTAGTCTCGCCGATCGGTTATATACCCTAGCCTGGGCTTCTTGTGCCCGTAGGAGATGTTCTTTCACAATAGGCATCACCTGTGACATTCTTTCCTGTAGCTGGGCAACATGTTCAATGATACTCCGATGTGGCGTGACTTCAGCCTGCCAGGTTTCCTTGACAACGTCGAGGAGACCTCTTGGATGTCGCCCATATAGAAGTTCAAACGGCGAAAAGGCTGTGGAGGCTTGCGGAACTTCTCTCATGGAAAAAAGTAGGAATGGGAGCAGGTAGTCCCAGTCTCGCCCATCTTTTTCCACTACTTTCCTGAGCATCGCCTTTAAGGTCTTGTTGAACCGTTCCACCAGACCATCCGTCTGCGGGTGATAAACTGAGGTCCGAATCTGGACTATCTGGAGGACTCTACAAAGCTCCTTCATTACTTTGCTCATGAAGGGGGTTCCCTGATCTGTCAGAATCTCCTTTGGCAGCCCTGTTTGCGCAAAGATATGGACCAGCTCTCGGGCTATGGTTTTGCTGGACGAGTTCCTTAGGGGTACTGCTTCAGGGTACCGGGTCGCATAGTCCATGATCACCAGGATGTATTGGTGACCCCGAGCGGACTTCACTAAGGGACCCACCAGGTCCATGGGAATCCTCTCAAATGGGACCTCTATCACTGGTAGTGGAACTAAGGGGCTACGGAAATGGGGAGAGGGAGCAGTTATTTGGCAGGTGGGGCAGGACCTACAATAATTGAGAATTTCCCGGTAACACCCCGATCAGTAAAATCTCCTCAAAATCCTCTCCTGCGTTTTCTCGACTCCTAGGTGTCCCCCAGAACATGTGAGTGAGCCATGTCTAACACTCTCCTTCTGTATGGCCTCGGCACTAACAGCTGTTCTACTGTCCCACCGCCCCTTAGTTTTGCCACCCGGAATAGCAACTCCCCCTGTACAGAGAAATGGGGGAATCTGGATCGGGCCCCCAGATCTTGGGCAACCCCATTACATACAGTAACCTGGTCAAATGCCCCCTTTAAAGTCAAGTCCCGAATTTGAGCAGTCCCAAAGTTGTCACCAGGTATGTCCTCCATCTCAGTCTCCGCCTCGCCCTCATCGCTGGCTAGGACACACAGAGGAGACTCCTTCCCTTGAGGCTTTGTAGGGGCTTCTTTTCCAAGGACCTGGTTTCTGCGCACGCTACTAAGCCCAGTTCCTATCCTCCACAAGTCCCAAAACAAGGGAAAGTCACAGCCCAGTGTAACAGGATGTATCAGGTCCTTGACCACCCCGACATCATGGATTTGAGCACCGCAGTCTGTTTTCACTCTAGCTACAAGATAGTTCTTGGCGTCCCCATGTATACAGCGGACACCCACGGTTCTGGCCACGATCAGTTGATGGGGTAGGGTGGCACTAATCAACGTCACCAGACTTCTGGAGTCCAATAGTCCCAGGACCCTTATTCCATACACAGACACGGCATACACCTGTGGTCCCTCCCTAGATTGTCCATCCACACTACAGGCCGGATATGCATAATTAGAGCACCATCTGCCCAGGCTGCAGTCCATTGGCTCAGGGAACGTAGGGCACCTAGCAGCTATGTGCCCAGGGTTATGACACCGCCAACATATCACCTCAGACTTAGCAAACTTGGCTGGCCCGTCAGTGGAACTGGGATGCCCTCCGTTTGCGGCTTTAGTCCCCTTATGTGGTGTTACTGTCCCCCATTGGGTGCCTCAATACGGAGAGTACATTAGGTCCAGTTTTTCCAGGGACTTTTCGACCACCTGGTACCTCTCTACCAAGCCCACAAGGTCATGAACATTCCGAGGGTCTCCCTGGGCAACCCAGGTCTGTTCCCGACGGGGTAGGGAATGAATAAACCTGTCTATCATCACCCATTCCACCATCTGGGCAGGAGTGGCAGACTCAGGCTGCAGCCATTTCTGGACTAAATGTAATAAGTCAAATATCTGTGCGCGGGGGGTTTGTCGCCCGCGTACGCCCAGTGGCGGACTCTTTGCGCTCTGACCGCCATAGTCAATCTGGACCACGCCAATATCTCTGCCTTCAATTTAGGGTACTCCTGTACATCCTGAAGTGCCAGGTTATAGTAGGCCTTCTGGTTCACTGGTTAAATAGGGGACCAGCATCTCCGCCCACTGCTGTGGTGGCAACTTCTCCCGCTCCGCTACCCTCTCAAACACAGACAAGAACACCTCAACATCATCCCTCGGGGTCATCTTTTGCATCGCCCCCCTAATGGCCTTCCTGACGTGTGAGTCATCAGTCGACCCTGGGGGTAGGGTGAACGCTCTGCTCTGGATGACGTCAGCGAGAAGCTGCATCTGCTGCTCCTGGTGGTGTTGCTGCTGCGCTTTCTGCTGCTACTGGATCTGTTGTAGCAACAACTTGGTTGTTTCGTGGTGCTGCTGTTGCATGCTATGCTGTCTCTGCACATGTTGTTGGTGCTGCTGCTGCTGGCTCTACAGCAGGTGTTTGAGGACCTCCTCCATGCTTCCAGGTTTCTCTTAGCTGCAAAGATACAAGAAACAAGAGGGGCGCTCCAATGGGTAATATCCGATGGTCAAAGGGGGGAAGTTAGGTTTACACTAACCTTTCCTGGTTGTACCGCCCGTACAACCAGGATCTCCAGCCTGTGGTGTATTGTGCTCACCAAGCAGAGCCCAGCACTTCCTGGATGGTCAGATCACGTGACTGTGACATCATCCAAGGTCCTGCAGCCTTCTGCTCCCAGCATTCTCCTTCTATACAGCTCTGCGACTATTCCTGTTTCTTGAAGCAGATAAACGGGTTCCTGGGGAACGTTTCCCGCATTCTCCACCAAGTGTGGCAAGACGACTCGCTCGGCTGCAGTCATAAGTAGACACAGGAATGTTGAATGTAGAAGGAAAACCGGGCACTGACCTTATATTGCTGCAGTTGAAATTGTGGCACAGAACCAAGTCCAGCGTTGCTCAGCCGTAGGACATAGTCATTTTCATCCATAAAGAAAGAAGAAGGCGGCACTCATTGGACCGGTGAAGACAGGTATGTTTATTCCAGTCGCAGTATTACATCAGGTGGAGGGTGCGGGGAGGGAGGTGCAGGGATGACGGAGCCCGTTTCGAGTAGTGCTTACTCTTCAACAGATCCTGTGTCTGTTGAAGAGTAAGCACTACTCGAAACGGGCTCCGTCATCCCTGCACCTCCCTCCCCGCACCCTCCACCTGATGTAAAACTGCGACTGGAATAAACATACCTGTCTTCACCGGTCCAATGAGTGCCGCCTTCTTCTTTCTTTATAGACGCAGGAATGTGTTCGTCTGTAGGTTTATTGATACCACATAAGCCCAGCAGACTTTGGCACAAAAACAATGGAGCCTCAGTGGCTTGAAAGGTAAAACAAAACAATAAAAACAAAATGAGTACACACAACTCGTATGCGTACAGGTCCGCCTGTACTAACTGGCTACAGACTGCAGCTTCTCCTCAGCTGAACTCCACAGTCTGGAGGCTGCACACACCAGTCTCCAACCACAGAAAAGAAAACAGGCTTGTGCTTTCAATGTGACTCAGCCACACCCTCAGGGGAGGTAGGGGGAATGACCTCCCACCCTCTTAGTCATTCCCCTAAAACCACACACCATTTTGAAATTAACCCCACAACACATAACATGCTGGGTAACTTTTACAGGTTTTAGGTCACACAGGCTAGTAACCTGCGTGACACGTACCTCCCTCAACTACAAGGCCAGTGACCGCGTCACACACCGCATGAACCAGGGCTCATCCAAACTGAAGGCCCGAACTACTTAATCATGGGCAGAACACTACTTAGACAACACAGGGTGAGGGAAACACAATAAAAAGACTTTATTGGATCCCAACAGTCAAAGGCATATAACATATAACCAGCAAGAACATACACTGTAAGAGGCAACAGAGTCTCACCTTTACGCTGGCTCACCAGAAATTAGAATATTTGGGCCACTTACATCAATCCAGCAGCACCCCGCTTTCGGTGGGCATCCATCAAGAAAGCAATAGCAGCAAGCATAGGAAGCTGACTGAGGACAGCAAAGTCTGTAGCCAGGTGACTGAATTGTCCCAACCTTGGTCTGTGCTGCAATCACCTGCCTTCACTTCACTTAATTAGGCCTCTACTTAAGAAAGCTTGCTACTCTAGTCAGTGTCAGTTGTACACTTGCTTTTGCCTGTGTAGGAGTGATCCTTTTGTGCTCTGAGAGAGACCCAGCCTGACTTTGTTACCTTACATGGACTTTGACCATTTGCCTGTGACCTGACTACTCTTTTGCCTGCACCTTGTATTCTGTCTTGTCTTTCTGGTTTCCCTGACTTTGGCTAGAATTGAACTTCATCTCTGACTACCCCTTGTTGTGCTGCACCATTTCCTGGACCTGACCTCAGATCATTTAACCTCCCTTTACTTCCAGTAAGTAGTAGTATTATTATATTTACGTTCCGTTATTGCAGTCTGTTTTGTCACCTCTGGGACTAGTTATTCCTGTAGTAACTCGCATCAGAGTTTCTCTGTTGAGATCCTTAGTCATAGACCCATTTTATAATCCGGTGTGTATTATAATTTGCAGAATGCGGTACATGTTTAGTATCTACATAATCAAAATGACCTAGAAAATTCTATTACCAGATCAGTTTTACCAAATAGTGAACATGGTAAATAAAAAATAAAAAAAGCATAGTGTGATTGCAATTACAATATGCTTGGCATTTTTTTTCCCCTTTTCAGTGCTTCACATGATTAAATGAGTGTTGTCATTCAAAATTACAGCTCATCCTGCTAAAAACAAGCCCTCAAATGGCTATGTGGATAATAATAATGCCTAGAATAGTTGAAAAAGTTATGGATTTTGGAAGAATGGGAGTGAAAAATGAAAGCGTAAAAAATGGAAAATTGTCCAATTGTGATGAAGTTAATGACTTATCCTATGGAGGGACCATTAATGGAAAAAGGTTTTAGGCAACCCCTTTAACTAAATTTCAATGCAGAGGAGGGGAGCTCCAAATTTGATAACTCGGACAAAATGGATCTCGGCAGCTTCCTGGACACCGGTAGACATGGAATCATCATGAAATGAGCATCTACACTGGCATTTATAGTTGCCATGGAAATAATTCTAATTCTATTGTGTACGCTGAGCTTTGATTAGACAACACAATGTATCTTCTATCCTCTATCCTCTATCTATGTGTGATGTGACGACCGGTTATGTTGTGAATGACCGGTATGTATTGCACAGACAGAGATCTGCTGTGATTTGAATCTGGAAGGGTTTCTCTAGGACCTCTTGTTCCATGAGTTTTTTTTAGCCTACATGCACAGCCAGTTTCACAGGACGGTAAGAAGTAATAGGAGGGACAGACCGACTACATACCTCTTATGGGTGTGTCTCAGCTGATATCATGTGACTAGTTCTAGTGTGGCACCCAAGGGTTCATGTGCCACAGTAACATCACCAAGGGTTAATTCCCCACACAAACCACAACACTACACTAGAGCCTCCAGGCCAGAAGGAGGAGCTAAAGCTGCTTCTCTATATATTCTGGTGTGGAGAGGAAGTGGAAAGTTCAGTTCCTGGGAGGAGTGAGGAAAAAAGACCTGGGTGTCAAAGAGCTGCGTTAGGCTTATCCCATGGTCCACTGTCCAATTTCAGGCCTAGCCAGGGTCTGAGGAACGGAGATAGGAGAAGCAAAGGAACACATCTGGGAGACTGAGTTTCCCTCAAACTCGCCCCAGAGGAGTGCAAAGACCGGATACCGGATCCGAAATTGTGCCTGACACAAACAGCACAGAAAACACCGGATTAGTGAAGATTACATATCTTCACTGTACCACAGTGAAGCAACACGGCGGCGTCAGGAACATAAAGATAAGACTCAAGTTGCCTAGCAAGTTGGTACCCGTGAGGGAAGACAGGGCCAGCAGCCTAGCAAAAGCGGCAGCAGGGCCACACACAGCGCAGGAGTAGGAAGCCAAGGACCAGGGTGGGAAGCAACCCGGCCCCTGTACAGACTCTGTGGACCGTACTCTGCTGAATGCCATCTACCGTAAAGACTTGGAAAACTGCAAAACCGTGAATCTGTGTAATCCTTGCGTTCGAGCCCTACTCTCCCTCACAAACTGTTTTCATCACTACTGCCACGGGGACCAGGCTCTGCCCGTGGAGAGCCGTCACATCACAGTCTACCATCCATCACCCCCGGAGGTTCTGCAGCAGCGGTGGTCACCGTGACCACATACCACGGGTGGCATCACGACTCTATCCCCTGTAAATAACCCCCAACCTTTACTTGTGGGCTCGGGACACGGTCCGGACCAAGACCGCCGTGATACCCCCTGTGATACCCCCTGCGATACCCCGTTGCGGTACCGAGTACCCCATCCCAGTGGGCTCCACACTAGGTCATATGGTCAGTCAAGCCAGGTCCTGCAGGTCATGCTGAGGAGTCCACATGTGTTTTGAGCATGTCCAAATCTCCAGACAAAATAGGGACCTGAAATCCATGTGAAGGACTGACGGAGGCCAGTGAATACTGTAAATGGACATTTGTGTTTATGTCATTATTAAGACGAGGAAAGACTCATGTTTATTTCCCTTTTGTCGGGTGTATGGAGCTGTGAATAAACCCGTTGAATTTGTACATGAAGAGTAACGTTCCTGTTGCTACCTCGAGGTCAGGCAAAGCGAATGAGTAACCCTGTATTATAACATTAACTGATACAGCTGATAACAAAATACTTATTGATCGATGTCCAGCGTATATTCCTTCATGGCCATGTGGCTCACTATTGTACTCGCATAAGTATATTGTCTGTACTTTGGATTAAGTAGGTGTAATTCACCCTTCACCCCATCATTACCTACAACACACGTACTCCAAAACACACAATGACCCGTAGCACCTGCAAATAAGTTATAGAACACAAATAAAATATTCACTGGGGCAGGACGAGGTAAAGTATGAAGGAAAACTTGTATTTACTGGTAAAAGTTAAAAAAACGTATGACCAAAGGCACACCATAGAACAACATGTTTCGACATATAGCATTTTTTATTTATTGAAGAATACAGTAGGGGAAATAATTATTTAGACAATGGGATTTTCTGGATTTTATTCTTGATATTCAAAAAGATTTAGAGGGGGCTCGGATGTTAAAGGAAAGTAGGGAGGTGAGTAGTAGTAAATGTGCTGATAGTAATAAATGACTACTGGCAAATGCAAAAAGTCTTGCAAACAAAGTGAATGAATTGGAGACTCTTATGTCAGGAAGGGATTACAATGTGGTGGGCGTTATAGAGACCTGGCTGGATAAAATTCACAACTGGGTGACAAATGTAGGGAATTGCGCAAAACACTCAGAAGGGATAGGAAAGACAAAAATGTTGGAGGGGTGTGTATTGTCGGTAAATCCAACTTGAAGGGAATCGGTCACCCCCTTTGGGCATTTTAAACTGTGTCCACCAGATTTAACATTATTCAATTGCCATTCTTGTAACCCCTCTTTGTGCCCAGACATCCCCTTCAATACCTGAAAAATGAACTTTTATTGTTTCCCGTGCTGCATCTTAAAAGGTCCGGGAGGTATGCCCTCTGGTTTGCTCTATGTGGTCCTCGCCACCCCCTGCCTGCAAAACCCGCCCCGCTGTTTCAAAATTGCCACCCCTCCTGTGGATGGCCGCAGATTGACAGGCATACTCACGCCTGCGCAGTGGAACAGGTCACCGTGCTCCTCCATTGAAGTTACACAATGCGCAAAGTCTCGCGAGACGTCATGGTGACCTGCTCCACTGCAATCCCTGAGGAAGGAACAGAGGCTGCTTCGAAACACGTCAGAATAAAGTTACTGGTTTTTCCATTCAGCACCGCGGATCACCGGAACTCCATCCTGTTTCCAGATTGTTTGCCACGTTGCACGTTGAGATGTGGATCCAGCGGCAGCTGCACGATTGCTAATACTGGTTATGGATTTACACAACCGGGCCAGGTGAGCAAATTTTATCAGGTGATCGCTTCACTCTGGAGAGATAAGACCCTATGGGCATTTTGTCTCACAATTGCAGATAAGTTGGCCCACTCAATCTGAACGGTGTCATGAGGACTAAACTATAATTGGGCCACGCTCAATGTGAACTGTTGTACTGAGGACTGTTTCTTTGTTACCTCTTCTCTGTGTGAACAAGGATCTAAGGACTTATCCTGTATGGGCCGTGCCCTTAATAGAACTATGTATTCTTTGGACTCATACCGCTGCTGGCAACGCATCTTTTTGTATTATTTTTTGTATATTGTTTTGCTTGTTTTTTGTGTATAATATAGTTTTGAACCAAAACATGACTCTCTTTAGTCATTGCCTTGTGCTATTAGATTGTTTGAGATTCCTACAAAAGTATTTCAGCTAAACAGGGAGAGGATGAAATGCTGCAACAAATGATAATGCAGCAAATTATAATAGGGTCTTTATTATGGGGAATGTCAACTATCCAGACATTCAGGGGAACGTAGAGTCTTCAGGTTGTACTAAAAGCTTCAAGTTCTTACATACAATTCTAAAAAACTACCTCTCTCGATTGATGAACAACCAAAGAACATAATTTGCTGGATCTGGTCCAATTAAATAGACCATATACAATATCAGATCTACAGGTCCGGGATAAACTGATTAAAGGACAGGAAAGAAAGAGTCATTAATGGTTAATTCTCTAAATAGGAAATAGCAGTGTGGGCCACAAGGATCTGTATTGGAAGCTGTAATGTTAACAGGGACCTGTGCAAGGACCAATTCTTTTTATTCTCTTTATTAAGGACATGTGGATGGGATTGAGAGAACATAGTGATGAGCGAACGTGCTTGGCACTGTTTTTACTTGATTGAGCATTACGTTACCTTAGATGTTGGATACTCGATCAAGTATTTTGGTACGTGTTTGCCATGCTCGATTAAACTCTCCACATGTTTATCGCCTGATTTTCAGCCACTAAACATGGATTGCTTACTATTTACGCTATTGTCGTAAGCATCTTTGCTACTGGCATTACAGTGATTGGCCGGCTGCATAGTGTGATCAGGTCTATATACTGTAACACCTGGTGACGCCATGCTTCTTGTACTTTATCTGGTGTTAGTGTAATGAGAGTTTCTGCTGGAGAAGAGACAGTGTGTTATGCATTCCAGTACCTGCTGGTGCAACATGAAACAAACAGTCCTAATAAGGGTTAATTCCAATACATTCTAGTGCATCCTAATATGGCGACACACCCCACCACTTCTCTGGTCTGCACATGGCGCCTGGTCTTTTTGGTGGGTGCCATTACGCAGTCTCAAGTATTGTCTCTGGGCACACCGCACACGTGACCTGATTTTTCGGGTCAGGACATCCTGTTCATGACGTCAAGCTGACATGCCCCACAACGATCATGGGGTACTCGGAACCGAGTCGGGGATTCCATGGGTATGTCACGGGGTTGGTCGTGACCCGTTTCCATGGCCCTGGCGGTGTCATTAAATGGGGGGGGAAGTTTCTATTAAATTAATTTGTGACGCCACCTGTGGGTTTCAGCAATGGGGATGGATGGCCAACACTGCAATTAGATCCTCTGGGGCTGATGGTAATACAGCTGAAGTGGTTCTGCTCTCCACGGGTAGAGCAGAGGACCCCGGACAGTCGGAACTGTTTATTGTAAGAAACATAAGGGCTACGATGCGATGAATAACTAGAAAGACACAGTCTTTAAAGTCTTTACTCAAGGTTGGTATCAACTTCCAGGTGTTCCAGCCTATACCGGGGTGCTGTGTTTTCCTGGTCAGGGCTCCAGACAACTCTTATATATAATTCAGGGACCAACTACCAGGACCCCCTTCTGGTGTTCCTTTCTCGGCCGTCTCCCTGCTCTGGATCTCACCCTCCTCTCCAGCGCCTCACACTCAGTGTCTTGAGCCGGCATCTTCGGGTCCTTTCGGGCAACCCCGTCCTGGTCCCCTGACCCTACTTGGCCACCTTTTCATCAAATAAGTACTTGAAGTCATGGTACTTAAAGTCAGCTTGGTTCCCGGTTTGCCAGTTAAGTCGTTCAGTTGCTTCAATAGTCTGGGATCGGTCCCCTTTCTGTGGCCCAGTCCCTCTAGCTGACCCCAGATTCTCTGTCAGCTCCAATGCAGGAGCCACAGGTGGATCGTTCACTTCCCATGCCCCTGGGACTTCTTTGTCTCTCTTGAGCCCTTCGCTGGCTCCTCTGTGAGCTCTGTCCTCTTTCCATCTTGGGACGAGCTCCATCGGCTCCAGTCCCCTAAAATGTCTCTCTCACATATCCGTTCGTGTCTGTGTCATCTCTACAACACCCTAATGTTCTTTTTTTCTACGTCCTTCTACGTCAGTCTGTCCTGTATGCCCTCTCATCTGCTTCCCACTTCGTGGTGCTCCTGTCCCACTTCTTCCACCCGTACTCTCAACCTGTCTCTTTTTCCAGCCTCGGATGGGGCCCTCCCTAAATAGGGTCTGCCCAGGGCCAGCTCCAGGTTTTTGTGGGCCCCGGGCAAAACAATCTCAGTGGGCCCCTTCGACACATACCGCAATTCATAAATATAATATAGAAGCTGCAGGCTATGTATATATATATAATATAGAGGCTCCTGGGTGGTCTCTATATATAAAATTGAGGCTGTGCAGGGCTGCATATATAATAGAGGCTTCTCGGTTGTATATATATATATAATATGGACACTGCGGAGCTGTATAAATAGTATAGCGGCTGCTGCTGGGCTATATATGTAATATAAAGGTTGCGGGCTGTATATATTTGGAGGCTGTGTTGGGCTGTATATATTATTTGGATGCTGTGGCAGTCCAGCAGCAGCCTCTAATATATACAGCCCTATGCCCAGCACAGCATCCAAATAATAAATATAGCTAAGCACAGCCTCCATATTATATATACAGGTCAGCCTCCAAATACTATGTACAGCGCAGTCTCCAAATACTATATACAGCACTGCAGCAGTCTTCATATTATATATACAGCACAACACAGTCTCCAAATAATATATACAGGCAGCCTCAAAATAATATATACAGCAAAGCACAGCCTCCATATTATGTATACATCACTGCACAGTTTCCAAATAATATATTACAGCATAACCTCCATTATATATGTACATTGCAGCCTCCAAATAACATATATAGCACAGCACACCCTCCATATTATATATATATAGCTCAGCACAGCCTGAAAATAATATATACAGCCCAGCTCAGCCTTCAAATAATATATATATATCCCAGCACAGCCTCCAAATTCTATACACAGCACAACCTCCAAAAAATATATACAGCACAGCCTCCATATTATATGTAGCCCAGCAGTAGCCTCCATATAGACCAACAGCAGCCTCCATATAGCCCAGCAGCAGCCTCCTTAGCACTGCCTCCATAGCACAGCCTCTATAGCCCACAGCAGCCTCTATAGCCCAGCAGCAACTTCCATAGCCTAGAAGCAGCCTCCAAATAGCCCAGAAGCAGCCTCAATAACCCAGCAGCAGCCTCCATAGCCTAGCCTCCATAGCACAGCAGCAGCCTCCATACCACAGCCTGCATAGCCCAGCACAGCCTCCATATCCTAGTCTCCATAGCCCAGCAGCAGCCTCCATAGCCAAGCAGCAGCCTCCATAGCCCAGCCTCCATAGCCTAGCAGCAGCCTCCATAGCACAGCCTCAGCCCAGCAGCAGCCTCCATAGCACAGACTCCATAACCTAGCAGCAACCTCTATGGCCCAATAGCAGCCTCCATAGCTCAGCCTCTATAGCCCAACAGCAGCTTTCATAGCCAAGCAGGAGCCTCCATAGCACAGCCTCAATAACCCAGCAGCCACTATGGCCCAGCAAAAGCCTCCATAGCTCAGCCTCCATAGCCCAGCAGCAGCCTCCATAGCACAGCCTGCATATACCTCAGCGGAAGCCTCCATAGCACAGCCTCCATAACCGAGCAGTAGCCTCTATGTCCCAGCAGCAGCCTCCGTTGCCCAGCCTCCATAGCCCAGTAGCAGCCTCACATAGCAGAGCCTCCTGAGCCCAGCAGCCTCTATAATCCAGCAGCAACCTCTATGGCCCAGCAGCAGCCTCCATAGCTCAGCCTCCATAGCCCAGCAGCAGCCTCCATAGCACAGCCTCCATAGCTTAGCAGCAGCCTCCATAGCACAGCCTCAATATACCTCAGCAGCAGCCTCTATGTCCCAGCAGCAGCCTCCATAGCCCAGCCTGCATAGCCCAGCAGCAGCGACCATAGCACAGCCTCCATAGCCCAGCAGCAACCTGCATAGCTCAGCATCCATAGCCCAGCAGCAGCCTCCATAGCATAGCCTCCATAACGCAGCAGTCTGTATGGCCCAGCAGCAGCCTCCATAGCACAGCCTCCATACCTCAGCAGCAGCCTCCATAGCAGATGCTCAATATACCTCAGCAGCAGCCTCTATGTCCCAGCAGCAGACTCCATAGCCCAGCTTGCATAGCCCAGCAGCAGCCACCATAACACAGCCTCCATAGCCACCAGCAGCCTCCATAGCACAGCCTACATAACCCAGCAGCAGCCTCCATAGCACAGCCTCCAAAACCCAGCAGCTGCCTCTATGTCCCAGAAGCAGCCTCCACAGCACAGCCTCTCTATACCTCAGCAGCAGCCTCCATAGCACAGACTTCATAACCCAGCAGCAGCCTCCACAGTCCAGCACAACCTCCAAGCAGTCCAGTGACAGCCTCTATAATCTGTCATCTTGCTACACATAGTTGAAAAAAAAAAAGATTATGCTCACCTTACCTCCGCTACCTTGAGACCCTAATCTCCTCAGTTTCTGTCCCTGCACGTCATTGCAGCAGGCTCCATTCCATGCTCCTCCTCACTGCCAGCACGACTGCAGCAGTGTAATAAGGTCGCAGGGTAATGACTCATCACTCTGCTGCAGTCGGCTGAGGAGGATGCGCAGATGGGAGCCGGACATGGCTGATTTGAATCACATTCAAATTAGCCATGTGCACTGGCAACGCTGCCAGAGCACTCAGCTGCCTGAGTTTCCCGACTGCTGGGCCCCTCTTTGTCAGAGCTGCATTCCCTGATGGGCCCTTGGACATCAAGGTTGCTTCTCCCTAATGGCCAGTGGGTCCCCTTAGCTGCTCAGGACCCTGCCACTTGCCCGGGTATGCCGGGTGCTAACGCCAGCCCTGGTTCCGCCTGAACCCCAGAATCTGGTTGGCGTTGTGTTGAATGCAGGTGATTGGATGCAGGGTAGTGTCCCAGCCTTACCCAGACTAGGGTACCTCACCTCTGTGGCAACTGGAGTCTCCGGGGTGCCACATACTTATTGTAGGGAAAGTTTCTGGAGTAGAGGTAAGGCTATTATAGACATTTAGGCAGGGTTCTTTGCGCTTCAGCACCTGCGGGTGCAACATAAATCAATACTAATACTGCACTTTGCTGCACACCTAATAAAAAATGTGCAAGTGGTGCAGTGATGGAAGGGGAAGTGGATGGGGGATGATGGTTATGCACATGAATAATAAATGGTATACTCCTAAAATATAACTTTTAATTATCTTGTTCAAAAACTTGGAATATGTGTCCTATTTATGGCACAAACAACACTTATGAATATGGAGAGGGGTATAACAATAACCCTGTGTTCATCCTGTCATCAAGCTGCCTGATAACAGAGTTTTCAACTCCTAAAAAATATAAAATGGTGTCCCCGTCCCTCGGCGGCTATCCCTAGTGTCTCTGATTTAACTCTCGGGAACCATTCAGCAAAAAGTTAAACACACACATCTGTCCCATGATCTAACAATAGAAAATAATGGGGGTGTTTGTCACGCAGAGTATGGCTGGGGTCACACTTGCGTTTTTTCATGAGTTTTTGGAGACCTGCATTTTTAAAAAAAACATGTAAAAACGCACCAATAGGCCCCCATGTTAAAAAACGCATGCTCTAATAGCAAAAACGCATGTGTTAATAGCAAAAACGCATGTGTGACAGTACCATGCGTTTTTGTGTGCGTTTTTGCACTTATGTGATTAGCTGACATAAAAAACGCATGCAAAAACGCATGGTACATTAGTACCATCCAAAAACGCATGCGTTTTCCATAGGGGCCCATGTTAAAAAAACGCATGTGTTTTCTAAAAAACGCATGCGTTTTTAAAACAGCACCAAAAAATGGTGCATGCACTATTTTTTGGTGCTGTTTTAAAAACGCATGCAAAAACGCATGGTGCCATCAGACACCTTAAACAACTCATGCAGAAATGAAAAAACGCATGCAGAAACGCATGAGTTTTTTTAAGTCACTAAAAAAACTCATGCCAAGTGTGACCCCAGCCTATCACAGAGTTCAGGTCTATCACTTATACTCAAAAAAGCGTGTGACTGTAAAAAGAGAGTGGCGGGGTACCTATAGCTGTCAATCTCTCAAATGGTCATTACATTCAGATCTTAATCCATTATAAGGTTCACCAGATCACACCATTACTTCAAAATATGAGTCTTTGACACTACCTTGACCCCAAATCCAACACAACACCAGCCCGGTTCTGGGGTTCAGGCGGACGCAGGGCCGGCGTCAGCACTGACAGAGAGTCTGGGGTCAGCTAGAGGAACTGGGCCACAGAAAGGGGACCGACCCCAGACTAGTGAAGTGACTGAACGACTTAACTGGCAAACCGGGAACTGAGGTGACTTCAAGTACCACGGTCTGAGTCCACTATTATTCTTTGAAATGGTGGCCAAGTAGGGTCAGGGTCCTATTTTTTGCATACACTAATAACACTTATGAATGGGGAGAGGGGTATAACAATAACCCTGTGCTCACCTGTTATCAACTTGCCTGACAATGGAGTTTTCAACAACCAAAAAATATAAAATGGTGTCCCCGTTCCTTAGCGGCTTTCCTAGTGTCTCTAATTTAACTCCTGGGAGCCGTTCAACAAAAGATAAATGTACAGACATCTGTCCCATGATCTAACAGTAGAAAATAATGGGGGTGTTTGTCACGCAGAGTATCACAGAGTTCAGGTCTATCACTTATACTCAAAAAAGCGTGTGACTGTAAAAGAGAGTGGCGGGGTACCTATAGCTGTCAATCTCTCAAATGGTCATTACATTCAGATCTTAATTCCATATAAGGTTCACCAGATCACACCGTTACTTCAACATTTGAGTCTTTACATTGTACTTGTTTTCAAGTTTACCTCAATTAATCACAAGACCCAATATGGCATCCACAAATTATTCAACCCTATGTGAGGACAGATGTGTGTTTATCTTTTCGCTGAACGGCTCCCAGGAGTTAAATCAGGGACGCTAGGGATAGCCGCCGAGGAACGGGGACACCATTGTATATTTTTTAGGTGTTGTAAACTCCGTTGTCAGGCAGGTTGATGACAGGGTGAGCACAGGGTTATTGTTATACCCCTTTCCCCGTTCATAAGTGTTATTTGGGTGGGTAGTAAATAGGACACATAATTTGAGTTTTTAAACAAGATATTTAAAAATTATATATTAGGGGTATACCCTTATTATTTTTGTGCTGTTTTGTAGGGTTACAAATTACCTTTTCTTTCGGTGGGCTAATGGTTATGCATGCCATTGCCATGGTCATGTGACAGGACAAACTGGGCCTGCTTTTGTGGGAGCACCGCAAACCTAGCTTCCCGTCCCAATTTGCCGGGGTGTGCGGGACACCACTGCTGAAGCCAGAACAGTGCAAGTAGGTTGCGAGTTGGATGACAGCACCACATTGTCTTCCTCATGGTCCATTATCAGTAGCCTAGAGGAAGGACCTGATCCTTACCCTGACCCCACTTCCTCCCACCATAATGAGTCACAGGAGACAAGTGAAGTCACACTTGGACATGCCTGGAGCTATTTTACCTTTCTTTTTATGGCTTCTTCTGGCTTCTCACACTGCACATTTTAAAAAGGACAGGAGACCATGTGCGGTGATGCAAAAATACTTAAGAAGCCACAGTTAGAAGAAGTCAACCATGGGTAAAGGCAATTGTTACAAGACATGGATGATGATGCGACACTGTTGCCAACAAGTCAGGTTAAGTCAACAAGTAAGGAGGAGGACCAAAGTGAGGAAGTGGAAAACAAGGTGGTGGATCCAACTGACCCCCAACTGGCTATTATTTAATGAAAGTTCAGAAGACAAAAGGACAGTTTTGTGCAACATCTGCCAAACCAAGCTTTGCAAAAGCTAGACCACTAGTAGTCTAACCCACACCAGCATATTCCAGCACATATCATCCAAGCACCCCACTAGGTGATACAAACATCTTGGTAAAAAAACAATGTCTGAGGGTTACACCACTGCCACTTCTCCTGTGCTGCATGCTTCCAAATCGCCTGTCCAGAAATCAGGCATGGATGCCTCCTGCCCTGCACTTGTGGTTGCATATGTACAACAGACATCAACTTACTCATCCAAGTGCATCATTCAGCTGTCTCCACCCCAGAGTTTGGAATGGAAGCAGAAATACTCAGCCACCTACCCACAATATTAAATGGCCTGAATATCTGTGCTTTAAAATGACTATTTAATGGCTTGGGGGCTGAAAAAGGAAGCAAAATGGGGTTAAGAGCAGGACAATTACACATGCCATGTTTCAAAGATAAGACAGCAGTCAGCTTCTGTAGTGCCCCCTATGCCAGTGTCTGTGATTGGTTGCAGTTATTCAGCTGTATTCCTTTAATCTTCACACTGGCTATCTGTTCTGCTAACCTGATTTTAAAAAATGACATGGAGTCCTCAATATTTTGCTAACCAGCCAGCCAAGTTAAAGCAAATACATGGGGGCTGATATCATGTTGGGAAGATGCCATGTTCATGCCTCTTCCTTGCCTGATAATACTAGCCCCCAGCTGCCTGCTTTACTATGGTTAGTTATCAATAATAGGGCAGAGCCCACGCAGTCTTTTTAAATTATTTATTTAAATAATTTTAAAAAATGTCTCCTCTACTTTTGCTAACAAGCCAAGGTAAAGCAGCCAGCTGAAGCCAAAGCCTACAGCTTTCTGCTTTATATGGCATGTTATCAAAAATAGGCAAGAGCCCTCCTAATTTTTTGTTAAATTATTTATTTATCTTAGGAAGCCAGGTTGAAAGACACCTTTGACACCCGTACTGCAGGGGGAAATTAAAATGAGGTTTTATGGGTGCAAAGAACGAGTGCAGGACAGTATATGGGACTATGCATTAAATCTCAAAGAGGCGCTGAGGGCCATGAAGCAGGTAGACCTCGACAGTGCACAAGATGAAACTAAGTTGTTGACTGAGCAGTTTAGTGAGGGGCTCCAGTCTCATGCCCACTGGACACAGCTACATACTGTGTATTGGCCCTCCAAAACCCTGACCTGGACTTTGTACAATTTAAAGACCAACAGCCTACCACCGCTATAGACTTTACCGATCACCCTGGGGAACCGCTCCCCCCCGTGGGAAGCGATACCACCTTAGCTGCAATCCCATCCTCCCAGAGGTCCCATACCGCAGCCTAGGCACCATTAACCGAATATAACAGGTGGCGTCACGACTGCTATCCCCAAAACCAAAATCCCCAAACTTTTATCTGACGCCCAGGGTCACGGAGCCGGGTCTCGACCCTTGTGACTCCCCAGAAGTATTAAAGCCCAGTTCCAAGTACCCGATGGCCCTGGGGCGCATCAATTGCAATAGCCCATCACAGACTCTCTCACAGAGAATGAGTGTCTGTGATTGGCTGTTGCCGGTCAGTGAAGTGTATATGAAGAAAGATTAATGAGTGAGACAAGAAGTATGTGAGAGGACAAGCGGACCCTGAAGCAAGCAAGCAGTGGGAGACTGGTAAGATGATCTGAGTGTGTTTGGCAGCTTTTAGACATCTTTAAAGGTGTTTTGTATGTGTTTCATGTTGCCTGCCATTGATTTCAATAGGGCTTGGAAGGTTCGGTGAACTGTTCGGCAACAATTCGGTGAATACCCAACATTCAGTGAACAAATTCGAATTCGAACACTAAGGTATTCGCTCATCTCTACTACTGATCATATGGATGCACAACTGTCAGCATTTTGTTGAGGGACCTTTCCAACCAAACTATACAGATAGACAATTGTAGTATTGGTGTAGCTTCATGTTCTTTTGTGGTCATCGTAAAAGAGTTTTGACCCTGACAAGGTCATCTATCTTTTCACTTTTCCATTTCCTTGTTGCTGTGTAATGGTGATATTCTACACCCCGGTGATGGGAAGCAGACCAACACTATTTGCATATTATGTGTTGGCAGCTGAACCATATACTTAATAAGTACAATAAAGACTATTTATATTGGATGGAGGCCATCAAGAAGACTGACTATATAACCGTACCCATATCAGTGACCCACAGCAGAGCAAACACCATGGGGTGTACAATACTCTGTCTGATCCTGCTGTGTATTCTAGAGGAGTCCTATGCACAATCACAGTGAGTTTCATTAATTTACTTTGACTATTTTACTGAATACTTTACCATTTAAACCCATAAATTTGAAAGAACTCATTTATTCTAGTCCTTTTCCTTTACTGTTATTTTTATTTAATGGCCTTTAGCTTGATCTCGAGCCGTGGCGACCTGATAGATGAAATGAATGCTCTGTAGGAAGATTAATTTTGGGCAGCCAATATAGATCCACCAGGGTCTTCTCCAAGTCTAGACAGGTACACCAGGGTCTTCTCCAAGTCTAGAGATGTCCAGCAGGGTCTTCTTAAAGCAGGGCTGGCTTCAGGTTTTCTTAGGCCAGGGTGAAACCGTCTCAGTGGGCCCCTTTAACACATACCACAATTCATGGATATAATATAAAAGCTGCAGGCTGTGTATATATGATATAGAGGCTCCTGGGTGGGCTGTATATATAATATTGAGGCTGTGCAATGCTGTATATATAATATAGAGGCTGCTGGGCAGTATAAATAATATGGAGACTGCATGGCTGTATATATAATATAGATGCTGCTACTGGGTTGTATATATATATATAATATAGAGGCTGCTGCTGAGCTGTATGTATTAAATAGAGGCTGCGGGCTGTATATATAATATAGAGACTGCGGGCTGTATATATAATATAGAGACTGCGGGCTGTATATATTTGGAGGTTGTGCTGAGCTATATATACGTAATAAAGAGGATCTGGGCTGTGTATATTTTTAGGAGGCTGCTGTTGGGATATATAAATTATTTGGAGGCTGTGATGGGCTGTATATATTATTTGGAGGCTGTGGCAGTTGAGCAGCAGCCTCCAAATAATGAGCGCGTGAGCGCTGCTGTCGCCGGGATACACGGGTCCGGCCGACAGTGGCCCCAGCGCGTGCGAGCCAGCCGGGAGATGACCTGCATCAGCCGGTCAGCTCCCGGCTGGCGAGCCGCTGATCTGAGCTCAGCCGCAGCTACCTGTGGCACAACCGCGGCTACCGGCTGGGCTCCGGTCAGCGGCGAGCCAGCCGGTGGTGCCCTTCGCGGCATTCAAACCGCGCGCCAAGCCGCAGTACTCTTCTGATTGGTCGCCGCGGCTTGGCGCGCGGTTTGAATGCCGCTCCTCTGATTGGTCACCGCGTTCAGCGCTGACCAATCAGGATAGCGGCACATGCCATGGTGCCATATTTCAAATACACTGACTACAGTGTATTTGAAATATGGCACCATGGCACGTGCCGCTATTCACGCTATTGGCGCTGAACGCGGCGGCCATTCAGAGGAGCGCACGGTTTGAATGCCACTCCTCTGATTGATCGCCTCGTTCAGGACGTGTGCCCTGCATAAGGGACATGTGCAACACATAGGGGACGTATGCCCTGCATAGGGAACGTGTGCCCTGCATAGGGGACGTGTGCCACGCATAGGGGATGTGTGCCCTGCATAGGGGATCTGTACCCTGCATAGGGGACGTGTGCTACGCAAAGGGGACGTGTGCCCTGCATAGGGGACATGTGCCACACATAGGGGACGTGTGCGCTGCATAGGGGACATGTGCATTGCATAGGGGACGTGTGCCACGCACAGGGGACGTGTGCCATGCACAGGGGAAGTGTGCCTTGCATAGGGGACGTGTGCCACGCATAGATAGAGTTGCACTGTCCAGTGGTCAATATGAGACTTTAGGGGGAGCGGCAGAGCAGACCCTGCACCATGCACATCCTGTGTGACATGCGCCGGCTGCATAAGGTAAAATCACCAGCGGCGGCTACCGACAGCACCCCCCTCAACCGCCAGCGGCCGCCGACAGCACCCCTCACCCTGGTCCTCACCTAGGCTCAGGCGGCAGAGAGCCTTGCTGCACTTCTGTGCATAGGGGAAATTAATCAGAAATGCATACCGGCAAATATTTTTTTACAAAAAACGCACTAGCAACGCATCAGCTACGCGGCATTGCCATGACAGAGACGACAGCGCTACACTCACATAGGGGCGGGAAAGCTGACTTCAGTGTTGGCTTTCCCATCCCGCTATTTGAAATGAACAGCGAATTGAAAACGACGCACCAGCGATCCCAGCCAGGTCGTATCATTATCGGTATCGCTGGTGCGTCGTTATGTGTGATGGGGGCTCTATACTTACAGGACCTCTGATGATGTCACAATCATGGCCGGAGCAAGGTCACGTGACTGTGACATCACCAGAGCTCCTTAAGCTAAACGCACACAGCACCAGGAGCCAGGTACTGCAGACCACTGAGTACAGTGTATTTGAAATATGGCGCCATGGTGCGCGCCGCTATTCTGATTGGTCGGCGCTGAACGCAGCGACCAATGAGAGAAGCTGCATTCAAACCGCGTGCCAAGCCGCAGTATTCTTCTGATTGGTCGCCGTGGCGTTTGATGCTCGGACAGGCTTGACTCGTTTATCAAGTATAATAGATGTCAATATGGAACTAAAGCATTTTTCTGAAAGATCTTCCAGTAAAATGCTCAAGTTCCCTATTGTCTTCCATTATACTCGGTAAATGAGTTGACCACATCTAAGCGTCCAACTGCTCGTTATGAGTACCGAGCACCTAAGCATGGTAGTGCTCGCTCATCACTGGACATTACCCAAAACTTAGTTTCCCAAGGCGCCAAAGTTTTTACAGACTTCAGCTTATTAGTTGGGTCCGAGCAGAAAACTACTGATCTCCAAGGGACCCTTCCATTAATTTAGGTTTGTCCAAAAGTGGTCAACCTCATTACCATTGCTTCATTGTGTGATATTCGAAAATGCCAATGTATATGTAAGGGAGTGGTTCATGATCTTCCCGCCAGAAGACATGCCTGTATATGTATAATATGTATTTGTAGACATAATGGTACAAATCTACTATATAGTGTGCTGTTAGTATAAGAGAGAATAATCGTATAAGGCATTAGGGTGAGATGTGTATTTGTTAGTAATGTGTACATGTCTAGTGGTAAGTAATGTATTTGTATTACAATTAGGTGACCCCACCGCTAGGTGTCAACAGTCCTGGGTATCCTAACTGGAGAAGAGACCTAGGATCCAGATAGAGCAGGGCTGGAGTAGTTACATTGGAGAAGCGGCCCAGGAGGGTAGGGGTATATAAAGCCGGTAGTTTCAGGGTGGTGGTTGTTGTTAAACGGAGCCAACCAGAAGTATTTAATAATTCAAAGTGAAACCAGTTCCTTACAGGCTCTGGGATACTAAGTGCAATCAGACCTTTACTGCAATGATTCCAAGTTTGATTGCAGAGAAAAGTGTCATAAAACTCCTGGAAAACAGGGCAGCAGATGACTGATTTGTGCAGCACCGTGTCACTATTTGGGTTTTTTTTTTTTTTCCTCTGTGGGCATGTCTTTCTGCTGTAAGCCAAACCCATTCCCCCTCCCTTTCATCTGTACTTTCAGTTTTGTCACGTGCCCTATGGCTGGAGTATAGTGACAGTGCACAGGAGCCAGAAACTGAAAGTAGAGATAAGTGGGAGAGGGGGAAGGTTTGACTTACAGCCAAAAGGCATGTCCACAGGGGAGGTAAAATAACAACCCCAAATAGTGATGCAGTGCTGCACACATCAATCATCTGCTGTCCTGTTTTCCAGGAGTTTTATGACACTTTTCTCTGCAATGAAACATGGAATCATTGCAGTAAAGGTATGATTGCACTCAGTATCCCAGAGCCTGTAAGGCACTGGCTTCACTTTATAGCCCTAAATCCTACTGGTTGGTTCCCTTTAACTAATTTTTTTTTTATTTGTTTTTTTGTTTTATTTTTTTTCCTTGTGCCACAATCAAATAAATGTCTGATTAAAGGCTCCATTCACACTTTGCGTTTTTGGTCTGTTTTTGCTCATCAGTATTTGTAGCCGCAGCCAGGAGTGGAACAATCAGAGGAAAAGTGTAATAGAAATGTAATGAGGTGTACAATTCAGATTGTATTATCGAAATTGACACTGAAATGAACTGTGCACAGTCCGCACTTGTCCACCAGGGGGCATCAGTGGACTGTACAATCACAGAGGGTGGAAAGCCCCCACCATCTCTGTTGTTTACCCAGGAAGTGAAAGCAGAAAAAAACAGTGCAGATCCAGAGAGCGCAGCCAGGACAGACATAGGGCTCTTTTGCAGCCAGATTCTTGGGAAGAAATACCCTGTGAAGATCGTTGCTGCAACCCCCGGTCTGCAGGACCTTGCCTTACCGAGGGTCCCACTCAAATTCAGGACATTGCCTCCGGAATTCAGGACATTGCCACTGGATTACATGTGCAGGGGCTGTGACTGACATAAGGGAGCCATCTGTGCTACTGTGATCTCCCTTCTGCTCATCGGTTTGCCACGAGACTGAGAGAGACTTCTGTGCTGCTGTGGGCTCCCGTCTGCTGCTCGGTGTGCCCTGAGACTGGGAGAGACTAACAAAGAAAGATTCTGTTACCTGCGGAAGGAGACCACAGAAGAAGACTGAGGAGTTTCCCCCTTCAGCGCTGCACTGGGACCCGTCATCGTGAGATCCCCAGGCCTGCTACGTGGGAGCGACACCTTCTTCTGTGATAGACTGGTACGTGATTTTAGGGAAAGTTAGGGAAAGATATCTCCATTGTTGTGTTTTTTTCTTTGCTAGCTGCGTACCCGGAAGAAGTGAGAAAGATCATACACACACACCCGCGGCCTTACCACCGGTCGCTACATCTGGCGTAGTCGGCAGGATGTGTGATCAACAGAATCTCCTCCCGGTAGTAACTTATAACCGGACAGCTCCCCCGGCATCTATTGTCAATCAGGTGAGGAAGTTTAACGGACGGAACTATCCTGTAACTGAATGGACCGAACAACTTAAGATAGTGGGGGAGATGTATAACATTGATCCTAAGACCTTAGCAGAAATGGCCATGCTAACATTAGAGGGGGAAGCGTGGATGACAGTCAGGCTGGAGACGGTTAGGGGCCAGCGTACGTTGGATGACTTGGTGCGGGTGCTGGAGAACACCTATGGGCCGACCACATATGCGGGAACATTACGGTATATGTTCTTCCGGCGTACGCAACTCGAGTCGGAGGACATCCCTCAATATGCCAACGCCCTCCAAGTACTGCTTGAACAAGCCTGCAGGAAAAAAGAACAGATAGCTAGTACGGGCGCCCGTGACCTGGTGTTGAGAGATCAATTCGTGACTGGATTAAGAGACCCGTACCTTAACCGCTCACTGCAAGATCTACTCCGGATAAATCCGGCCCTTACGTTCACTGAGGTTAAGCAAGAAGCGATAGAACGTTCGAGAGGACCTGTCATGGAGGCCCAGACTTATACCGCGGCTTGCAGGTCCATAACTGGTATCAGAACCCCGAACAGTGACACGGAAGAACTGAAGCAGATGGTGGCAGAGTTGCAGAAACAGGTGTTGCAGCTCACCCTGGACCAACAGGCGGACAGGCAAGCGAGACAACAACCCAGCCGGCCGATGGGAAGATGCTGGACATGCGGTGATCCCCGCCATAGAGCAAACCGTTGCCCCCAGAACGTTCAAGTTCATCCACGGGCCGATATACCGGAACCAGCAAGTCATGCCCCACAACAGCGGCCACCTTTAAACTAGACGCCCCTGCCAAAGAGGCTCACTCGGCAGGGGAGGCCAAAGAGAGGGGTGTAGGAAAACAGAGCCAGCCACGGAACAAACTTGCATCAAACAGCCCTACCCTGGAAGTATTATTGGAAGGGACCGCCGTGCAAGGATTAATGGATACTGGGTCCCAGGTATCCACCATCTCCGAGCAGTTTTACGAAGAGTATCTGAAGCCGCGGGTTGCCTATGACCCTGATACTACTATCAAGATCAAAGCAGCCAATAATCTACCCATTCCGGTGACGGGAGTTGCCTGGATGAACACCGAAGTGTGTGGGCAAGATCTCGGGAAGAGAGGGATAATCGTGGTCAGGGAAGGCTGTGGATCAGAAACGCCCATGATTATTGGGATGAACATCTTGAAAGACCTGAATCTTGTCTTGGTTACCAAGAGGGGGCCCAAGTACTGGCAAGAAGTGACCACACATAGGGCCACCCGCCGAGCCTTCCAACAAGTGGTCCGGACCTGCAATCTCCAGCGAATGACAGAAAAACAACTGCCGCTAGCCACGATCACCGTACCCCGCCATACTAGGATAACTTTACCTGCTGAGAAGGAGACCGTTATCTCGCTACCCCTTAGCACCACAAGACAGCTCGAAGGCGTGGAGGTGCTGATTGAGCCGTGCACCCCGAAGGAAGTGAAGCTGAACCCCCTAGTTGCTCGAACGCTAGCCGTTGTGAGAAAGGGGAGGATTCCTGTCAGGCTGGGTAACACGGCTAACGTGAGCGTCGACCTAGAGGCTGGGACACAACTCGCCCGAGTTTACGCCCTAACCGAAGAGGTGAACCCTATGAACCCCCTCCAGTTTGCACCGTCTACAGAGGGAGATTGGACAGTGACGGTCTCTGCCATGGCCGCTGTCGCGGGTGACGTCAACGCGGGGCGAGAACTACGAGAAAAGTGCCAGTTGGACATATCCCAATACTCCAACCAAGAAGTGTCCCAGGTGGAAGAATTACTTCAAGAGCACCAGGCGTCCTTTGCCCGGCATGACACCGACTTTGGATGCACCCCCAGTATCAAGCACGAAATCCCCACAGGTGATACCGCTCCTATCCGTGAAAGGTACCGCCAAATACCTCCCCAACAATACCAAGAAGTGAAAAACCTCCTGAATTCCATGTTACACGCTGGAGTGGTACGAGAAAGCCAGAGCCCCTGGGCTGCACCAGTGGTGATAGTCAAGAAGAAAGACGGGTCCCTGAGGTTCTGCGTGGACTACCGCCGTTTGAATGCTTGCACCATCCGGGACTCATACCCTTTACCAAGGATCGAAGAATCCCTGACAGCCCTGAAGAAAGCTAAATATTTTTCGTCATTGGACCTGGCCAGCGGCTATTGGCAGGTACCTATGCACGAGAAAGATAGAGAAAAGACTGCTTTCATCCTACCCATGGGCCTGTACGAGTTCGACCGGACGCCCTTTGGCCTGAACAACGCGCCGGGGACCTTCCAGCGACTGATGGAGCGCTGCCTGGGGGACTTCAACTTTGACTTCACCCTCATTTACCTGGACGACATCGTAGTCTATTCGGCCACATTTGAAGAACACCTGCAACAGCTGGGCCGTGTGTTTCGTAGGTTGAGAGAACATGGCCTGAAGTTGAAACCCAGCAAGTGCCGTCTTCTGCAGCCCGAGATCAATTACCTGGGTCACCGGATCTCGGCCGAAGGTGTGCAGCCGTCTTCGGAGAAAATAGCCGCCGTGCGGGACTGGCCACAGCCTACGAACGTCAGAGAGGTCCGGGCCTTCCTGGGGTTGGCCGGTTACTACCGCCGGTTCGTGAGAAACTTCGCCCGGCTTGCTGCACCCTTGCACGAACTGCTTCGAGGGACTACCAACGGCCCCAGAGGACGACCCATCAGCTGGGGACCCAGCCAGGAAGAATCCTTCCAAGCCCTAAAGGGTGCCTTGACTTCACCTCCCATCCTTGCATATGCAGACTACAATCTCCCTTTCCAACTACATACCGATGCCAGTCTACAGGGTCTAGGGGCAGTACTTTCACAAGTACAAGAAGGCAAGGAACGTGTCATAGCCTATGCCAGTCGATCCCTACACGAGGGCGAGAAGAACCCCACCAATTATAGCTCGTTCCGGCTGGAGCTGTTGGCCCTAACGTGGGCTATGGCGGAGAAATTTGCGGGATACCTCACAGGGACGGAAGTACTGGTCCTGACCGACAACAACCCGTTGGCCCACTTAGAAAATGCAAAGCTCGGAATCATGGAGCAGCGTTGGATGGCTCGACTCTCTAAGTTCAACTACAAGATCAAATATAGGGCTGGGGCTGAGAATCAAAATGCGGACAGCCTGTCTAGAGTGTCATACCCCTTACTTACCAGAGACCGGGATGAAGAACTAGAAGGAGACGAGACGCCCGACTTTGCAAGGCTTGCCCAACAGATGATGGATTACTGCCAGTTCGTTGTGGGCGAAGTTGGAACTCCAGTGGGGGTCACACTGTGTCCCCAAGAGTTGTGCAGGCTCCAGGACCAAAACCCTGAATGGGCCCTACTCAAGCAATGGGTGAAGCAACAGCAGAAGCCCTCCTCCGAAGCACGGTCACGACTGTCTACCGGAACCTTGACCCTGCTCAGCCAGTGGGACCGGCTGGTTCTGAGAGAAGAAGTACTATACCCGAAGGTTCTCTTGTCTCACATGCTGGAGGAATGCACACAAGTTGTAGTACCTGCCCAGTTAGCCCGTGAGATGGTGGCCGAAGCCCACAAAAGGAATGGACACTTCGGAGTAGATAAGACGTTTCGGTGGATTCAACAATCTATCTATTGTCCGGGGCAATAGATAGCTGGTTGAAGACGTCTGCAGAACCTGTCGCACCTGTGAACTGCACAAGTCCACCGAACAGCGTGCACCTGTCCAGACGATTAAAACCTCCAGGCCTCTTGAGCTGTTGATGGTGGACTATCTGCTGATCGGGACGGCGAGCAGTGGCTATCAATACTGCCTAGTCATGGTGGACCACTTCACAAAATTCGCCGTCGTTGTTGCTACCAAGGACCAGACGGCCGAATCGGCTGCACAGGCCATCTGTCGACAGTTCATCCACGTCTATGGGTGTCCGGAGAGGTTACACTCCGACCAGGGGGCTTGTTTCGAAGGCAGAGTCATCGAGGAGCTGCATCGGATGTATGGGATCCAGAAGTCGAGGACCACTCCTTACCATCCACAAGGGAACGGTGCATGTGAACGCTTTAACCGGACCCTACTCCAGCTGATCCGCACCTTGGTCGAAGATAAGAAAGATCGATGGCCCCAATTCCTTCCAGATCTAGTATGGGCCTACAACAACCAGGTCCACTCCGTGACTGGCTACACCCCACACACTCTTCTCTTTGGCCGCCCAGGAAAAGGGGTCCATGACCTGAACCTATTCCGCCCAGAAGAAGATGTCTGCCATAACTACCCCTCCTGGCTAAATGCTCACCGACAGAAGATGGAGACTGTACACCGGCTGGTGAGTCAACAAATCCGGGGCCAGAAACATGCTGACCCACTCCCCGTGCAAGAGAAACCCTTAAAGTTGGGACAGCTAGTCTTGCTCCGTATTAAGAAGCCTCAAGGGAAACTTCGAGCCAAGTGGGAGACTGAAGTCTACCGGGTAATCGAACGCCCTTACCCCAATGGACATGTATACCGAGTGCGGGGTGAAGACAGCCGCAGCACCCGCACTGTGCACCGAAATATGTTGCGCCCCTGCCGCTCCCGGCCTGACTCCCCTCCCACAGTAACCGGAGGGGGTGACGCTGCCGACACGACTGACGTCACGGACATTTCTCAACATAGAGATCACGTCGACTCTGAGACCGGTGACCCACCTACACAGACCAGTCCCTCTCCCGGAGTACTGACTGGAGTGGGGCGTAAAGACAGTGACGAGGAGGGGAACAACCGACCCTTGCGACGCACTGACCGCACCACTGCTGGGATCCCGCCCGGACGGTCTTACAGGGACCAGTATGTATGGCCCACTTCTCAACCGACCCCTGTGACAACTACAGTCATCGCCGCCTGGGAACCGACGGTAGTTGACAGGGACTGCCAACCTTTAAGTGGGGGGGTATGTAATGAGGTGTACAATTCAGATTGTATTATCGAAATTGACACTGAAATGAACTGTGCACAGTCCGCACTTGTCCACCAGGGGGCATCAGTGGACTGTACAATCACAGAGGGTGGAAAGCCCCCACCATCTCTGTTGTTTACCCAGGAAGTGAAAGCAGAAAAAAACAGTGCAGATCCAGAGAGCGCAGCCAGGACAGACATAGGGCTCTTTTGCAGCCAGATTCTTGGGAAGAAATACCCTGTGAAGATCGTTGCTGCAACCCCCGGTCTGCAGGACCTTGCCTTACCGAGGGTCCCACTCAAATTCAGGACATTGCCTCCGGAATTCAGGACATTGCCACTGGATTACATGTGCAGGGGCTGTGACTGACATAAGGGAGCCATCTGTGCTACTGTGATCTCCCTTCTGCTCATCGGTTTGCCACGAGACTGAGAGAGACTTCTGTGCTGCTGTGGGCTCCCGTCTGCTGCTCGGTGTGCCCTGAGACTGGGAGAGACTAACAAAGAAAGATTCTGTTACCTGCGGAAGGAGACCACAGAAGAAGACTGAGGAGTTTCCCCCTTCAGCGCTGCACCGGGACCCGTCATCGTGAGATCCCCAGGCCTGCTACGTGGGAGCGACACCTTCTTCTGTGATAGACTGGTACGTGATTTTAGGGAAAGTTAGGGAAAGATATCTCCATTGTTGTGTTTTTTTCTTTGCTAGCTGCGTACCCGGAAGAAGTGAAGATCCAGAGACCCCACCATATACATGTGTGCAGCTACATCAGTTGACTGTGTTATAGACATGTTTTACAGTAAAGAAATGTTACTACCGGTTAAATCTGAGTATGGGGATTCTGTTGAGAAAGATCATACACACACACCCGCGGCCTTACCACCGGTCGCTACAGAAACACGTCACCACTTCTGTATTTATCACCCACTCCTGGTTTTGGCTATAAAAATTGAGGAGCAAAAACAGACCAAAAATGCACATTTGAGTGTAATGGTTTAAATACAAATCTACCGGTAAATGTGTAATAATGAGATCGTCCTCCGCAGATGTGTCCTGATCACACCCGGGGTGCTCCACGTGGACACTGAAGAAACCATCATGGTCTCGGTAGAAGGACGACCGGTGTCGTCTATTGATGTCACCGTCCAGGATTTCCCAGAGAAAAGATTCTTGTTGGCTCAGACTGTGATTCCTGGAAATAAAGACAATCACTTTCTAGGAAATGCAACAATAAAGGTAAAGTAGGAGCCTGAGATGGCAGAAATGTGTCCTGATGATTAACATCAATATCTCTTTTTTCCTCATTTTACTTTTTCTTCTTTTAATTCCTCTTTCTCACCGCCCTTCTGCGATTGTTTTACTGTCTCATCTACCCTCCATATTTTCTTTTCTTCCTTATATCCTGGGCACTTTCCTTCCTTTGCGTTTACCTTTCTTTCTTCCTTTCCGTTCATTCTATAAACATTCCTTTCTCTATTATTTAAATCCTTCCTTACATTTTTCTTTCCCCCAAAACCATTTACCTATCTAACTTCCATCATTTGCCTTTTTTGCGCTTTCTTCATTCATTCACTTATTTTTATTATTCTTTCTTTCTTTCTTTCTTTCTCTTTCATTATTTTCTTTTTTCTTTCCTTCTGTTTCTTTTTTTTTTACTCTTTCTTTCTCTCATTTTTTTTCTCTTTCTTTCTTACTTTATTTTATGCCTTCCTTATTTTTTTCTTTCTCTCTATCCTTATTTCTTCCCATATTTTTCTTTTTTTCTTTCTTTCTTTCTTTCTTTCTTTCTTTTTTTCTCTTTCTTTCTTTCTTTCTTTCTTTCTTTCTTTCTTTCTTTCCTTCTTTCTTTCTTTCTTTCTCTCTCTTTCTTTCTTTCTTTCTCTCTTCTTCCTTCTTTTTCTTCCTTCCTTCCTTCCTTCCTTTCATTTACTTCTTTCATTCTTTTTCTTTCTCTTCCTTTGTTTCTTTCTTCCTACTTCCTGTCTTTCATATAATACCCTTCAATACTTTCATTTATGCTCATCTTTTCTTCCTTCATTTGAGCTCCCCCCTTTCTTTATCTTTCATTACCTTCTTTTTCTTCTTTCTCTTCCCTTTTGCCATTCATTTTTCTTCCCTTTCTTTACATTTACGGTACTTTATTTACACTATGATAATTTTATTCTACCATTCTAGATTCCATCTCAGACTTTTATGAAAACTGTGATAAAGAAGCAATTTGTCACAATCAAAGCAATAACATCAGGGTGTTCATTGGAGAGACATGTCCTTCTGTCCTTCCACAATGGCTACATCTTCATCCAGACTGACAAACCCATCTATACCCAAGGATCTAAACGTAAGAATAGAACATATAATATACATATTACTCTAAATCTCAGTGTATTACCTAATACATGGATCTACAAGTGTCATGTACACCACCCTGACTCATAGGCAGTGTCTGGTACTGCAGCCTTATTCACCGTAATGGATGGCAGTGGCACTATCACTTGGAAAGAAATAGTATCTTGCCTCTATAATCACAGAAATAAAAATTGAATAAAAGTTTAATATCGCTCTCTCGTCTCATTGTTATTGTGGGTATTTAGTCACAGGCTGTTGACTTCACCATCATGATTCATGCCTTCCAGTGCTTTATAGGATCTTTCCAGTGAATTACAAACTAAAGCCAATCCAAAGTATTGTGAAAGTGGAATTCCAGGTAAGACTTACTTTTTATGCGGGGGAGGGACCAGGGGTGGGTGTAGGCGGGAGAACCATCCGTCCCAGGCGGAGCTGAGTCTGCTGCACAATAAGCAAAGGGAGGTCACAATCATCCAATCATCCCCGCCATAATCAGCACTGATGACAATCATTCAGAGATAAAGCTACAATGTAATGGCCACGTTCTTTGGATTAAAAAGATTTGAGTGCATCACTTAGTCTAAAACCTCAATTACACCTTAGCTTTTCACATTCAAAATCAGTTTATGGGTTTGTGGAAAAGTCAGTTTCTTTGCTGACTTATAGAGAAGTAGGTGGAGAACTTTTTTTTTCAATTTCTCATCTGTTGAAACCGACCAAGGGATGGGTGAGGATACAGTAGGTGAGGAGAGAGGACCCTGCCCACAAGGGCTCACAGTCTACATAGGATGGTTGAGGGTGCAGTAGGTGAGGAGAGAGGACCCTGCCCACAAGGGCTCACAGGCTCACAGTCTACATAGGATGGTTGAGGGTACAGTAGGTGAGGAGAGAGAACCCTGCCCACAAGGGCTCACAGTCTACAAGGGATGGGTGAGGATCCAGTAGGTGAGGAGAGAGGACCCTGCCCACGAGGGCTCAAAGTCTACAAGAAATGGGTGAGGATACAGTAGGTAAGGAGAGAGGACCCTGCCCACAAGGGTTCACAGTCTACAAGTGATAGGTGAGGATACAGTAGGTGAGGAGAGAAAACCCTGCCCACGAGGGCTCACAGTCTACAAGGGATGGGTGAGTATCCAGTAGGTGAGGAGAGAGCACCCTGCCCACGAGGGCTCACAGTCTTCATAGGATGGTTGAGAGTACAGTAGGTGAGGAGAGAGGACCCTGCCCACGAGGGCTCAGTCTACAAGCGGTGGGTGAGGATACAGTATGTGAGGAGAGAGGACCCTGCCTGCGAGGACTCACAGCCTACAAGGGATGGGTGATAATACAGTTGGTGAGGAGAGAGGAACTTATCCGTGAGGGCTTATATTCTACAAGGGATGTGTGAGAATACAGTGGGTGAGGGTAGGGATGATTGTGTGGCGGTTTAGTGGACTGAGGGTTATTAGAGGTTGTACAATTGTCAGAGGAGGTGGGTCTTCAGGCTCCTTTTGAAGGTTTTCACAATTGATGTGTTGAGGGAGAGAGTTCCAGAGTATGGGGGATGCACCGGAGAAATCTTGTATATGATTGTGGAAAGACTAAATAAGAGAGAAATAGAGAAGGGGATCTTAAGAGGATCACTGGTTGCATGTAGATAAGTACTGGCAGACCATGTTGCAGATGTATGGATGAGACAGGTTGGGCATGGCTTTGTATGTCATAGTTAGGGTTTTGAACCAGGGCCTCTGAGAAATGGGAAGCCAGTGAAGGTTTTGGCAGAGAGAAGAGACTGGGGAATAGCGGGGAGACAGGTGGATTAGTCGGGCATCAGAGTTTAGGATAGATTGGAGGGGTGGAAGAGTGCTAAAAGTGAGGCCAGAAACCAGGAGGTTGCAATAGGTGAGGCGGGAGATGATGAGGGAATGCACAAGTGTTTTTGCAGTTTCTTGGTCAAGGAATGTATAGATCGGGGAAATATTTTTGCATTGGAGTCATCAGGATGTGGCAAGAGCTTGGATATGTGGCTTGAAGGAGAGAGCAGAGTTGAAGATTACCTCGCGGCAGCGAGCATGTGAGGCTGGGGTGAGTGAACAGACTCAATGAAGTGTGAAGTTAGCAAGGAGCAGTGATGCATTCTGTAAATAAATAATTTAGACAACCTTATAAAGATTATATTTTTCCTGTTTTGTTCTAGAATCCAGAAGGAATCATTGTTAAAAGTGATCTATATAGTCCTGATCCACATGGGTTTGTCTCAAAAAGTAATGACTTGTCAGAGCTGGCCAGGTGAGAAGAACATCTAGATAGATCCACCTTTCCTGATAAAGTCTACCCAACAAGTTCCCTTCCTGCAGATTTATTGTTCTCGTGCACAGGTGTCTTGGTTACTATTTCATACTGGTTTCTCATCAAACACCAAGACACTTGACCCCTTCAACCTTCCTGTGAAATAACCACACACTCCAGCTCATATCTTGAGTATGAGTGATGCTCAAGCCTCCTTCTTAGTGGGGTCTATTTAGTCTCTATTTGGGAAACTCAAAGTCCCCTCTTTCATATAAAAAGACACCATTCTAAATTGCACATGGTGCATGGTAGGACTGAATACAAGTTTTGATCAAGTCCCAGTGTTAGTACTTTTGTTCTTCTATCGACATTCTCGGCATCTTGCCCCTTTTCAAGATGGTGTCCACTGCTTCGCTCTTGTTTCTGTGCTCCTCCTTTCTGTCTTTATAAATTTCAGCCTACCGTCTAGCCTTGTTCGAGTAGTCAGTGAGAATTCCTGTCTATCTACTTCTTTACCAGTCTGCTTCAGTCTGTGCTGATCCACTTCAGCTTTTCCAGCAACTGCAGTTGGATTCCTGCAATCTCACCTGTCTCCAGCTGCTCGCCTGCTCTTTGCTGCTTGTGCTGTGTTCCCAGACTCTTCTATGTTTCCCCAGTCCTGTTACGCGTAAGCCCAGTGTACCCTGTTGTTGTTTATTGGGCAGACGCAGCGATCTGGACATTTGGGACATTCTTAAGCTGCTCTGTACTATTGAGTTCTGGACTTGTATTTGTGTGGACCTCCATTCCCAGCCCTATGGGCATATATTGCTATAAGACTGTTTTCTCTATTGACTTCTCCCTGTGAGGATTATTTCCAGAGACTGTCTTATTTATGTTTTCGTGCTAGAACTATTTCTAAAGACTTTCAGTTATTCCTGTTTGATGAACTTGTTTATTTGCTCTATTTCACGTTTTATCTGTCACGTGTGTTAATTATAAGACTTATTCACCTTAAACTTGGTTTCAGTGTGTATCTGTGCTCCCATTTGCCAATAGACCCCTGAGTAATCGCACAGTATATTACACCAAGCTCCCATGAGATTCAGGTCATATCCCTATAGGTACAAGTACTGGGACCCAAATAATAATGTTTTAAATAGTAAAAAACAATGACCTCTATTACAGAAAACTTCTCAAACTCCTAGTAAACATCTTACTACAGCATCTTTCTCAATGTCCCATCCCTAAAGTCCAAGAAGCTTTCATCAAAGCCTGTTTCAGAGATCTTGGCCATATCTTTAGGAGGAGTCCATCCTTAGTCCATAAAAAGATTGGATTTTTTTTGCACAATTAATGTACTAACGATTTTGCTTTTAGTCTTGGCACCTGGACCATCTTTGCCAAATATGAAGATTCACCTGAGAACTTCACCACCAACTTTGAGGTGAAAGAATATGGTAAGAGACTTATCGAACTGGTTTCAGAGGTCCAGACTTGCCATTGACACAAATGACACAAGTCATTCACAATGGCTTCTCTTTTTCATCATGACATCAGTGCTACCAAGCTTTGAGGTTACAATCAAGACGGAGCAAAATTTCATGTACCTGGATGATGATTCATTTTCGGTGGCTATTAATGCACAGTGAGTATCTTCAGTTAAGGTTGTTCAAAACCAGTTTTCCAAAAATTAGGAGAAGATCATTTCTAGATCTTCTCTTCACCTGTTACGGTCTAGAACATACACTGCTTCCCAGCAAACAATATATAGGAACCCCACCACTCCACCTCACTGTTCAGTGGCTTCTGAAGATCAGCACCTATCATTCGAATAGAACACGATGTGCAGGAACCAGTTACTGGTGGCCACTAGGCTTTGAGAGACCAGAAGTGTCACCCTCTTTACCCTATTTACATGCATCTGCTGCTAAAGTGGTGGTAGCTGGAGTAACCACCACTGATGGTATATTGATGATCTCTTCTAAAAAGCATAGGAGAATCAAAGAGTTAATTCTAGCATTCCTGCTAGCCTACAGATTTACATGTTTGTTTTAGTATCCTTAGTAATCAGGGGTAGTAAATAAGTGACTATAAAAGCCATGTAGTTGATTGAGCCTGATTAAACGGTCTACAGTATCTGGCCTACCATGATTTGTCACCAACATGGGTCCTATCAATTGGGTACATGGGATCCGTGAAGGTCTATAAATGAACATGTGCATAGAAAGTATACAGGAAATATTGTGATCACATGCTGCTTCACTGCTCTCTAGATACATCTATGGCAAGGCCGTTTCTGGTAAAGCCTTTGTACTATTCAAACTGAAGAGAGGAAATGAAGAGAGAAGTCTCACAGAGTCGCTGAGGAGGATTCAGGTAATATCATATATAGAATAAAATGTCACATAATGCATAAAAACATGTAACTTGGCTTACAACAATAAAACTAAGCTCAAAAATAGGGATTTAATGATTTGGAAATCTCTTATAAGTCCTATTTTATTTGCTTCAGAACATAGAACAGATCAGAAGTGAGGATGATTGGACCAGTGAATGATAAAAATATGGTTCGGTACCCAAACTTAACACCGGACCTAGAACATTATATACTGTATGTAAACGGGGAGCCGAACTTTGGTGCAGTAAAATGGCTATAAAAAGGCCATAGTCAGGTCTAGGTGGCTAAAGAAGAAAGTAAATCAGGAGTAAGAGTAAGAATACATAAAAAAATATTGTGTGGTTCTTCCTATTCTTGATAACCAACCAAGATAAAGCAGATAGCTGAGGGCTGGTATTATTTGGCTGGGAAGGTCCACGGTTATTGAGCCCTTCCCAGCCCAAATATACCAGCCCACATCCGCCTTACAATTGGCTCATCACATTAATGTCACATGTTGACTGCTTTACTGTCATGTGCTGACTGCTTTGCAGTCCATGTGATATGATGCTGTGGTTTAAATCTGTGTAAATTTCCTTTAGCACATCTGGAGTTAATGCCAGAAGCTGCTGCTATGTGTCGCTCTACAGGTTGGGGTGTGTATCAGAACATTCAGTTCTCCATTCCCTCTGCCTTTAAGTCGTTCCACTTTCACTTGGTGTCGCTGATAAGAATTAAGAATTTATTCTCTACAAGGACCTTGTGTAGTGAAGACGTCCATACTGGTGTTTCCTTCTCTGTAGGAGTTGCTGTGTTTCCAAGTCCATGGGTAAAGGTTAGGGCTCTTAGCCCAGGGCTTATCAAGAGCATAGGGCAAGGATGGCAACCCAGACCTCCTCACCTTAAGAGGAACCTCTGGCAGCAGGGCAATCTAGGGGTGTAGAACCCAGTCTAAGGGTCAGACAAGCTCCCTTAGTCGCCTTTATCCCATCTACCATCCTGATTCCAGATTGTCTTACCGCTATACCATCATTCATGACAATTAAATGCTGTCTGCTTTACCTTGGTTGGTTGTAAAAAATGAGGGGACCACACACCAGTTTTTTTTTTATTATTTATTAGTTAAACAAGGCTAAAAACACTCTTTAGTGTCCCATGAAAGACACTAAAGGCTGCACATGTACAATTTATAGGGGGACTTTGCTTTTGTCAGCTTTCAGAGAATAGTGTGTGCCGAGCATCACATCTCGGGGTCCTATATTGACCCGATGACACAATACGGCATGCCAGTCAGACATGTCGGTACTCGGCATGGCTGTGATGGCTGCAGAAATGCCCACATCTGAAAAGCTTGTTGATTGGATGTATTGCAGCCTTTCAATAAATGTTATTCAGCGTCCAAACTGCGATTTCAAATACAAACCTCCGTAAGAAGTCCATGTTCGAGTGCATACAGCGAACTCTACAGTTCGGGTTCACTCATCCCTAATCAGCAGTTGAATGGTTGACCTTTTTTTCTATTTTATTGGCAAAAATGTATTACATTTAGAAATTGATGGCAGTAACTCATATCAGAAAAGTTAGAACAGGGTTAAGGAAGCACTCCCATCAACGTTTTTATCATATTTTATCATATTATACTGTCCACTTACAATTGCTCACTTTGCCCATCTACCCAGTAAGTTCTTCTTTTTTTCTCCACTGTATGTACAAACTGGAAATCTTTTGTCCCTTTTATTAGCCCTTACCACTCCTCAACTGTCATGCACTGTTCCACTCTGTGCTCACTTGGTGTCACGGCATCTTCCGACTTTGTTCACACTATGGAGTCTGATATGCAACCTTGGGCTTCTTCGTTGTTCAGCCGGCCTTATGGGGTCAGCTGTTTTGTTTTCACTGGCCATCAGTCTTGCAGGAGATAACTTTCTGATGGCTGGTAATTTGTTGCTGGAGTTTGCTGTTGCTTTTGTCCTATCTCGGCCAGCCTCCTCCCTTCAAGTATTGTGGAGCTCAGTCTCCTATGCTCATTACAGCTTCAGTGTTGATCCGCCTATAGTGGTCCTTTCCTTGGTGTTTCAGTAATCTGGTAATAGTTGCTACTAGTTTATTGTTTGGTGGAAACTTCCTTGTTTTATTCTTATCTCACGCTTGTTTCCTCCCTTATCATATATTGTATTCTCCCTGTGTGTGCATGCTGTGAGCTTGAGCTTTGGTTCTCTCTGTCTGTCCTTGTATGTGGGTTTATTTACTCCCCAGCTCCAGGGAAAGGGGGATTGGAAATCAACTTAGGGCTGTACAGGAGCAGGGCCAGGGTGGAGACTAAGGCTTCTCCACCATCAAGAGTACCCCTGAGTTAAGGAAAGTTCAGGGCGAGAGACTTTTGCAGTGATTATTGTCAGGGGCGTATCTAGGGGGGTGCAGCCGGACTTTTTGCCCCGGGCGCAACTCAGCGGGGGGGGCGCCGGCGGCACCCCCCTGCTCCTCAACCAAGGCTGCAACAGGGGCGGTGGGGCTGAAAGCTGACAGCACACCCCACCCCCCCGTTCTCACCTACTTTGGGGGGGGGGGGTGCCAAGATAGATCTTTGCCCCGGGCGCCATCAAACCTAGTTACACCGCTGATTATTGTGTTAGTTCAATCCATTAGGACAACATGAATTCAGAGTCAGTATCCACTGTGCCTCTCAAGATAACAGCAGCTTCTGCAAATTTCAACCTCTAGTAGGTTTATTTTCCAATGGATTGAACTACCACAATGACGTAATGTACATCTTTTAATTACTCCTGTTATATGTATGTGCATATTCAGTAACTAATGTATTTCTTCACATGAAGTTATATGTTCTTGTCGATAGATTTTCAATTCATCTAATGAGTTATGGGTGTTTCTGGTGAACGTATTAGTTTAAAATGATATTACCTATTACTAAGGACCATGAATTGGGTCTGAAATGCATAACGTGTTATTACACATTCTTTTAATCTTCACCACCTATTTTAACTTGGATTAATAAAGAAAGTTTTTTTTTTATCCTTACCTGTTGTGAACTTGGTGCTGGCCTCTTTCCTTTTCTACTTAAATTGCATTAAGTTAATAGAGTTGTGAGGCAGCGCTCACTGAACGTAGCAGGGTACACTCGCTTGGCAGCAAAATTGAAGCCCACAACAACAGTTTCCTATTTAACTCAGTCCAACTGGTTTATTAACAGCCATAAACAAGTTTTTCAGTACATTTTATGTATTAGGCTATGGTTTTTCAGAAACAGAAATTATATATACAGCCCTCATCATGTCAATGGTGGATAAGCCCACATGGGTTCAGCTTCCACTTCACGGTAGTGAACCAGGGAAATATTATCATCCTCTTCCCCTGACCTCGGTTAGTGCATAACCCCTTTTGCTGAGCTTAGTTTTCAAGGGGACATAACAAGTACAGTTGCAGTCCATGTGTGTTGCTGCTGTGATTTAAATCTGAATTAAATTAGTTTGGCATATTCAGTGTTAATCTCGGAACGCTGCTGTAGTGTGTGGCTCTGCAGGTGGAGTTGGTGGGGGGGTCAGTGCATTCAGATCTCCACTCCCTCAGCCTTTAAGTAGTTCCACTTCTCTCCAACAGGTGTCGCACATAGAGTTCATTCTCTACTTCGACCCTGTGCAGTAAGGACGTGTGTGCTGTGATACTGCTGTTTCTTTCCTTAAGAGTTGCTGTGTTTTCCCGGTCCGTGAGAGTTTGGGGCTCTAGGCCTTAGGTTTAACAGGAGCATAGGGCTAGGGCGGTAAGCCAGACCTCCTTGCCATCTGAGGTACCTCTGGAGGCAGGGTGAACCAGGAACTCCCATTCTAAGGGTCATACTAGCTCCCCTGAACATCCTTAGTCTACCTTACTTTCTGATTCTCTATCCGCCACACCACCCTGTGACAGTCTCCTGACAGAGTATGTGCAATGACCTAAAAGACCTGGGTACACGACCAGCCGGGCATAGTCAAGAGGGATGTCACAGTGGCAATCCCGGGATGTTGTGGCCCTGGCTGAGCAGATGAAGGGGGTATTTACAAGGGATTATAATGTCTTTACACCTATGGTACCTGATCAAGCCCCCAGGAAATAGATGTAGTGGCTGCCGGGATGGTGACACACCTCACAGGCAGAGCGGGCCCCTGGGGTTTGTTGTAAGAGTCTTTAGGGAATGATAGTGGAGGTTGTTATGGTTCGGGAAATGGCAAGAAGGGCATGGGAAATAACCAGGAGGACACAAAGGGTGCAGTAATTTTACATTTACTGACAGTTCTTAGTAGTTCTAGCCCAGTGGACAGTCCAGGTCCACTCCACCAAGACACCCTTTCATATGCCTTTCCAGGTTGCCCTTTTCTGCGATGGTTTTCACGCCTACTCCTGCCCTGTGCCTTTGTGCTACAGGATCCCAAGCAGGTGGCTGAGAGTCCTGTCGAGCGACGGTCAGTTTGTCCTCTTGCTCTAGGTCTAGCCACCTTCCTACAGAATGTCCACAGTAGCATATAAAGCTCATAAAGTTCAGTGTCTTCTAGTTTCCTGACTCAAACTTGCAGCTTTGTTGCCAGATTGGGGCCGGTCCCCTCTTGCAACCAGTTCCTCCAGCAGTGACCAATATGGCGGTTGTGGATTCAGGGTCCTTCTGGCCAGGGTTCTGTGGTGACCTACCCACTGGTCCCACTTCTTCCCCCGGCGCTAGCCTCCCCTAGAACTCCATCTCTCTTGGTGGTCCTTCCTTGTTCCTCTCACTCCTCCTGACTCTCCCACTAACTCCAACTAACTCCTTTTCCTGTTCTGTTTTCTTTTTCTAACTTTTTCCTCCCACCCCCTTCTTAACTTATTCCCTCCTCCAGCCAGTGATGGGGTCTGCTCAATCTGAGTCTCTTCCGCCCTTCATCCCCAGGTGTGTGTGTCTCATTATTGTGTTCCCATCTTACCTTGGAGTGAGATACCACACCTATGGATTAGGTGCAATACCTCTGTGGCAACCAGTCTGCAGGGGATCCACATATGGTTCCAGGAATTGCATCAGGTTCCAAACACATACCTTAGGCAAGTGTGTTTCCAGGAAGTCTGCAGTTTTGTAGGACCTGGATGACATCAGAGAGTTTGTGACTAGGGAGGAGTCACATTGTAACAGATTAGATACACTCATTGGAGGTATGTGGTTAGCTAGACCCACCCAGTACTCTGACTAACCTGTAAAACCAGCCTTCAATACATTAAATAAGATTTCTGGCACTACAAGTCCCAGTGAAATGATCTGGTTTAATATCACAGCTGATCTCTGTCTGGTCAATACATACCGGCCCTTTACAATATTGCCAGTCGATACCTCACAGAGTGAACCTGCAACACTAGACACTGATAGGCAAGAGTGGCACTGTTTTGAACAGACAATTAAAGTAATACTAAAAAGTGTTCTGGTAGACTGGGAATGGAAATTTGTGTCCGCTTGATAGTATAGATAATCTTTGTCCTGATTAATGGTTCTTTTATTGTGTCTTCCTAGATTTCAGATGGAATTGGCCATGTCGACTTATTAAGAGAAGATCTGATAAAAGCTGTTAAACAACCTGACGATTTGCTGCAGTTCAGACTGCATGTGTCTGTGACCGTCATAACTGAGTCCGGTAAGAGATGAGGATGGGGCACGTGATATTAGGCAGGTCAGCGAGATCTCCGATCTAGGACAGAGGGGAAATGGAAGGATGACGAGTATTAAAGAAGAGGAGAGAATACAGGAGAGGGAAAAAGAAAATGAGGGAAACTGATTGGAAAAATCCAGGGAAGGAGAAAGACATGGCAGAAAAGAGCACCTATGAAAGAGTAATAAAAATAGGGAAGGGACCAGATACTGAAGAAATGAGCAAATACTGATGAGAGAAGCTGCTACAGAAGAGGGGAAAAGATACAGAAAAGAGGAGATATGGAAGAGGGGATTAGATATAGAAGAGAGGAGCGAATACAGGAGAAAGGAGCAAATACAGAAGATAGGAGCAGATACAGAAGATAGGAGCAGATACAGAAGATAGGAGCAGATACAGAAGATAGGAGCAGATACAGAAGAGAGTAGCAGATACAGAAGAGAGGAGCAGATACAGAAGAGAGGAGCAGATACAGAAGAGAGGAGCAGATACAGAAGAGAGGAGCAGATACAGAAGAGAGGAGCAGATACAGAAGAGAGGAGCAGATACAGAAGATAGGAGCAGATACAGAAGAGAGGAGCAGATACAGAAGAAAGGAGCAGATACAGAAGAGAGGAGCAGATACAGAAGAGAGGAGCAGATACAGAAGAGAGGAGCAGATACAGAAGAGAGGAGCAGATATGGAAGAGGGGAGCAGATATAGAAGAGAGGAGCAAATACAGAAGATAGGAGCAGACTTGGAAAAGGGGAGCAGATACAGAAGAGAGAAGCAGATACAGAAAAGGGGAGCAGGTATGGAAGAGGAGAGCAGATAGAGAACAGATGAGAAGATACATAAGAGGGAGAAAGATATAGAAGAGGGGAGGAGATATGGAAGTGAGGAGCAGATACGAAGAGAGGAGGACATACCTAGGGGAACAGATACAGAAGAGAGGAGGACATACCTAGGGGAACAGATACAGAAGAGAGGAGGACATACCTAGGGGAACAGATACAGAAGAGAGGAGGACATACCTTGGGGAACAGATACAGAAGGAAGGAGGACATATCTTGGGGAACAGATACAGAAGGAAGGAGGACATACCTAGGGGAACAGATACAGAAGAGAGGAGGACATACCTAGGGGAACAGATACAGAAGAGAGGAGGACATACCTAGGGGAACAGATACAGAAGAGAGGAGGACATACCTAGGGGAACAGATACAGAAGAGAGGAGGACATACCTAGGGGAACAGATACAGAAGAGAGGAGGACATACCTAGGGGAACAGATACAGAAGAGAGGAGGACATACCTAGGGGAACAGATACAGAAGAGAGGAGGACATACCTAGGGGAACAGATACAGAAGAGAGGAGGACATACCTAGGGGAACAGATACAGAAGAGAGGAGGACATACCTAGGGGAACAGATACAGAAGAGAGGAGGACATACCTAGGGGAACAGATACAGAAGAGAGGAGGACATACCTAGGGGAACAGATACAGAAGAGAGGACATACCTCGGAGAACAGATACAGAAGAGAGGAGGACATACAGGGGAACAGATACAGAAGAGAGGAGGACATACCTAGGGGAACAGATACAGAAGAGAGTAGGACATACCTAGGGGAACAGATACAGAAGAGAGGAGGACATACCTCGGAGAAAAGATACAGAAGAGAGGAGGACATACCTAGGGGAACAGATACAGAAGAGAGGAGGAGATTCAGAAGAGGTGAACAGATGTAAAATAGGAAGGTTAACACTTATGTAAAAGAAGTAAAGGTGTACTGCATGATAGCAGATTTGTAAGTGGGGAGCAAATATTGAAGAGAGGAGCAACATAGAAGAAAGGAGCAGATATTAGAAATAAGATACAGAAGAAAGGAGGAGATACAAAGGTGTGGTATATAGAAGACATACAGAAATGTTTTCAAATTAGCTTTGAACACACACTGCACACAAAACCCGTGCTCTTTAGTGATGGGCGAATCCTAAATTACTCGGAATCGCTTGACTCTAGCGAGTCCGAGCACAGGACTCGCTACTCGTTGCGAGTCTAGCGAGTCCAATGTTAATGAATGGGGAAGCGAGTAATAGCGAGTAGTGTGAGATTTACAAATCGCAGATGTGTCTCGGAAGCTTCAGCCTGAAGCAATCCTAGTTTTGTCATTTATTTGCATTGGACTCGTTTACTTTGCAACTGTAATCGCTGGGAAACTCGCACAGATAAGAGTCCTGTCAGCTCAGTGTGCTGGCTGCCAGCTCCAGGGTCCTAGAGCCCGCCTGCTGCCTGATGTAGCAGAGCTGAGATTGTTCTCAGTCTGCTCATTCCCTGTGTACAGACATGAATGTCTGTGCACAGAGATGATGTAGCAGAGCTGAGATTGTTCTCAGTCTGCTCATTCCCTGTGCATAGACATCTATATGCACATGGGATGTAGCAGAGAGGACATCGCGTTTTGGACTGCGTCGGACGGAAGAGGATTTTTTTAATTAAAGATGGAGTCCCTAATGGCTTTTTTTTTTATTTCTAATAAAAAATTTTCTTTGTGTTGTGTTTTTTTTTAAAACAATTTAATAGAAATTCATGGCGGTCATGTCTAATATTGGCGTGACCGCCATAAATTTCGGGCTTAGGGCCAGCTGATAATACAAAGCTGGCCCTAACCTCTTTATTACCCAGCGTGCCACCGCTACCAGGGCCGCTGGAAGAGCGGGGTTCAGCGCCAGAGGATGGCGCTTCAATGAACGTGCCATCTTCTGGGGCGGCTGCGGGCTGCAATTTGCAGCGGGGGGTGCCCAGAAAGCTTGGGCCTCCCTGCGCTGCGGATTCCAGCCCCCAGCTGTTTAGCTGTACTTGGCTAGACATAGAAATTGCGCGGAGCCCCACGCATTTTTTTTTAATTATTTCATGAAATTCTGAGATTCTGACTCTGAGACTCTGACTCTGACTCTGAGACTCTGACTCTGAGACTCTGAGACTCTGACTCTGAGACTCTGACTCTGAAATTCATGAAATAATTAAAAAAAAATGTGTGGGGCTCCGCGCAATTTCTATGTCTAGCCAGGTACAGCTAAGCAGCTGGGGGCTGGAATCCGCAGCGCAGGGATGCCCAAGCTTTCTGGGCACCCCCCCCCGCTGCAAATTGCAGCCCGCAGCCGCCCCAGAAGATGGCGCGTTCATTGAAGCGCCATCCTCTGGCGCTGAACCCCGCTCTTCCAGCGGCCCTGGTGGCGGTAGCACGCTGGGTAATAAAGGGGTTAATACCAGCTTTGTTATACAAGCTTGTATTAAGCCCGAGATTCTTAATGTCAGGCCACGTTTGACCCAGCCACTAAGAATCTCCAATAAAGGGTTAAAAAAACACAGAGAAAAATTTTTATTTGAAATAAAAAAAAAAGCCATTAGGGACTCCATCTTTAATTAAAAAAATCCTCTTCCGTCCGACGTAGTCCAAAACGCGATGTCCTCTCTGCAACATCCCCTGTGCATAGATAGATGTCTATGCACAGGGAATGAGCAGACTGAGCACAATCTCAGCACTGCTACATCATGTTTGTGAGCAGGCGGGCTCTAGGACCCTGCAGCTGCACAGAGAAGACAGCTGGACTCGGCTCGCAATGTAACAGCAGTTACTTTGCGAGTTTCCCTGCTATCACTGGCACAGTAGCCGAGTCTAATGCAAACAATGGCAATCCTAGTTTTGTCAGCGTTTCTGACAAAACTAGGATTGATATTGATTTGCATTGGACTCGTGCGAGTAAACGCTGGGAAACTCGCAGAGTACCGAGTCCTGCGAGTCCCTTACTACTCGCCGAGTAACGAGTCCTAGCGAGTAGATTCGCCCATCCCTAGTGCTCTTAAGTTTAGTGTGAGCCGATCAAACACTGCCCCCAGCTCGCACTGGACCAAGCAACAAATACCCCCGACCACATTGATGCCCACTCTGGTGTTTGCAAATGTATATCACCCAAACTCCGAACCAGAACAGGTTTGCTCAACACACGGAAGTTTGGCAACCCAAACCATACTGTGGAGGGTTCACTCCTCTCTTTTTCTGATGACAGGCTATTTTTATAAAGCAAGCTTAAAGGTATATTTAAAATGTAAAAAAAAAATCTCCTGTGGGTACTAATATTTTTCAAAGGGACAAAATAATTTTAAAAAAGTAAATTTTAAAAACTTTTCCTATTCAAAATGGGAGACATATTATACCCTGTGTTTCCAAACAACTAAGTGACTGTATCACTAAGACCAACTCTTTCCTTTTCCAGGTGGAGATTTGGTTGAAGCTGAGCTGGGTAGCATATATATAGTAAATTCACCATATAAAATCCTCTTCACCAGGACTCCAAAATTCTTCATACCAGGAATGCCTTTTGAACTCATGGTAAGTGGCTGCACATGGCTTTACTATATTATTGGCATAAAGCCCCTCTACGACACAAGGAGGCTCCAGTGTTATAAATGTCACATGGTAGGTGGGGGAGCCCCGCTACATCTTTTTTATTCAAAACAAGTACATTTAAAATGCATTTTCTAAGTGGGAAATACAGAAGATCATAGATTCCAAAATAAGTCTTATGACTGAGTAAACGACTCACATGGGAGAAATAGGTAAAAGACTACAAACTGCAGCTAACCCAGCCAGTTCCTATACAGACTAGAGATTCAGACCTGGCACTCCCTAGCAGTCCTTGCATAGGCTACAATGACCCTAACCCCAGACTAAACGATGCCAACTCAGACCTTTGCTACCTGAACAGCCGTCGAGTCCTTCATGTTCCTGCTACGGAACCAGAGGGCAGAGCAAGGTGCAATTTACCTAAAGAGGGGAAGGTAGTGCTAATATAGGAAGAGATCATAGAGTGATTAAACAAAAGCCATATAATATAAACTAAAAAGCTAGTGTAAGTCATGCTAGATCGTGTGCTTCCTATCTGAAAAGTGAAGATAGGTGCAGAGCAAAGAACAAAAAGAGAAAGATAAATCTGAGATGGTCTTTTACTGAGTGGCAAAAACAGCAACAGAGTGGGACATCCAAATGAGAATATGATCAGCAGGAAATACCAGCAGGGGAAGGTATATATGCATATAGCCACACCCAATAGGTGATTGGTCAGACAAATGGCTAAATAATCATCACTGATAACCTAAAAGACTAAAGCAAAAATAGCAGATAATAAATGCCCAGGACAAAGTTATCTATTATATAATTGCCGTAGCGACTTCCGTCGGAGCGGCGCTGCTTCCGGTCGCTTGGTTAGCGAGTCCGAGCTGCTTCTCCTGGACTCTCCCCGTGGCCGCGTAGCGGCCAAGGCGACTCACGAAGCAATGCCCGCAAAGCGGGCATTGCGAGTCGTTGCAGCTCAGCGAAGCAATGCCCGCGAAGGGGCATTGCGAGTCGCTACACCGCTAACCAAGCCACCGAAGCCCATACTCCTGTAGTGTACACCGCTATACTATACTACAGTCCCATGCCCATAAGCGCCATGGGACTGTAGTATACCATCGCGCTGTACACTACAGACCCCTGCCGCGACTCGCTACACCGCTAACCAAGCCACCGAAGCCCATACTCCTGTAGTGTACACCGCTATACTATACTACAGTCCCATGCCCATAAGCGCCATGGGACTGTAGTATACCATCGCGCTGTACACTACAGACCCCTGCCGCGACTCGCTACACCGCTAACCAAGCCACCGAAGCCCATACTCCTGTAGTGTACACCGCTATAGTATACTACAGTCCCATGCCCATAAGCGCCATGGGACTGTAGTATACCATCGCGCTGTACACTACAGCCCCCTGCCGCTCTAAGCCACTACGCGCTGCTGTACTGTACACCGCTATAGTATACTACAGTCCCATGCCCATAAGCGCCATGGGACTGTAGTATACCATCGCGCTGTACACTACAGCCCCCTGCCGCTCTAAGCCACTACGCGCTGCTGTACTGTACACCGCTATAGTATACTACAGTCCCATGCCCATAAGCGCCATGGGACTGTAGTATACCATCGCGCTGTACACTACAGCCCCCTGCCGCTCTAAGCCACTACGCGCTGCTGTACTGTACACCGCTATAGTATACTACAGTCCCATGCCCATAAGCGCCATGGGACTGTAGTATACCATCGCGCTGTACACTACAGCCCCCTGCCGCTCTAAGCCTACCCCCTAAGGCACCGCCGCCCCTAACCCCCTACCCCTAAGCCCCGCAGCAGCCCCGACCACCTAACCCCCGACCCGCACCATCCAAAGCCGCCGCCGCCCCTAACCCCCTACCCCCTAAGCCCCGCAGCAGCCCCGACCACCTAACCCCCGACCCGCACCATCCAAAGCCGCCGCCGATACCCCCTAAGCCCCGCCGTCTACCTCCTAAGCCATCGCCGCCCCTACCTAAGCCCCTACCCCCTAAGCACCCTACCCCTAAGCCCCGCAGCAGCCCCGACCACCTAACCCCCGACCCGCACCATCCAAAGCCGCCGCCGATACCCCCTAAGCCCCGCCGTCTACCCCCTAAGCCATCGCCGCCCCTACCTAAGCCCCTACCCCTAAGCACCGCAGCAGCCCCGACCACCTAACCCCCGACCCGCAGCATCCAAACCCGCCCCCGATACCCCCTAAGCCCTGCCGTCTACCCCCTAAGCCATCGCCGCCCCTACCCCCTAGGCCCCCGCCGATACCCCCTAAGCCATGCCGCCTACCCCCTAAGGCACCGCCGCCCCTAACCCCCTACCCCCTAGACCCCCGACGATACCCCCTAAGCCATGCCGCCTACCCCCTAAGGCACCGCCGCCCCTAACCCCCTAAACCCCGCAGCAGCCCCGACCACCTAACCCCCGACTCGCACCATCCAAACCCGCCGCCGATACCCCCTAAGCCCCGACTACCTAACCCCCGACTCGCACCATCCAAAGCCGCCGCCGATACCCCCTAAGCCCCGCCGTCTACCCCCTAAGCCATCGCCGCCCCTACCTAAGCTCCTACCCCCTAGGCCCCCGCCGATACCCCCTAAGCTCCCGCCGCTGTCCCCTGCCCCTGTCGCTAAAGCCCTACACCCTAACCCCCCGCCGTCCCCTAACCTAACGCCGCTCTCACCTAAGGCCCTACACCCGAAGCCCCCGTCCATCACTTACATGCCTTCAAGTCATCTGATCGTCCGTCCGATCGTCCGTCCGATCCTCCGTCCGGCCAGGCGTCCTCTTCCTCCGGCCCCGGGGGTCTTCTCTCTTCTTTCCGCCATCTCCGCCTCTTCGTCCGGCCCCGGGGATCTTCTGTCTTCTTTTCCGAAAATTCCACCTCCGACGTCCTCTTCCTTCTCATTAAGATAGAATGGAGGAAAAATCCCCCATTCTACCTCAATGAAATCTCACGCCGTCTTCTGATTGGTCGCTGGATAATGCCCTCAGCCAATCAGAAGAGCTCCTCATTCAGTTTTCATTCAGGTCCGCCTTTTTTCCCCATTGACATACATTACCGGTGTGTCGGCGATTTTATGGCCGCCCCCCTGGTTCTATTTGTCGGCCCTAAAATCGCGGACACACCGCTAATGCATCTCTATGGGCAGTCAGCTCGACTTCTGATTGGTTGCCGTTCAATCCGAAATCGGGCTGACTGCCCATAGAGATGCATTAGCGGTGTGTCCGCGATTTTAGGGCCGACAAATAGAACCAGGTGGGCGGCCATAAAATCGCTGACACACCGGTAATGTATGTCAATGGGCAAAAAAAAGGCGGACCTGAATGAGAACTGCGTCTCAGTCAAACTTAAAAAAATAAATAAATTAAATAATAAAAAAAATATTTAAAAAAGAATTAAAAAATAATAAAAAAAAATAATTAAAAATAATAAAAAATTCAATAAAAATAATAATAAAAAAATAAAATATATGCTAATAAGATCAGCCCTTTGCGGACCTGAATGAGAACTGCGTCTCAGCCTAAATAATAAATTAAATAATAAAAAAAATAATTAAAAAAGAATTAAAAAATAATAAAAAAAAATAATTAAAAATAATAAAAAATTCAATAAAAATAATAATAAAAAAATAAAATATATGCTAATAAGATCAGCCCTTTGCGGACCTGAATGAGAACTGCCTCTCAGCCTAAATAATAAATTTAATAATAAAAAAATAATTAAAAAATAATTAAAAAATTATAAAAAAATAAATAAAACATAATTAAAAAATAAATAACAAATAATAAATAATAATTTAAAAAAAAATGCTAATAATAATATTACTGCTAATAATAATGCTATTAATGCTAATAATTATGTTATTAATGCTATTATTAATGCTAATAATGCTATTATTAATTCTATTAATGCTAATAATAATGCTATTAATGCTATTAATAATGTTATTAATGCTATTATTAATGCTAATAATCCTATTATTAATGCTATTTATGCTAATAATAATGATATTAATGCTATTAATAATGTTATTAATGCTATTAATAATGCTAATAATGCTATTATTAATGCTATTAATGCTCATAATAATGCTATTAATGCTATTAATAATGTTATTAATGCTATTAATAATGCTAATAATGCTATTATTAATGCTATTAATGCTAATAATAATCCTATTAATGCTATTAATAATGCTATTCATGCTATTAATAATACTATTAATGCTATTAATGCTAATAATAATGCAATTAATGCTATTAATAATGTTATTAATGCTATTATTAATGCTAATAATGCTATTATTAATTCTATTAATTTTAATAATAATGCTATTAATGCTATTATATAATGTTATTAATACTATTAATAATGCTAATATATCTATTATTAATGCTATTTATGCTAATAATAATGCTATTAATGCTATTAATAATGTTATTAATGCTATTAATAATGCTAATAATGCTATTATTAATGCATATTAATGCTAATAATATTAATGCTATTTAATGCTATTAATTAATGTTATTAATGCTATTATTAATGCTAATAATGCTATTATTAATTATATTAATGCTAATAAATAATGCTATTAATGCTATTAATAATGTTATTAATGCTATTATTAAATGCTAATAATGCTATTATTAATGCTATTATGTCAATATTTTATCCTATTAATGGTATTATTAATGCTATTAATGCTAATAATAATGCTATTAATGCATATTAATGCTAATAATTAATGCTATTAATGTTATTAATAATGTTATTAATGCTATTATTAATGCTAATAATGCTATTATTAATGCTATTTATGCTAATAATAATGCTATTAATGCTATTAATAATGCTATTAATGCTATTAATATAATGCTATTAATCCTATTATTTAATGCTATTAATGCTATTAATGCTAATAAATTTATCCTATTGATGGTATTATTAATGCTATTAAATGCTAATAATAATGCTATTAATGCTAATAATAATGCTATTAATGCTATTAATAATGTTATTAATGCTATTATTAATGCTAATAATGCTATTATTAATTCTATTAATGCTAATAATAATGCTATTAATGCTATTAATAATGTTATTAATGCTATTATTAATGCTAATAATCCTATTATTAATGCTATTAATGCTATTAATAATGCTATTAATGCTATTAATAATGCTATTAATCCTATTATTTATGCTATTAATGCTATTAATGCTAATATTTATCCTATTAATGGTATTATAATGCTGTTAATGCTAATAAATAATGCTATTAATGCTAATAATAATGCTATTAATGCTATTAATAATGTTATTAATGCTATTATTTAATGCTAATAATGCTATTATTAATTCTATTAATGCTAATAATAATGCTATTAATGCTATTAATAATGTTATTAATGCTATTATTAATGCTAATAATCCTATTATTAATGCTATTTATGCTAATAATAATGATATTTATGCTATTAATAATGTTATTAATGCTATTAATATATGCTAATAATGCTATTATTAATGCTATTAATGCTAATAATAATGCTATTAATGCTATTAATAATTGTATTAATGCTATTAATAATGCTATAATAATGCTATTATATTAATGCTATTAATGCTAATTAATAATCCTATTAATGGTATTAATAATGCTATTCATGCTATTAATAATACTATTAATGCTATTAATGCTAATAATAATGCTATTAATGCAATTAATAATGTTATTAATGCTATTATTTATGCTAATAATGCTATTATTAATTCTATTAATTTTAATAATAATGCTATTAATGCTATTAATAATGTTTATTAATGCTATTATTAATGCTAATAATGCTATTTATGCTAATAATAATGCTATTAATGCTATTAATAATGCTATTAATGCTTTATTTATGCTATTAATGCTATTATATGCTAATATTTATCTATTAATGGTATTATTAATGCTATTAATGCTAATAATAATGCTATTAATGCTATTAATGCTAATAATAATGCTATTAATGCTATTAATAATGTTATTAATGCTATTATTATGCTATAATGCTATTATTAATCCTATTAATGCTAATAATAATGCTATTAATTCTATTAATAATGCTATTAATGCTATTAATAATGTTATTTAATGCTATTATTAATACTAATAATGCTATTATTAATGCTAATAATAATGCTATTAATGCTATTATAATAATGCTATTAATGCTATTATATTGCTATTAATGCTATTATGCTAATATTTATCCTATTAATGCTATTAATGCTAATAATAATTCTATTAATGCTAAATAAATCTATTAATGCTTATTAATGCTATATTGCTAATGCTATTAATGCTATTAATGCATTAATGCTATTAATGTATATGCTATATAATGCTATAATGCATATAATAATGTTATAATGCTATTATTAATGCTAAATATAATGCTAATATAATGCTATTAATGACTATTAATATGCTATTAATGCTAATATGTTATCTATAATGCTAATAATAATCCATTAATGCATTATAAGCTATTAATGCTAATCTAATATGTATAATGCTATTAATGCTAATTATGCTATAATGGCATTACATTAATGCTCATAATATGCTAATAATGCTATTAATACATGCTATTAATGCTAATAATAATGCTATTAGGCTATATATTATAATGCTATAATATGATATTAATTCAATTAAATGCTTTAACAATAAAATGATGGCTATATTTTTAGATACCCGATGCATTTTCAGGTCTAACACTATAAAATAAACTAATATCAAATATGCACGTTCTAGAATCCCGATGCATTTGCATCGGGCTCACAGCTAGTACTTATAAACAAAGAACTAAGGCACGTCACCGAGAGTCGTTTCACGGTCCGTTTTTATCAAAATAGAACTAGGGATCAGGCCAGGTTCAAGATATCGGCGATGCAGTGCAGAAGGCGTGAGGCAGGTTGGCTGCAGGAGGTCCACCTGGTGACAGTTATCACTCTGGCATCTAAAGGAGGGTGCACCGAGGGTCGCCAGTCCTGGATTACAGGCTGAGTTGGTCCGCCCAACGTGGTGCCCGGAACCTTGTGTACTTGCTATGGCTCAGCAGAAAGATAAGCCAACCACAAAGAGTAGGGTCTTGGGTTTGACCCCTGATGCGTGATAATTAGTTTGGCTACACTACTTTAGAGCAGTTGGGTGCTGTTTCTGGAACAAAATGACCATGCTCTTTTAGTTGTGTTTTTTTCTACTAATTTAGGTTATGGTGATTAATCCAGATGGTTCTCCTGCAAAAAATATCCCAGTGGTGGCAGAACCTGGGCCAGTCGGTGCTAGAACCCTTCCAGATGGAACAGCAAAAATACCAGTGAACACAGGCGCAAATACCAATACTCTGACTATAAATGTGAGTACAATCATATTTATGTGACTAGTTCTCATACTGTTAGCTCCAAGCAAGGACGACATATCACACGGACAGCCATTGCCACTAAACATGGTAGAAAGAGGCCAGTTCCACTTTCTTCCCGTATAGATTCTGCTTCTCTAACTTAGATCATTTGAGTGCTGTCCTTGTGCATATTTCAGTGTTTTCATTTATAGTTGATCAAATATTTATTTTTTATAATTTCATCCTGTGATAACAACCCACAATCTGCCGTATGGCAGACAGGAGCATTTCTAATCAGTCATAGGCTTCAGTACTAAATATAGGATGATTTTTCTATCTGTTTTGCTACAGTTGTGGCCAAAAGTATTGACACCCCTGCAATTCTGTCAGATAATACTCAGTTTCTTCCTGAAAATGATTGCAATCACAAATTCTTTGGTATTATTATCTTCATTTAATTTGTCTTTAATGAAAAAAACACATAAAGAATTGTCCTAAAGCCAAATTGAATATAGTTCCACACCAAACATAAAAAGGGGGTGGACAAAAGTATTGGCACCCTTAGAAAAATCATGTGATGTTTCTCTAATTTGTGTAATTAACAGCACCTGTAACTTACCTGTGGCACTTAATGGTGGGTTTACACGTTTCAATATCGTTGCGATATCGCAATTCAATGGCGCGGGAGCGCGCATTTCGTGCTCGTTTCTCCCGCATCGCATCGGAGGTTTAGACGTTGCGATTTCTGAATCCAACGTCCGTGCGATGTCTACGCCCCCCAACCCAGGAACGACCATTTAACATGGGAGTGAATTGGTGACGTAGAACTTCACATCGGAATTGGGCTGTCACACAGCACGATCCGGCTCCAATCTCCATTCAATATCGGAGCATTGAATAGCACGCTCATTCAATCCCCGATATCGCATTGACATCGTTCCTGCATCGTATTGGACGTTCACATCATACAACGCAGGAACGATATCGGCTCCAACGATTGAACCACGTGACTTTTGATTGAAATTGGACTCCGATATCGCAACGTGTAAACCCGCCATAACAGGTGTTGGCAATAAGTAAATCACACTTGCAGCCAGTTGACATGGATTAAAGTTGACTCAACCTCTGTCCTGTGTCCTTGTGTGTACCACATTGAGCATGGAGAAAAGAAAGAAGACCAAAGAACTGTCTGAGGACTTGAGAAACCAAATTGTGAGGAAGCATGAGCAATCTCAAGGCTACAAGTCCATCTCCAAAGACCTGAATGTTCCTGTGTCTACTGTGCGCAGTGTCATCAAGAAGTGTAAAGCCCATGGCACTGTGGCTAACCTCCCTAGATGTGGACGAAAAGAAAAATTGACGAGAGATTTCAACGTAAGATTGTGCGGATGGTGGATAAAGAACCTCGACTAACATCCAAACAAGTTCAAGCTGCCCTGCAGTCCGAGGGTGCAACAGTGTCAACCTGTACTATCCATCGGCGTCTGAATGAAAAGGGACTGCATGGTAGGAGATCCATGAAGACCCCACTTCTTACCCCGAGACATAAAAAAGTCAGACTGGAGTTTGCCAAAACTTACCTGAGAAAGCCTGAAACGTTTTGGAAGAATGTTCTCTGGTCAGATGAGACAAAAGTAGAGCTTTTTGGGCAAAGGCATCAATATAGAGTTTACAGGAGAAAAAAAGAGGCATTCAAAGAAAAGAACACGGTCCCTACAGTCAAACATGGCGGAGGTTCCCTGATGTTTTGGGGTTGCTTTGCTGCCTCTGGTACTGGACTGCTTGACTGTGTGCATGGCATTATGAAGTCTGAAGACTACCAACAAATTTTGAAGCATAATGTAGGGCCCAGTGTGAGAAAGCTGGGTCTCCCTCAGAGGTCATGGGTCTTCCAGCAGGACAATGACCCAGAACACACTTCAAAAAGTACTAGAAAATGGTGTGAGAGAAAGCACTGGAAACTTCTAAGGTGGCCAGCACATACAATATAGGAGAAAAAGAGCAGGGGTTTGTCCGCGCTAGACCACAGGGAAAACCGAGGATGCAAGCAAACCTTTATTTACACTCAACCCAACGCGTTTCGTGGCCACCTGGGCACTTCATCAGGGCAGAATATTGCTGCTCTGATGAAGTGGCCAGGTGGCCACGAAACGCGTTGGCTTTAGTGTAAATAAAGGTTTGCTTGCATCCTCGGTTTTCCCTGTGGTCTAGCGTGGACAAACCCCGGCTCTTTTTCTCCTATATTGTATGTATCTGCATCCCGGGATCTGCAGCGGCCAAAACTTTTACAGGTGGTTGTGACTCTCACAACCATACCAGGTGAGTGGATTACCTTTGTTAATAACACGCTGGTGTCCCTCATTTACTGCCTTAGTGCGCTCCCCCTCTCTCTAAATTTTTTGCAAGGTGGCCAGCAATGAGTCCAGACCTGAATCCCATAGAACACCTGTGGAGAGATCTGAAAATGGCAGTTTGGAGAAGGCACCCTTCAAATATCAGGGACCTGGAGCAGTTTGCCAAAGAAGAATGGTCTAAAATTCCAGTAGAGCATTGTAAGAAACTCATTGATGGTTACCGGAAGCGGTTGATCGCAGTTATTTTGGCTAAAGGTTCTGCAACCAAGTATTAGGCTGAGGGTGCCAATACTTTTGTCTGGCCCATTTTTGGAGTTTTGTGTGAAATGATCAATGTTTTGCTTTTTGCTTCATTCTCTTTTGTGTTTTTTCTTTGAAGACAAATTAAATGAAGATAATAATACCAAAGAGTTTGTGATTGCAATCATCTTCAGGAAGAATCTGAGTATTATCTGACAGAATTGCAGGGGTGTCAATACTTTTGGCCACAACTGTAGATAGTATTCTTCTTCTTTACAGGTATATTGTGCTGGTACATAAATGTACACCTCTATATACTAGTGTATTTCTGTATACCTGTATATTAAAGGTATAAAGCAGTGAAGAAATTATTTATCCTACCAAAATAATAAATTATGAAAATCAACTATAGTAATGAAAAATAAACATCACAAACCAGCAAATTGTCAGATCTTGTGATTGTGCAAGTCATTTGCACTCCTGGGCATGCTTTGCCTCCACATTGGGTTGGCCGTCGCCCTCTGCTGACCATGAGGGGCGGGATGTCACATTTGGGAGGGGGGGGGGCAGAGCCTGCACAAGTGCTGCTCGCTCTGACCGGTAACTATATATCAGGGGTGGGGAACTCCAGGCCTCAAGGGCTGGAGTTCCTCACCCCTGCTATAGGTGAACCCCGATTGTCACTCAGGGCCCTCGGGATTCCGGCTCATCCTGGCATTAGCTGTTGCCAGTGGATACAGAATATTGTGTCCGGTGGGACAGTCAAAAGGTGGGAGGTTCCCTCTGCGTCGCTCTCCTTCTGAGGTTATGTGGGCAGAAAGTGGGAAGTGGGCATTGCCTCAGTGCATCTCGTGTATGCTAGGAGACCGTTTTAAACCTGCTACATATTTTCCTTGGTTGCTAATTATTCAGTTATGTTGGGTTTCTAGGGCAGTGCTTAGTGCTCTTAGACTTACTGCTGTGTTCCAGCTTTAGCTTTAGTTTACTGTTGTGGTTCAGATTTAGCTTCAGTTTACTGCTGTCATTCAGCTTTATCTTTAGAGTACAGTGTGGTTCAGCTTTAGCTTTAGTTTACTGCTGTGGTTCAGCTTTATCTTCAGTGTACAGCTGTGGTTCAGCTTTATCTTCAGTGTACAGCTGTGGTTCAGCTTTATCTTTAGTTTACTGCAGTGGTCCAGCTTTAGCTTATGTTTTTTGCATTGTGCTTTGGTGTTTTTGGACCTGCTACTTGCTGTATGTCTGGACCCCAGCCTCTGTACTGTTAGTGGCATGGGAAGGGCTGTGCCAAAGCATCCCCCCTTGCCAGGACCAGCAGGCAGGTGAAGTTTATCCCCAGCCCTCCAGGGTGGGCGGCAGTGCGATGGCTTGTGCCAAGCATCACTGACCCCCTGGAGCTTACTGTTGTACAGCTAGTCACATCCCATCACCAAGAGTTACATAAATAACACAGACATAAAGGGGACCTCTGAGGAGATTTAAAAAAATGTGTACTGTCCCTGCCTCACACATGATGAAGCTCTAGGGTCTATATATCATTTTTAAATCAATAAAATCATATCTGCTCCTCAGCTCTCACCCCTCCTTCAGGGGACAGAGACATTCAGTCATGCATAGTGCTAATGTTTCAGGGGACAGGAACCTACCAAGTTGATATGGGGTAGGGGAGACCATGGCAGTGCTGAATCAATCAATGCAGTGCTCTGCCTCTGCTCCTAGCCTGATACATGACAGTACACATTATGCAGTATCATATTATTGTACAGCAGAGGATCACAGCATGTATTTATATCTGCTTGGTGACACAATTGTTATTTGAAGGGAAAACACCCTTGTTCATATATTACATGGGATGGTATATCTGGGGTATGATTGTAATGTCACCAAAGGGCAGGCGGCCACACCCCCTGTTCATACAGAAGTATGAGGGAGAAGTAATGCAAGATGATCCTGAGCCCCCAGGGTCCACACCTCCTGGCACTGCTGCTGCATGAGGCTGAATTTGTCGGTCCCCAAAGGGAGGCGTGAGAGCTTAGGAGCAGATATGATTTTATTGATTTATAAGCTATCTATAAGTCCTAGAACTGTAGTGTACAGCTAACCTTCATTATAGGGCAGGGCAGGAACAGTACAAAGAACATCGATCTCCCCAGAGTTCTCCTTTAATGGATATCCCTGTCACCATAACTAACCATATTGTACAGTTGTACAGTGGACAGATTATTTCTGGTGATTGGTAAAAGATGTAAAAAAAAGAAGAGTTTCTTTTAAATCCCCGCCCCCCATAAAATTTAACACAAAGGTAAATATTACATACAGTGTATATATAGTAAATTAGTAGCCCATCTCACCAAAAACAAGCAAAATAGAAAGTTATGTCAGAATAAAAAAAATATGAGCCATGAATGACTGAAAGAGCAACTGGTCATTTCAGCAAGTGCATCAAAGTAATTTAATTGAACAAAATTACTTTATCCTCTTTAATCTATTGCAGTCATCATATTATATAGTTCTGTGTAAGAACAATTGCTCATTTTGCCTTTCTACCCAGAAAACTCTTCTCTTTTCTCTGCTTTAAATAAAAACAGGAAACTTCTCATCCCTTCATAAATCATTTGTATCTCCAACTCTTGACCCAGCAGCTACCTTCTCTCCCTGCCAGAGCCTTTTTCAGTGACATATGACTCATGTAGGGAAAATAAACCTATTGTTTCTATATATAGAGCTTAGAAGGACTCAGCTACTCTGTTTTTAATCACATGATGTCATAGAACTAATGGAAAAGAGAAGGATTAACTGGGTAGAAGGGCAAAATGAACAATTGTAGGTACACATTGATACGATGATTGTAATATATTAAGAGGATAAAAACATCTAAGTGAGAGCTTCTATAATATGTAAAAGACCATAGACCATAGGTGGCACTGTGTCTGAAATATAGCAGCCCTTTATTTTTATGCATTCCCTGTTAAATATCATTAGATTTTTTTATTGTTTATGTAACTTTGCCTTCTAGGTGAAAACAGCTGTGCCCAAATTACAATCCATAAGACAGACTTCAGAAACACTCTCTGTGAAGGCGTATGAAGGATCCCGTGGGCAGCACAATTACTTACACATCAGTATCAAGAATAATCAGATAAAACTTGGAAATCAAGTTTCTGTAAATTTTGTCAACCTGAATAAAAATGGAGAAATTCAGAAGCAAATATTACAGTTTACCTACCTGGTACGGAAAACTGCAAGTGATAACATAGGTCAAATAGCTACTATGATACTGCTCCTTTATGCAAGAATCAAACTACTATAATACTGCTGCTATATACAAGAATATAACTACTATAATACTGCTCCTATGTACAAGAATATAACTACTATAATACTGCCCCTATGTACAAGAATATAACTACTATAATACTGCCCCCTATATACAAGAATATAACTACTATAATACTGCTACTATATACAAGAATATAACTACTATAATACTGCCTCTATATACAAGAATATAACTACTATAATACTGCCCCCTATATACAAGAATATAACTACTATAATACTGCCCCCTATGTACAAGAATATAACTACTATAATACTGCTCCTATATACAAGAATATAACTACTATAATACTGCCCCTATGTACAAGAATATAACTACTATAATACTGCCTCTATATACAAGAATATAACTACTATAATACTGCTCCTATATACAAGAATATAACTACTATAATACTGCCTCTATATACAAGAATATAACTACTATAATACTGCTCCTATGTACAAGAATATAACTACTATAATACTGCTCCTATGTACAAGAATATAACTACTATAATACTGCTCCTATATACAAGAATATAACTACTATAATACTGCCCCTATGTACAAGAATATAACTACTATAATACTGCCTCTATATACAAGAATATAACTACTATAATACTGCTCCTATATACAAGAATATAACTACTATAATACTGCTCCTATGTACAAGAATATAACTACTATAATACTGCCTCTATATACAAGAATATAACTACTATAATACTGCTCCTATATACAAGAATATAACTACTATAATACTGCCTCTATATACAAAAATATAACTACTATAATACTGACCCTTATGTACAAGAATATAACTACTATAATAATGCTCCTATATACAAGAATATAACTACTATAATACTGCTCCTATGTACAAGAATATAACTACTATAATACTGCCTCTATATACAAGAATATAACTACTATAATACTGCTCCTATATACAAGAATATAACTACTATAATACTGCCTCTATATACAAAAATATAACTACTATAATACTGACCCTTATGTACAAGAATATAACTACTATAATAATGCTCCTATATACAAGAATATAACTACTATAATACTGCTCCTATGTACAAGAATTTAACTACTATAATACTGCTCCTATGTACAAGAATATAACTACTATAATACTGCCCCTATATACAAGAATATAACTACTATAATACTGCTCCAATATACAAGAATATAACTACTATAATACTGCTCCTATATACAAGAATATAACTACTATAATACTGCTCCTATATACAAGAATATAACTACTATAATACTGTCCCTATGTACAAGAATATAACTACTTTAATACTTCCCCTATGTACAAGAATATAACTACTTTAATACTGCCCCTATGTACAAGAATATAACTACTATAATTCTGCCCCTATGTACAAGAATATAACTACTATAATACTACTCCTATGTAGAAGAATATAACTACTATAATACTGCCCCTATATACAAGAATATAACTACTATAATACTGCCCCTATGTACAAGAATATAACTACTATAATACTGCTCCTATGTACAAGAATATAACTACTATAATTCTGCCCCTATGTACAAGAATATAACTACTATAATACTACTCCTATGTAGAAGAATATAACTACTATAATACTGCCCCTATATACAAGAATATAACTACTATAGTACTGCTCCTATGTACAAGAATATAACTACTATAATACTGCTCCTATGTACAAGAATATAACTACTATAATACTGCTCCTATATACAAGAATATAACTACTATAATGCTGCCCCTATATACAAGAATATAACTACTATAATACTGCCCCTATGTACAGAATATAACTACTATAATACTGCTACTATATACAAGAATATAACTACTATAATACTGCCCTTATGTACAAGAATATAACTACTATATTACTGCCCCTATGTACAAGAATATAACTACTATAATACTGCTCCTATATACAAGAATATAACTACTATAATACTGCTCCTATATACAAGAATATAACTACTATAATACTGCCTCTATGTACAAGAATATAACTACTATAATACTGCCTCTATGTACAAGAATATAACTACTATAATACTGCTCCTATGTACAAGAATATAACTATTATAATACTTCCCCTATGTACAAGAATATAACTACTATAATACTGCCCCTATGTACCAGAATGTAACTACTATAATACTGCCTCTATGTACAAGAATATAACTACTATAATACTGCTCCTATGTACAAGAATATAACTACTATAATACAGCCCCTATGTACCAGAATGTAACTACTATAATACTGCTCCTATGTACAAGAATATAACTACTATAATACTGCCTCTATGTACAAGAATATAACTACTATAATACTGCTCCTATATACATGAATATAACTACTATAATACTGCTACTATATACAAGAATATAAACTACTATAATACTACCCCCTATATACAAGAATATAACTACTATAATATTGCAAAAATCAGCAAAAAAGTCAGCACCACCAGAAATTAGCTTGCAATAAAAACAGTGCAAATGCACATATTCCTTTCATACTGTACATTATTATAAAATTGAGATATTTGGCAAAATATTGATCAATCTTTTAAGCCACCCCGCCATATCAACGCAATCTTATCAGGGCGGTCTTACTATGGTCTTAGACCATAAAAATCAGTGTTTGCCTGGAGCATCTCAGAGACCTGCTCCCATGGTGCCAGACTGGTGCAAGTGAATTAAGGCAACTGAGGCCCTGCACCGGGAGCTGACACCACATATGCCTGGGCTTTTCAGAATTAACCATCACCACACTTTGAATAAAGGTGGGGCAATCCCTAGCAAATGGAGCTTGAAATAAACTGATTATAAAAACAGAATCTGAACAATTACAAGTACTAAGAATTGCCATCAATAACACAGATAGAAAAGCAAGCAAAATCTGGTGTTCAGGGCACAGTGGGGGTCAGCCACAAACCAACAACAAAAATCAGCAGAAATCCAGCATCACCAGAAAATAACTTGCAATAAATACTGTGACACATCTATTACACAGAACATAGCAGGGACACATATATAAGATTATCTCAGCACAGGAGATGTGGTGTGATCAGAACATGTCCGTGTACGGTCAGACACATCCATTACACAGTACATAGCAGGGACACATATATAAGATTATCTCAGCACAGGAGATGTGGTATGATCAGACCATGTCCCTGTACGGTCAGACACATCCATTACACAGAACATAGCAGGGACACATATATAAGATTATCTCAGCACAGGAGATGTGGTATGATCAGACCATGTCCCTGTACGGTCAGACACATCCATTACACAGTACATAGCAGGGACACATATATAAGATTATCTCAGTACAGGAGGTGTGGTATGATCAGACCATGTCCCTGTACGGTCAGACACATCCATTACACAGTACATAGCAGGGACACATATATAAGATTATCTCATCACAGGAGATGTGGTATGATCAGACCATGTCCCTGTACTGTCAGACACATCCATTACACAGTACATAGCAGAGAGGACATATATATGATTATCTCAGCACAGGAGATGTGGTATGATCAGACCATGTCCCTGTATGGTCAGACACATCCATTACACAGTACATAGCAGGGATACATATATAAGATTATCTCAACACAGGAGATGTGGTATGATCAGTCCATGTCCCTGTACTGTCAAACACATCCATTACACAGTACATAGCAGGGACACATATATAAGATTATCTCAGCACAGGAGATGTGGTATGATCAGACCATGTCCCTGTACGGTCAGACACACCCATTACACAGAACATAGCAGGGACACATATATAAGATTATCTCAGCACAGGAGATGTGATATGATCAGACCATGTCCCTGTACGGTCAGACACATCCATTACACAGTACATAGCAGGGACACATATATAAGATTATCTCAGTACAGGAGGTGTGGTATGATCAGACCATGTCCCTGTACGGTCAGACACATCTATTACACAGTACATAGCAGGGACACATATATAAGATTATCTCATCACAGGAGATGTGGTATGATCAGACCATGTCCCTGTACTGTCAGACACATCCATTACACAGTACATAGCAGAGAGACATATATATGATTATCTCAGCACAGGAGATGTGGTATGATCAGATCATGTCCCTGTACAGTCAGATACATCCATTACACATTACATAGCAGGGACACATATATAAGATTATCTCAGCACAGGAGATGTGGTATGATCAGATCATGTCCCTGTACGGTCAGACACATCCATCACACAGTACATACCAGGGACACATATATAAGATTATCTCAGCACAGGAGATGTGGTATGATCAGACCATGTCCCTGTATGGTCAGACACATCCATTACACAGTACATAGCAGGGACACATAAATAAGATTATCTCAGCACAGGAGATGTGGTATGATCAGTCCATGTCCCTGTACTGTCAACACATCCATTACACAGTACATAGCAGAGAGACATATATATGATTATCTCAGCACAGGAGATGTGGTATGATCAGACCATGTCCCTGTATGGTCAGACACATCCATTACACAGTACATAGCAGGGACACATATATAAGATTATCTCAGCACAGGAGATGTGGTATGATCAGTCCATGTCCCTGTACTGTCAAACACATCCATTACACAGTACATAGCAGAGAGACATATATATGATTATCTCAGCACAGGAGATGTGGTATGATCAGACCATGTCCCTGTATGGTCAGACACATCCATTACACAGTACATAGCAGGGACACATATATAAGATTATCTCAGCACAGGAGATGTGGTATGATCAGACCATGTCCCTGTACGTCAGACACATCCATTACACAGTACATAGCAGAGAGACATATATAGATTATCTCAGCACAGGAGATGTGGTATGATCAGACCATGTCCCTGTATGGTCAGACACATCCATTACACAGTACATAGCAGGGACACATATATAGATTATCTCAACACAGGAGATGTGGTATGATCAGTCCATGTCCCTGTACTGTCAAACACATCCATTACACAGTACATAGCAGGGACACATATATAAGATTATCTCAGCACAGGAGATGTGGTATGATCAGACCATGTCCCTGTACGGTCAGACACACCCATTACACAGATACATAGCAGGGACACATATATAAGATTATCTCAGCACAGGAGATGTGATATGATCAGACCATGTCCCTGTACGGTCAGACACATCCATTACACAGAACATAGCAGGGACACATATATAAGATTATCTCAGTACAGGAGGTGTGGTATGATCAGACCATGTCCCTGTACGGTCAGACACATCTATTACACAGTACATAGCAGGGACACATATATAAGATTATCTCATCACAGGAGGATGTGGTATGATCAGACCATGTCCCTGTACTGTCAGACACATCATATACACAGTACATAGCAGAGAGACATATATATGATTATCTCACACAGGAGATGTGGTATGATCAGACATGTCCCTGTACAGTCAGATACATCCATTACACATGTACATAGCAGGGACACATATATAAGATTATCTCAGCACAGGATGTGGTATGATCAGATCATGTCCCTGTACGTCAGACACATCCATTACACATACATAGCAGGGCACATATATAAGATTATCTCAGCACAGGAGATGTGGTATGATCAGACCATGTCCCTGTACTGGTCAGACACATCCATTACACAGTACATAGCAGGGGCACATATGTAAGATTATCTCAGCACAGGAGATGTGGTATGATCAGACCATGTCCCTGTATGGTCAGACACATCCATCACACAGCACATAGCAGGGGCACATATATAAGATTATCTCAGCACAGGAGATGTGGTATGATCAGACCATGTCCCTGTACTGGTCAGACACATCCATTACACAGTACATACCAGGGACACATATATAAGATTATCTCAGCACAGGAGATGTGGTATGATCAGACCATGTCCCTGTATGGTCAGACACATCCATTACACAGTACATAGCAGGGACACATATATAAGATTATCTCAGCACAGGAGATGTGGTATGATCAGACCATGTCCCTGTACTGTCAGACACATCTATTACACAGTACATAGCAGGGACACATATATAAGATTATCTCAGCACAGGAGATGTGGTATGATCAGATCATGTCCCTGTACGGTCAGACACATCCATCACACAGTACATACCAGGGACACATATATAAGATTATCTCAGCACAGGAGATGTGGTATGATCAGACCATGTCCCTGTATGGTCAGACACATCCATTACACAGTACATAGCAGGGACACATATATAAGATTATCTCAGCACAGGAGATGTGGTATGATCAGTCCATGTCCCTGTACTGTCAAACACATCCATTACACAGTACATAGCAGAGAGACATATATATGATTATCTCAGCACAGGAGATGTGGTATGATCAGACCATGTCCCTGTATGGTCAGACACATCCATTACACAGTACATAGCAGGGACACATATATAAGATTGTGGGTAGGGTCACATTGCAAACATAAATTGCATTCACCGCATCCGGATTCGGATGCGGTGAACGCAATGCCGAGCACACACATTTTTGTACAAAAATGTGTGCTGAATACCGGACTGCGGTCACCGGATGGCTCAGGATGTGTAATCCTGAGCCATCCGGTAACTGCAGAGTTTGCGGTTCCCGGCTCAGCAAACCTAGTAAAGAGTTAAAATAGCTGACCTAAATGACTGTTAGAGGTCTGTAGGGGGGCTTAGACCCCCCTACAGACCGGCCGCCCACTTCTATAGTGTTCTTCTACAATTTCTTACTGTGCACGGGCGAGGAGCCGTGCATGTCAGCCAAAGTTGCCCCTACCCCCCGTATCACTATAGAGGGGTGCATACACCCCTCTATTACAATTATGCTTTTATTATGTGTTTTACATAAAGAATTGTCACAATTGCATTGTAAGTATATATTTACATGTTCCGGAGCCAGAGAGCAGGGAATTCCATGGGCGGGGCTGTGTGCAGTAGCCTCCGCCCTCTCCTTCTTGTTGGCCGCCCCCTCTGGCCGTAATCCAGTCTTGTGAGGGCGGGCACGTCGTTAAAGGGGCGTGGCTAACTAAGTGCCACGGATAGCCACGCCCCTTTAACGACGTGCCCGCCCTCACAAGACTGGATTACGGCCAGAGGGGGCGGCCAACAAGAAGGAGAGGGCGGAGGCTACTGCACACAGCCCCGCCCATGGAATTCCCTGCTCTCTGGCTCCGGAACATGTAAATATATACTTACAATGCAATTGTGACAATTCTTTATGTAAAACACATAATAAAAGCATAATTGTAATAGAGGGGTGTATGCACCCCTCTATAGTGATACGGGGGGGTAGGGGCAACTTTGGCTGACATGCACGGGCTCCTCGCCCGTGCACAGTAAGAAATTGTAGAAGAACACTATAGAAGTGGGCGGCCGGTCTGTAGGGGGGTCTAAGCCCCCCTACAGACCTCTAACAGTCATTTAGGTCAGCTATTTAACTCTTTACTAGATTTGCTGAGCCGGGAACCGCAAACTCTGCAGTTACCGGATGGCTCAGGATTACACATCCTGAGCCATCCGGTGACCGCAGTCCGGTCCCTGGAAACGCTGCGAAAACTGCAGCCTGCATGATTTTAAACGCAGGCAGCAGTGCCGGATCCGGCCACCGGATGGCTTGTGAAGCCATCCGGTGTTTTGCATAGGCTCCTATGAGGAGCGTTTCCTGGTCCGGTTTTGAGCTTTTTGAAAGCTCAAAACCGGATCAGGATTTTACAAAAAAAACGGAAATGTGACCCTACCCTATCTCAGCACAGGAGATGTGGTATGATCAAACCATGTCCCTGTACTGTCAGACACATCCATTACACAGTACATAGCAGGGACACATATATAAGATTATCTCAGCACAGGAGATGTGGTATGATCAAACCATGTCCCTGTACTGTCAGACACATCCATTACACAGTACATAGCTCGGACACATATATAAGATTATCTCAGCACAGGGCCATTTTATTAATTACGGTACATCCAATTGTGAAATATATTATTATTCCAAGATTTATTGACTTTAAAATAACTTTGTTTGTGGGAGCTAAGTTTCAATCTCATTTTCATAGTAAAATATGTATATACTGTAGGACTATGGATATGTATCAATAATATTTGTGTTTCTTATCTTGTCCCAGATACTCAGCCGAGGAATGATAGTGAAGGTGGGCAGACAGGCGCGTGTGTCCGGTCAGGCTTTGGTCACCATGCCTTTGCTCATTACAGAAGACTTATTACCGTCCTTCCGCATTGTGGCGTATTACACCATAGGGGAAGAGATTGTGTCGGACTCCATTTGGGTGGATGTTGTAGATGACTGCATGGGAACGGTAAAGAGGCTTTATTCATGAGAAAATTCACATTTATTAAGTTACCATATGAAAAAAATAAAAAAGTATTTATTTGACGTATATAAATTTGGATTTAGAATTAAATTTTAGAATTATTTTAATTTCTGACATTAAATGTAAATATTAATTTAAATTGGAATATAATTTGAATAATGTGTTATTAATAGATTAAATAATAATTTATTTAATATTATCATCATAATAGAAAATTAGTTTAATTTATGGGTTTTTAGATTAATTAAACTAGAAATGTAAAATAAGGTAAATAATAATAATAATAATAATAATAAGTAGTGGAAGTATTACAATAATAGTAAAATTTGTTTAATTGAGGGATTTTTAGATTAATTAAACCAGAATCTAACATAAGGTACGGTAAGTAATAATAATAATAATAATAATAATTAATTATTATTATTATTATTATTATTATTATTATTATCATCATAGTAGTCAAATTCGTTTAATTTAGGGGTTTTTACATTAATTAAACTAAAAATCTAATATTAGGTAAGTTAGAATTTTAGGAATGCACTATGTATGTAATTTTAGTTTATCTAATTGTATTTAAATCTACAAAAGATAAATAATATAATAGCAATAATAATTATTTATATAATAATAATAATGTTTATTCATTTATATAGCACTATTAATTCCATAGCACTTTACATAACGCCAATATGTTCCCAGCACTTTACATACCATAAATGTGTTTGTTCTTTATTTTAACCTTTATTTTTTACCTTACCCCTGCGGTAGTAAAGAACAGCAATGACTGTCTAGCTGCAGTTTCCAATATCATGTCCACTCTCTATTTGAAACTAAACCTTTCCAAATCTGAACTTCTGCTCCCCCCATCCACTAACCTCCCTAAATCGGACATCTCTCTCTCAGTTTGTGGCACCACGATAATGCCTAGGCAGCAGGCTCACTGTCTGGGTGTTATGTTTGACACCGATCTCTCCTTCTCCTCCCACACACAATCTCTCGTGCATCTTGTCGCTTACACCTGAAGAACATCTCTAGAGTCCACCTTTTTCTCACCATGGAAGCAACAAAAACCCTCACCGAGGCCCTAATCCATTCCTGCCTTGACTATTGCAATTCTCTATTAAGCGGCCTCCCTCTCACCAGACTTTCTCCTCTCCAGTCCATCCTTAATGCAGCAGCCAGGATCACCCATCTGGCCAATCGTTACTCAGATGCCTCTGCTCTGTGCCAGTCATTGCACTGGCTGGCTATACACTACAGGATCAAATTCAAACTGCTTGTTCTCACCCACAAAGCTCTTCACAGAGCAGCACCCCCCTACATCTCCTCCCTCATCTCTGTCTATCACCCCACCCGTTCTCTACGTTCTACAAATGACCTTCGACTAACATCTGCACTAATCCGATCCTCCCACTCCCGGCTCCAAGACTTCTCCAGAGCTGCACCAAACCTCTGGAATGCGTTACCCCAAGAAATCAGGACTATCCACAACTTGCATGGCTTCAGACGATCCCTAAAAACACATCTTTTTAAGGCAGCCTATCATACTCCCTAATAGAAGTCCTTTGCACTGTAGACAGTGAATGGGCTATCCCTCTGGACATTACTCTTCTACAAACTCCACCAAACCATAAAGGTCTACACAGACTGTATAATGACCATCCATGTAAGCTTAGTTCTATGCCCCATTTCCTCAAGATGCCTGGACCATCAGTGCAATAAGCCCCTGTACCTTGTGTAACTCCTATCCCGTTGTAGATTGTAAGCTCTTTTGAGCAGGGTCACCTTCATTTCTTGCTTTATTTTTTGTATTTTCTTTTTTACATTGATTCTATGCCTATTGTTTTGTATCCAATTATTGTACTGTATTTGTTCTCTACTGTAATTACTTACTGTATTATATTTTCTGTACTCTAACCCTACATTGTAAAGCGCTGCGGAATATGTTGGCGCTATATAAATAAAGATTTATTATTATTATTATTATTAAAATGTGGGCCCGATGCTCTTGCATTGGGAGGGCGGCAACATAATGATGGGGTCGGGCTCTGTGGTTCTGGGGGCGGTGGCCGTCTCTTCCCCTTGTGTCTCTTCCCCGTTCTCTCTCCCAATGTATGTGAATAAATGTATTTTTAGTTAAAAACCTGTTTCTGTGGGGGTGTTTATTAATAAAATGTTTAATTTACTGGTAGAAAATGTGTAGGGCTTTGCTGTATTTTCTATTGCCAGCGTAGGTAAACCAAGTGCTGGCTGCCAGACTGGTAAACCAAGTACTGGCTACTGGGGGGTTGACTGCCAGACTGGTACTGGCTGCCAACCCCCCTGCCTGGTGTTACCTTGGCTGGCAATGAAAAATACAGGGAAGCCCTATTTTTTAAGTTATCTAAAAAAATAGTAAAATAAAATTGGCGTGGGCTCCGCCATATTTTTTATTGCCAGCCAAGGTAACCCAGGCAGCTGAGGGCTGGAATCCTCAGTGTGGTAAGGCCTAAGCGTTCTGGGCCTCCCACGCTGAAAATTGCTGCCAGCAGCCGCCCCAGAGTTGGCACCTCCATAAGAGAAGCCAAAACTGGCGGTTACCCTGCTCTTCCAGCTGCCATGCAGTGGTGGCAGACTAGGTAATAAAGGGGTTGTTGTCAGCTTTTTTTGCAGTTGATATCAAGCTGTATTGCTAATGTCAGTATGACAGCTGGCCGTTAGCAATACTTTCAGTAAAGAGCTAAAAAAAAACATAACACACAGAGAGAGAGAAATATTTTATTACATACAAAATAGACAGAAACACCTTGTTATTCATTTTATTAGCTCACAACAAGTTCCTATCTTGCAGTGGGGCAGTGTGATGCATCATATGACCACCATCTTTGTATACCTTAGTGTCCAAAGATGGCTGCCGCATGTGTATGTGTGCTTGCATGTATGTGTGAGCATGTGTCTGTATGGGTGTGCGTATGTGGGCGCGTGTGTGTGCATGTACTTGCATGTGTATGTGTGTGCATGTGTGTGTGCGTATAAGTATGTGTCTGTATGTGTGCGTCATTATATTCATATGTATGTGTATGCATGTGTGTAAACATGTGTATGTGTGTATGCATATGTATGCGCATGTGTTTATGCGCATAAGTGTATGTATGTGCATGTTTGTGCATATATGTGAGTATGTGTGTATGCATGTATGTGCATATATGTGCCTCTATGTGTGTACGTGTGTATGTGCACTCATGTGCATGTGTGTGTGTATTTGCATGCGTTTATGCATGTCTATGTACATGTTTGTGTGTCTATGTGCATGCATGTGTATATGTGTCTGTATGTGTGTATGTGCACATGTGTGTGTGTGTGTATGTACATTCATGTATGTGTATCTGCATTTATATGAATGTGCATGTGTGCATGTGCATGTGTGTACGTGTGTGTATATGTGCGTGTATGTATTTGCGTGCATGTATGTGCATGTGTATATGCAATGGCCGCAAGGGTCAGGGGGTACTCGGTAGCTGGGCCGGCTGATTTTTTGGGAGGACATGGTGACTGGTTGTGCAGTAAAGGGAGTATTTACAGGAGAATTAGAAGTCTATTCGTGACGCCACCTGTGGTATTTGGCCAGGGATGGCCAATGCTGCTGATTTGGGACCTATGGGGCAAATGGTGCAGCTGCCGGGATGGTATCGCTCCCCACAGGTGTAGTGGGGCCCCAGAGATGGTTTATTAGACTATGGGGTTGATGGTAACAGTCGTTTGGGTGCAGAACGGAGGGCGCGGGAAATAATCGCAGAACAAAGAAGGGTGCAGTTTCCTTTACCTTTACTTGGCAGGTGGTGGTGCAGTCCAGGGCACTGGTCACCATGTGTTAGAAGGGTCCAGTCAGCCTGGAAGCATTTGGGGATCCACCTCGCCAGGTGGATTCGGAGGCCTTTTTGCTGTGCTTTCCCTTTTGGGTCCCTGCTGCTTGTAGCTATGCTGTTGCCCTCCTCTTACATGTTCGTTCCTATCCCATATGGTAGACAGCACAAGTCTTCCATGGGCACCACCTTGCTGATGGCAGCTCCGGACTCTCGATGCGCTGTAGTGCTGCTGGGTCTGCAGTGCAGCCAGTAGGCTTGCTGCCAAGCCTACTGTCCTCCAGGTTCGGTTGCCGGGACATATAGTACCCGCGCAATCAAGGACTCTGGTGTCCTCTATAGCGCATATCTGGGGTGAGCTCACTCGCAGCTCCCCTCCCCAGAGTTCTCTCCTACACATCCTCTCTTCTCCCTTTTCTCAGACATTCTCCCTAACCCCTCCTCTGTGTTGGAAACAGGGAAGCTCCCTTCAACCTAGTTTAAGAGCTCCCCTTTTAGGCCCAGAGTCAGGACTGGTGTGCAAATGCTGGGTGTTTCTTAACATGGGGACATCCTCCTGCTTCCAGGCATGACATCACTCCCTGTGAGGGAGGCAATGTCACTGTGGCATCCGGACCATTGGGGTGCCACATATATATGTGCGTGGGGACATTATACTCTGTGTATGTATGGGTGGGGACATAATACTGTGTGTGTATTGTGACCAAAGTGATCACTAAGTAGGTCGAGGTACACTCACTTGGCAGCAATAGTTAAACATATAGCCATGCTTTTCCAAACAATAAATCCATTTCTGGTTTATTGCACCACCATAAACCACTCCAGAGTAAAACCATGGGCTTTTCTTCCCCTGTGGTTATATCCGCACAGTTCAATAACCGACACCCGTCAGTGCACACAACTCCCCATGCTCTGAGTTATCTGTTAACAGATTTGCAGGTTTCACAGACTGGCTTCATATGGGTCCTGTCTATAGTCCAGACCCTCAGTGTCCTCCTGGACTTTAAGGAGCTTCAGACAGCTACAGACTCGCACTAGCTTACCATGTGTTGCAAACAGGAAACAGGACCTTTGCTAATATCACAGACCATGTAACATAGAGGGAGTCAGCTTATGTCCAATGTGACACACCCACGGGGAGCTACATGGCCAGCCAGGACACAACCCCAGCAGACATTTTACCAATGCAGCGATCTGCTGCATCACAGTATGCAAGTATATGTATGTGTGTATGCATGTGTATGTATGATAATGTAAAAAGTGTTTGTACCGTGTTAGCCAGTAGATAGAAAAATATTAAAATCTGAGAGTCCCCCGTGGTTGATACCTTTTAATAGACACATACATATATACATAAGCAAATGAAACAACCAAAAAAAAAACAACAGTCTTAGATGCTGTAGTAAATGTGACAGGCAGGTGACATAAAACAGAGTCAGGCTAGGTAGGAAGAGAGGGGCTGGGGAATTGAAACTAAAAGTCTAAGATAAGCGGAACAAATTGTATTATTATTGTTATGGTTAGTAGTCTGTGTAGAACTGAAAATACTTAATGAGTTGAGGAAAGCAATAAAAGGAAGCGAGGGTGTTCACATACGAAGTGTCAAAAGTTCATTGTCCTCAAAATGGAGATGTGATATCCCTTAATGTCTTTTCAATTTATATAAAAACGCATGAATCTGTGATGTCCCCAAATGTCTATTCATGTTCTATAAAAAGCCATGAATCCATGTGATACATTTAATCCTGTTTTGAATGTGTCAAAGGTCGTTATCAATTTGTATTCCCAAATTCTTCTCTCTCTCTGAGATTTGAAGTTGCTTTTTAAGATGAGCAGCCTCATATCGGTTTCACTGTGGTCAGAGCTGGAAAAATGCTTGGCTACAGGTAGGTCCATACGCTTTTCTTTTATTGAGTGGCGATGAGAATTCATTCTTGTCCTGAATTTTTGCCCAGTCTCCCCTATGTACATGCCACCTGTTGGCGCTTCTGACAATGATGTTTTTTTAGATTCGGAGGTTTTCTAAAACACAAGAGTGGGGGATCCGGAAATATTGATTTTAGTTTGTCATCTTTTTGTAGGAGTGGTTGCAGTTTCCATGCGGCTCCTCTTAGCACCTCCAGACTTGGATTGTAGGTGACTATGAGAGGAACTCTGTTGTTTTCTTCTCTAGTTTTGTAATGTAGGAGATGATTCCTTGATATTCTGGTGGCTCTTGTAATCTGGTTCTCGATTGCTCTTTGATGGTAGCCCTGGTTCAAAAAGGTCTTTCTGAGGTCCTCAAGGTGATTGTCTCTATCTGTAGGGTTGGAACATATCTGATTGTATCTGATGGCCTGGCTATACACAATAGAGTTTTTTATGTGTTTTGGATGAAAACTGTCCAATCGGAGATATGTTGGACGGTCAATTGGCTTCCGGTACAGGGGTTTCATTGTTCTGTAGCTTAATGATGGTATCCAGAAAGCTGATTTCAGTGCAGGAGTAGTTGAGTGTTAAGTTGATGGTGGGATGAAACTGATTAAAGTGTTCATGGAACGTCTTCAGCTGTCCAGATGATTAAAATATCATCGATATATTGGTAGTAGGCCAGAAGCCTGATAGGACGAGGATAAAAAGTCACCTTCAAGCTTGGCCATGAAAAGATTTGCATAATGTGGTGCCATTTTGCTTCCCATTGCTGTGCCAGTCTCCTGTAAATATATGTTGTCGTCAAATGTGAAGTAGTTGTGCATGAGGACACCAAATAAGGGTCAGTAGGGTCAGCCGTCGTGGTACGGGGACATCAACATAAGGGTTTTTTTACATGTTGAAAATCCGTTGCTAGGCAGGGCAAGCTAGGGAAAGAACAGGGTCATTGGTATCCCACTTTTCCCCTTCTTGTGTGTATCAATTGTTTGACTGCACAGGTTGGGACTATCGTTCCCTTTGTTTTAAACAAATCAATAAAAGTTACATTTTAGAAGTAATACCTTTGCTGAAAAATGCTGAATATTATAGGATTACTTATATCTATCTCTTCGGTGAGTATATAGTTGTGCACGAGGTTGAATTTTTTAAGCTTCACCACAGAGTCAGTATCAATCCCTGTGTTTTCCAGGAAGGTTTTGCAGGCATTTAATCCATCCTGGTGTGGGATGTTGCTGTACAGAGATTCCACATCCATGGTGGCGATGATGACTCCTTCTGATAGAGAACCTATTGCTGACAGTTTTTCAATAGGTCAGTTGTGTCCTGAATGTACCTGGGTGTCTTTTTTACCAGGGTTTGAGAACACCCTCTACCCACCCAGAAATTTGTTCGGTGAGGATGCCCACACATGAAATTATGGGTCTTCCTGGATTTCCTGATTTGTGAATTTTGGGAGGCATGTAGAATGTGCCTGTTCTTGGACTTTCTGGTATTAGGTCACCAGCTCTTCAGGATATGTCAGGTAGACAAGAGACCAGCCTGTTTAATTCCTTGTGATAGTCCTGTGTGGGGTCAGACTGCAATTTCTTGTAATAACGTGTGTCCGTCAGTTGTCTGTTTGCTTCCTTCAGGTAGTCAGATTTTTTCATCATGACTATTGCACCACCCTTGTTGTCCAAATATCTTTATTGAAATTTCAAGGGAGGGGGGAGGGGAGGGAATTAGATACATAAATAAAGAGGGAGGGGGAGGGGGGAGGGGAAGGGTAATAAACGTAACAAGTAAACAAACCAACAAATAACATGAACGGTACAAGTCGTAAGTACATATGCAAATTCAAATACAGCGCTCGTACAAAAAGAGAGAAAATTGGAAAGGTACAAATGAATATCCGAATACTGAATAGTCCAAACACACTCTATGCATTTTGTCGCAAATCGTAATGCAAGCTTGAAAGCATTGTGGGGAAGAAACAGTCAAATCATCAATTTTTACGTCAGCGGCCTATTGCAGGAGGGATGGGGAAAAAATTGTCAACCATGTCTCCCAACGCCCTATGAATTTTGGGAACCTGTTTGCGCGTATAGCGAAGTTGTACTCGAAAGTACAGTGAGTCGACACTCTTTCAATCAGGTCATCCACTGTGGGGGGTTCTGGTTTGTTCCACCTCGAGGCTATCAGGACTCTAGCAGTCAAAATAATGTGGGATGTTAAGAAGCGTATGTGGTGAGGGAGGTCCTCTGTGCCAATCAGTAGTAATATTAATTCTGGGGTGAAGTTTATTTGAATCCCAGTGACGTTTGTAATTAGAGATTTGACATCTCTCCAATAATTGGTCAGGACAGGACAGTGCCAGAAAATATGTGAGAGGGTTCCCAGGTTTCCACAGCCTCTCCAGCAAGATGGGTCGTGATTGGGGTTCATATGATATAGTTTGATAGGGGTATAGTACCATCGTGAGAGGACCTTATAGTAAGACTCGTGAAGGGTGGCACAAGATGAGCTGGAATACACTGTCTTAATAGTTTTAGCCATTTTCCCCAGGTCCACGCGGATACCCAACTCCTCCTCCCAAGCTCCAAAGAATGAGAGGTTTAGTAATTCGACTTCTTCGTTGAAGATTCTATAGAGAGAGCTCGTTTCCCAAAGGGAGGCTTTCCGCGGGGTGTTTATAAGTTCATCAATTACTTGCGGAGCTGTGAGTTTGAGATTGTGAGTGCTGAGGTAATTGGCTATGACTCTCCAGTTAGTTCGGTCATCCCTGGTGAGGGGAATTTGTCTTGGAGGATGTGGAAGGGGATGATAGAGTTTCCTGAAAGCAGATCATTAACATAAAGAATCTCCTTATCCCTCCAGAGAGAGAGGTCCAGGTTCGGCATCAGAATTTCAAGAGTTTCTAGAGGGATTTTGTTGAGAATGGAAGAAGTATAGTATTTGGCTGCCTTTTTGACAAGATCTCTCCAGGCTAGAATAGTTGCTCTATTAATTGGGTGAGTAGGAGGAGGTTTGGAGGGATTTATTAAATAAGCCATGATTAGAGCTTTTTGATTATTGTTATTGATCGTTCCTTCTATAGAGATCCAGGGCGAATCGTTCGGGCGTATAAGCCATTTTTGTGAGAGTTTGGCGATGGATGCCAAGTAGTAGTTGTGCAAGTTGGGAACTCCTAGGCCTGCTACTCTCTTGTGCCTCTCGAGGGATAGTCTGGCCACTCTTGGGCGCTTATTGAGCCAAATGAACGCACGGAGTTGTGATTGGAGTTTAATGAACCATCTCTTCGGGATGAACAAAGGGATGGATCTAATTATGTACAAGAATTTCGGGAGCAGTGTCATTTTGAAAGCTTCAATCCTGCTCAGCCAGGACAGTTCAACTTTTGAAAGACGTAAGTAGGCCTGATGGAACGAGTTAAATAGGTTTGTTAGGTTCGTCTGTACCGTGGCTGAACAGGGTTTGGTCAAAGTAATCCCTAAATAAGAAATCTCCTTTTCCGTCCATGTATAGTTAAACTCTTCTTTGAGGTACTTGAGTAGTGTTTCCTCTATATTAAAGTCCAGGATCTGGGATTTTATTTCGTTTATTTTGTAGAAGGAGAGCTGGGAGAATCTCTCAATGACCCTTGACAGGTGCCTGAGAGATTTGAGGGGATTGGTAATTGAAAGGAGGATGTCATCTGCAAACAGAGATATTTTGTGTTGGCGTTGATTTAACGGGATTCCTCTAATATTGTCATTGTCTCTGATGCTAGATGCAAGTGGCTCAATGAATAGGGCAAAGAGGATAGGGGAGAGTGGGCACCCCTGCCTCGTGCCATTTGTCAAGGGGAATTTTTGAGACAGGAAATTGTTAGAGTATACTCTTGCTGTGGGATTGGCATACATTGATGATATGAAATGAAGGATATTGCCTTGGAACCCAAACCTTCGCAGGGTGCGAAATAAGAAGTTCCACTGGACCCTATCAAAGGCCTTCTCGGCATCTAAGGCCAAGAAGGCTGAGGGTTGTTTTGAATTCTCTATAGAGGTGATTAGATCCAGGGCTCTCCTAGTGGCGTCAGCCGTATTACGGCCTGGGATGAACCCTGCCTGATCAGGGTGGATTAATTTGGTGATGTAATTTTTGATTCTATTAGCTGCTATTTTAGCTAAGAATTTCGTGTCCGAATTCAGGAGGGAGATCGGCCTATAGTTCTTGGTATCTGCCGGGTCTCCCTTTCCTTTGGGTATCACCGTAATAACAGCTTCGAGCATTTCAGGTGGTAGGTGTCCGTGGGTAGCAGAGTAATTGGCCAATCTGGTAACATACGGGGACAATAAATCTGTGAAGGTTTTGTAGAGCTCATTTTGGAATCCGTCAGGACCGGGTGATTTGCCCACTTTCGATTGTCCTATGACTTCTGAAATCTCAGATGTCGTGAACGGTAAGTTGAGGTCCAATAAGTCACGATCTGTAAGTGAGGGCAGGTCAAGGTTGGTTAGGTAGTCAGTGATATCTTGATCCGAGGGTTCCAAAGTGGAGGGGTTATTTTTCAAATTGTAGAGGGAGGTGTAGAAGTGAGCAAAGGTATCGGCTATATCCTTCGGGTGTTTAAGAGTTTGGCCAAGTGGGTTCCTAATCTCTTTAATTCTGGATTTCAGCTTCTGGTGTTTAATTTTTGCTGCTAGGAGTTTGGAGGGTCTATCATCAGAAAAGTAATGGTTGGTTTTGAGAATTTGGGAGATCCTGTCATATTCGGAGGATAAGAGGGATTTTAATTCTGACCTGAGTTTCAAAATGTCCAAGGAGAGATCGGGACTAGGACTAGATGTTTGCTTTTGTTCCAGATTGTGTATCTGGTTCACCAAGGTTTGTGTTTTTTCTCTGTTTTTCCTGTTATGCTGTGCGTTCAGTTGTATCATTTTGCCTCTAAGAACAGCTTTGAAAGCGGACCAGAGTATAGGGGTTGAAACATCCTCCGTATCATTTACCTTGAAGTAGTCTACTATGGTTTTTTCGATTTCCTTTTTATATGCTGGGTGAGTGTATAGTAGACTGTTGTTTCTCCAAAGTCTTTGAGAGGTTACTATCGGGCCAATCTTGAGTTCAAAAGTAACAGGTGAATGGTCGGACCAAGTTCTAGTACCAATTGAGACCTTGAGAAACTTGGAAAGGGTGAAAATGTTGGTGAGGATAAGGTCAATTCTAGAGTAAGATTGGTGGCGTTTGGAAAAATATGTGAATTCTAAAGACGTGGAATTGAGACATCGAAAGGTGTCGTATAGATCGTTCTTAATCAGCCATGGATCCAGTGACTCCAAATGCTGTCTGGATTTGGTAGAGGAGTCAAGTGATCCATTGGGAACTATGTTGAAGTCCCCGAAGATCACCAGCTCTCCTTTTTGGTTAGTGTTGACAATCCTCATAAGCTTGTTTAGGAATGTTACTTGCCCTTTGTTTGGGGCGTAGACATTGACTAGGGTAAAAATATGGTCATTTAGTTTGCATATTAGAATCAAATATCTGCCGTTCGGGTCCTCAAATGTGGAGATTTCCTCGAAGGAGATAGTGTTCTTGATCATTAGAGCTACTCCCCATTTCTTTTTCGAGTTGTTTACACAACGAATGTTTTGGAAGTTTTTGTTGCTGAATTTCGGTGGCTTAAGGGAAGAGAACTTAGTCTCCTGCAGACCTACTACATCTGCCCCGGTCTCTCTAAGAAGTTTCCACAGAAAATATCTCCTCTGGGGAGAATTAAGGCCGTTAACGTTCTGTGACAAGAATTTAAGTGACATACCCTACAATTGTCGTGACGAAGAAAGGGCTCAGAGTGTGAGAGCGACTAGATAAGGGGATCCTTTCCATTGTTAACGCAAACAATACATTGGTGGTAGAACTGAAAACTTTCTCTAAATCTATTTTAGTGCCAGGTGAAAAGTGTAAACTTGTGACCACAACTTGACCCATAACGGAGGGAATCTAATTAAGATTACGCTGAACTACCTCCTTGGGTGGCTAAAGTTATGGCTATTCTCTTCAGCCTTTCTGTTATGGATATGATCCAATTAAGATATGATGATTCCTAGATCCCTAAGAACCCTCATTCCCTCTTCTACTTCAAGTATAGTTGTGGATTTCCCCTGATGGTGGAGAATAACTTTGGTGGGATTGAATCCCCATCTGTATTGGACACGGTTGTTTTGGAGCAGGTTAGTGATTGGAGTAAGTCTCCTCCTCTGGAGCATGGTTTCTCTGGAGAGGTCCGCAAAGACCTTGATATTGTCGTAGGGTCCAGGGAGAGTTTTTTTTAATCGAAGATAGTCCAGAAGTTGTTCTTTGACATGGAAGAAATGAAATTTCATTATGACGTCCCTGGGGGTCTCAGGTTTCAGGGATTTAGGCTTGGGTAGGCGGTAGATCCTGACCACCGTTGTGTCGAGATCCGTCAGGGTAGGGATCGTGCGTTTTAGGAGATCCTTAATGTACGGTCCCAGTTGGTCGCTTTTTACAGACTCTGGGATTCCCCTAAACTTAAGGTTCTGTCTCCTGTCCCTATCCTCCAGGTCCGTCATTTTATTTTTCACCGTTCTAAGTTCTTCTTTGAGGAGATGGTGCTCTTTTTCCAGTTTGTCATGTTTATTCTTCAAGTCAAAGATGTCTGACTCGTTTTTGTCAGTCCTGTGGGAGACCGAATCTAGAGAAATCTGGAGTTGATCGAATCTGGAGTCTAACTTCTGACTGAATGCGGAGAAAATACCTTTGAAGAAATTCTGGTCGATGGGTTGGGTCCAGTCGAATGTGTCCAACGGATTGGATCCCGATATGGGTGGGCCTTCCTTCCTCATACGCTGCTTAGCGGGACTTGCGCTGGGAGAAGCTTCAGCCTCCTCATCTGAGCCGTCCAGAACTGCCAGTTTCTGCAAGGAGGTCTTCTTTGTGGCCATTTCCTTCCTTTTTTGTTTCAGAGTTTGCGGGTCGTCGGATTTACAATCGTCCATTTGTTCCTGTACCTGGGGCCAAGGGTCCTTTGTTGTGGCCTGGGGGACCTTGATCGGTGTTTCTGCGTCGAGCGCATTACCTTGGATTCTGAAAGAATGGGTTTGGATTTTCCAGTGTTTGTTTTAGGAGTGGTCATATTAAAGTAGGTAAGCTTAAGAGGAGGAGCGGGCACCCACGTGTACTAGATTGCTTACTGACTGGTATAAGGTCAGTCAGGGGTTTGAGAGATCAAAATGGAGGTGTTATAATGGTTAAAGGGGGTGGTTCAGTTCTGGGTAAGAATGTTTAAGCTAGATACAAGTGAGAACAGGTGATTGGACTGCTAGAATCCCGAGCCTAGGGGTGTAGGGTTGTATGTGTATTCTTAATCCCCTGTTGTCCAAAGTGGTGTCCCTGTGCTCAGAGTGAAGTCAGAGTACTTCGAGTGAGAGGGAGTATCAGGGGTTACCTAGTCAGCCGAAAGGCTGAGTCAAAGGGTCTGATAATCTTGTAGGTTCACTGACAATGGAGGTTATATGATGGTGTTGTAGAGGTTGGGGTTAAGGCAGGTTGACCAGTGGACACTAGCTGGCTATAATCTCAACTAATAATCCAAATTCCCCAGGTGATTGAACAGGTGGAATATCGCCTTTCCCAAATGCAATAGGGAGCCCACAATCTATCCCCACGTATTACGGAGCGATTAATTATACACCACTATAGCTGTGCACACGGCAGAAAATCAGGTTGAGAAATTCTGTAATGCTAGTATTTCAATAAATTGTTAAGACAATAGTTTCATCAGGGGGAAAGGGCTGTCATATATTATGCTTACAAATTGTAGATTGGTTCAAGTAACAGCGAGCCAGAGGTAGGTAGTGGTATCTTAGTACAGAGTATGTTTCAGACTTATAAAGGCTGTTTCTCACTAGTTAACAGAGGTATAATTAATGATTTGAATGGTTAAGGTGTGACAGTGGGCACTCCATATACTAAGTGTGAGAGGGCAGAATGTTCCTAAGGAAACAGAGGCACACTGTCCTTTGTAGGGGAAGGACCCTCGTTGGAGTATGACGTGTTTCTATGTGAGAGGTGATCAAGAAGTAGGCAAATAAGATATAACTTATCTATTACAATACCAATGCAGACAAAGATGTACCTCAGCCGTTTCAGTAGTGGAGAAAAGTAGTATATAACAAAGAGGTTAGCCAATAGTCGTGCAGTTAGAAGCAATTAAAGGGTAGATTAAAGTAGAAGTAGTGAAACAATCCAGTCTGCTGAAGTATGAAGTGAGCCAGTAAAAGTAAAGGAGGGGGGGTAGTAGTGTGGAGAAGCAAGATAAGATAAGAAGAGAGAAAGCAATAGTCGTGGGGTTGCGATATGGGGTTTAAAAGATGTGTTAGGAGTGAGTTAAAATAGTACTAGTGTAGTACTTCGTCTCCAGGTAAGAGGTGATGCACAGAAGTGAGGAATCAAGGAGAATTAGTGTTGAGTTAGAATGAGGGGAGAAAGGGAGGAGAGAAGACGTTTGCAGAAAGTAATAAGGTAGAGAGGTCTAAAACATTCAGGAGAACCACAAATTAGAAACCAGTCTTACATGTACGAACTTATACCATAAGAGGAGACGGTGAGGATGAATGATCCCAAATGAGGACCTCACAAAGGTCCCCTTCTAGAGGTGTACAGAGAGTAGGTCCCGACGTCGTCCAGTGATCTTTGCAGTGAGTAACAGTCTCAAAAGCAGGGTGGAAGTAGATCCAGATGTGTCCAGGTGTACTTCAAGGGTCTCCACCAATTAACCCAAGTCGCAGAAGGTGATGCTGGGGTTCAGATGAAGAGGGGTCTCAGGGAAGTGTCTCACTGGTTGGACCCCATCGACCGTGATGTCAGATGGACAGACTCCAGATGTCGTCCAGTTAGGTGTACAGTACTAGGTAGGCTCCAGAGCTTAAACTAGGTGAGTCGTGGTGGGAGCAGTGGGTCTTCTCGAGCTGTTCTGTGGTACAGAAAGGAGGGGGCTGGGTGCAGATGGGAGATAGGTATCCCTGTCACAATGTGCTGCACTGTGAATGATGAGCCGCTGTCACATTGAAAGTCGCAGCAGTGCTGCAGATGGGAGGGGGGGGCTCCAGAGGCACAGAGATCCTCGGAACAGTTCAGCTCAGGGCACTCACCGCAAACCGCGCCGCCAATAGTCAGAATCTCAAATGCAGGGAACAGGCATCGGGTGCTCAGGTATAGCCCACCCACGGCACCAGTCTCTGAGGGTGCAGGGTCCACAGCTGAGGCAAGGGGGAATATACCACCTCCTCTGCTGCAATTAAGGGTTATGATGGAGGTGAACAGCTTTGCAGGGGAGCCTCGAAACAGACATGTGCAGTTACAGACCAGAGACGGTTACCATGACAACCCCTCAGGCCAGGCCTCTGGGAGCAGCAGTAATGGAGGGAAACCGAGATTGCTTGCTTACCAGCTCCTCTGGGCCCCGGAGGTCCAATCCAGTTGTAAAATAGGAATCAAACAGTTTCAATAAAGAGTCAGGTCCTGAAGATCCCTACATGATCACACAGAAGTGGGATCCAGCGTTGTATTCCACATGGGGGGTTCCAAACTCGGTAATCCAGAGAGAAATGAAGCTGGAAATAATCCAAAGGGATCTAGAAGGGTTCAGAGGTGTAATCCAAGTGGATCTAGTTGATTTGATGAGAATTCTGGCCCAGGATCAGGCCAGATTCCTGTAGATTTAGGCTGGAGAGCAGGAGCCTCACCTAAGTGTGTCTGCTCAGCATGAGGTCCCAAGCCACGCCCCCTTGCACCACCCTTGTCTGCAGGTTTAATGATGATTTCTTTGTTAGTTTTCAAAGACTGTATGGCTCTTCTCTCCTCGGCATTGACGTTGGATGGTCGACTCTTGTGTGTATTTATGATAATGGATTTTACCAAATGTCTGAAAGTGTCTATATATTTCTCCATATGGGAGTTATGCTTAGGATCAGGTGTCCAGTCTGACCTTTTCTTGATTGTCAGGATCTTTCTTCATACGGCCCAGTTGAGTTCGGAGTCCCCTTTGTCACTGCAATATTCCCTTAGGCATAGTCTCCTGAAGAAGTCCTCCATGTCGATGCACAGTTCAATTTTATCCACAGCTTTAGTAGGACAAAATGAGAGTCCTCTAGAAAACACAGCAAGTTCCACTCTGTTGGGTTTGTAATCCGAAAGGTTGATAGCACAATTAGATGCTTTCTGACAGGCAGGGGCGTATCTAGGGAGGTGCAGCCGGACCTTGTGCCCCGGGCGCAACTCAGCGGGGGGGTGCCGGCGGCAGATTGTATGTGGGGCCCGAGTGGTCGGCACTTCCGGAGGAGTCTGCACCCGCCGCACTATAATACCCCCTGCCGGCCGGGAGCAATGGTACCGCCCTCCTTGACGTCACCGGACATGCCTCAGCGGCCATCTTTGTACTCCAGCAGGATCCCGGAATTGTGAGGTAATGCAGGAAGCGTGTGATGTGCAACCATGGGTGCACAATAGGGGCGCGGCGGGGCTGAAACCGTCAGGCAAGCACACACCCCTCCCCCCCCCCGGTCCTCACCTGCTCTGGCGGGGGGGGGGGGGGGGGGGGGCGCAATAATGGATCTGTGCCCCGGGCGCCGGCAAACCTAGTTGCGCCGCTGCTGACAGGAGTAGTTGTCCAAATTGTCAGGATTTGTCCATGTTTTGTTTGTATTGAGTCCTGAATTGATGCACAGTCTGTGTAATTTCTTTACCTTGTTCTGAATCAGATGAGTTTGTAATTTATGGTAATGTTGTTGTAGATTATGTTCCATGGCTTCTGTAAGTGTGTTCCTCCGTGTTTCCAAATCCCTCTGGATGTTACTTTTGATGCTGTAGAAGACATGCAAAAGGTCGTTCCTTAGTCTCTCCGAGGTCCTGTGGCAAAGGTTTCGTGCATACTGAGTGTTATAGGTGTGCAGAAGTGGATTTGTAATCCAGAGTCCTTTGGGAATCAGATTCTCCTTCTTGCATTTAGAAAGAAAAAATATGTCACTGTCCAGTTGTGCACGTTTCTTCAGAAGTGTCTTTAAATCCGTAAAGATTCGGTACATTCCGGTATCTTCCATTCTGATAAGGTAAAAAATGTTTGCACCGTGTTAGCCAGTAGATATATATATATAGATTTATATTGCAATCTGAGAGTCCTCAGTGGTTGATACCTTTTAATGGCGAACTGAAAACATGGTAAACATAGCAAGCTTCCGGGACACTGTGGACTCTTCTTCAGGCAGATAATGACACAGATTCTGAAGACACATACATTTATACATAAGCAAATGAAACAAAAAAAAACAAAACAGTCTTAGGCTGCTTTCACACTACGATTTTATCAGTTCCGATGCTGTCCGATAAAAATCGGACAGCATCGGACCGATTTTCGGACCCCATGCAACCCTATGGGCATCGGACCGAATCGGATGTGCACTAAATGCCATCCGATTTGGTCCGATCCGAATCTGTCCGATTTTTTTTTCGGTGCAAAAATCGGAGCTTGCTCCGATTTTTGCACCGAAAATAAAATCTGACAGATTCGGATCGGACCAGATCGGATGGCATTTAGTGCACATCCGATCCGACCCGATCAATTTGACATGGGGCCCTTTGGAGCAGGGTCCGAGGAAACATGTTATGTCTCCTCGGACCGATTTTAGTGTACTGAGCATGCTCAGTACACTAAAATCGCTCCAAAAGTGAATGAATGGGTTAATTAAAAAAATAAAAAACTATGCTCACCTGTCCACGAGGCCCACGACGTCTCCCGGCATCTCCGGTGTCTCCAGGTATCTTGCCGTCTGTGCTGATAAGACCTGCCGTGATGTCACAATCACATGACTGCCAGGAACCAATAGCCGGCAGTCATGTGATTGTGACATCACGAGAGGTCCTGGCAGCACTGAAGACAGAACAGCCAGACACCGGAGACGCGCGGGACCGTGCAGGAGTCGTGGACAGGTGAGAAAGGAGAGGAGGAGAGGGGAGGACAAGAGGAGAGGAGGAGGAGGACAAAAGGAGAGGGGGAGGACAAGAGGAGAGGAGGGGGACACATGGGGGGGCCGGAGGACACATGGGGGCAGCACATTGAAGGACTGGGGATGGACTCATAGGAGGACCGGGGGCCAAGAGGGGAGGACCGGGGGTGCAGAGAGGAGACACAGGGGATAAGAGGGGAGACACAGGGGATAAGAGGGGAGGACCGGGGGCCAAGAGGGGAGGACCGGGGGCCAAGAGGGGAGACACAGGGGATAAAGGAGAGGACCGGGGGAGAGACATGACAGCTCTCAGGGAGCGATCTGACAGGAGGGCGGGCATTCTATTTTCTGTCGGAATCGGGTGCCTATTTGGCACCCGATTCCAGGCATCAGAGGAATCCGATGCTGTCCGATTTATATCGGACAGCATCGGATTTTACAAAATCGTTATGTGAAAGTAGCCTTAGATGCTGTAGTAAATATGACAGGTGACATAAAGCAGAGTCAGGCTAGGGAGGAAGAGAGGGGCTGGGGAATTGAAACTAAAAGTCTACGATAAGAACAAATAGTTTTATTGTTATGGTTAGTAGTCTGTGGAGAACTGAAAATACTTAAATGAGTTGAGGAAAGCAATAAAAAGAAGAGAGGGTGTTCACATAAGAAGTGTCAAAAGTTCATTGTCCTCAAAATGGAGTGTGTTGTAAGATGTGATATCCCCTAATGCCTTTTCAATTTATTTAAAAACGCATATGGTCAGTGAGGACCTCTCTCTTTTGTAGAGTGTAGGCATCATTCTCTATCCCTTAGAGTTTAAGCTCTTATAGTCTTAGCGGGTCTTCTCTCTTTCTCTCTATCCTGTAGAGTGTAAGTGCTTATGGTCAGTGTGGTCCTCACTCTCTCTTTCTCCTGTAGAGTGTAAGCCCTTATATCCAGCGGAGTCCTCTCTATCTCTCTGTCTCTCTCTCATCTCTCCTGTAGAGTGTAAGCTCTTATGGTCAGCGTGGTCCTTTCTCTCTCCTGTAGAGTGTAAGCTCTTATGGTTAGTGGGGTCCTCTCTGTCCTGTAGAATGTAAGCTCTTATGGTCAAAAGGGTGCTCCTTGTCTTCTGTAGAGTGTAAGCTCTTATGGTCAGTGAGGTCCTCCTTCTCTCTTGTACAGTGTAAGCTCTCACAATCAGTGGGGTCCTCTCACTCCTGTAGAGTGTTAGCTCTTATGGTCAATGGGGATCTCTCTCTTCCATAGAGTGTAGGCACCACTCTCTATCCCGTAGAGTTTAGGCTCTTATGGTCTTTGAGTTATAGTCTCTTATATTCCACTCTTACAGTCAGTGGAATCCTCTCTTTCTCTCTCTCTCTCTCTCTCCCTCCTCTGTCCTGTAGAGTGTAAGCTCTTATGGTCAGTGGGGTCCTCTCTCCTGTAAAGCGTAAGCGCTTATGGTAAGTGGGGTCCTCCTTGTCTTCTGTAGAGTGTAAGCTCTTATGGTCAGTGTTGTCCTCTTTCTCTTCTGTAGAGTGTAAGCTCTTGGGGTCAGCAGGGTCTTCTCTCTCCTGTAGAGTGTAAGCTCTTATGGTCAGCAGGGTCCTCTCTCCTGTACAGTGTAAGGTCTTATGGTCAGTGGGTCCTCTCTATCTCCTGTAGAGTGGACCCCACTGAGTGTAAGGCCTTATGGTCAGCAGCGTTCTCCTCGTCTTCATATATTATGAGAAATTACAAGCGTTCTAGTATTACTATTTGTGCAAATGTATTCATTTATTAACCACAAATCAAATTTTTTAGGAAAACTTGGCAAATTCAGATTTCAAATGTCTGTTGATCTCTAAAATGATATCAGATTCCTTCCTTTCTTATTGGGGTCTAAGTGGTGCTGCAGGAAATGTTTTAACTGTCATAGAAAAGTATATAAAACTCATTTGTAAGGGTAAAGAGCACACAATCACAGAATCAAATATGCAATGGATATTCAGGATTATTATATGAAAGGCAATTCACTACATTAACAATTTATCCTTAATTGTACTGTTAATATATTTTTTTATATTTTCCCACAGCTGGAGATAAAAGCAAGCGAAACAACGGCGAAACCCGGAGAAGAAATAACATTTACACTGAGGGCAGATTATAATTCTAGTGTTGGACTTGTAGCGGTGGATAAAGCCGTCTATGCCCTGAGCAACAAATATAAGATGACCCAGAGCAAGGTGAACTATTGATATTATTGTCATCATTAGTTGTATTATTATTATAATTGCTAGCTGTACAACCTGGCTTTGCCCGGGCTAACCTGAGGGGGTAGAGCCAAATTCATCCATGAATGGGTGGGGCTAACCGGAAGGGGTGGATCCATATTTACCCAAGAAGAGGGAGGAGCCATATTATTTCAGGAGGGGGATGGGGTTATGTGTGGACATCGATCTTGAAAGGGGCAGGGCTAACTGGAGGGGGAGGAGTTATATTCATCCATGAAGGGGCGAGGCTATGTGTGAACTTACATACATTCAGCTTTATAAATCAGATTATTATTAGTATTACTATATGCTTGGCACCAATTTTTTTAGGGTGTTATACAGTGCTGTAAAAGGAGATCCAGAAAGATTTATATATATAATAAATACAATAAACAGCTAGAATGAAAAACATAATTTTACTGATTGGCAGAAGGGAATTGAAGAGCTAGCTCCGCCCCTGAGGAACTGAGGAATAAGTCTACAAAGGAAAGAGGATGTAGGTAATGATAGAAACAGATTTATTGCTATTTAGTGGTTATTGCAGGGTGTCAAATGTTTAGGAGAAAGGTGGCTTTTGAAGGTTTGAAGAGTGAAAGATAAGGAATTGTTTGGAGGAGGCAAGTTTAACAGTATTGGGGAAACTTGAGAAAACTTACAGAATCATAGAATGTTGGAGTTGGAAGGGACCTCCTGGGTCATCTGGTCCAACCCCCTGCTGAAAGCAGGATTCACTATATCATCCTGGACAGATGTCTGTTAAGCCTGTGTGAAGACTTCCATTGATGGAGAACTCACCACCTCTCGTGGCTGCCTGTTCCCTCACTGTCAAATAGTTTTTATTTGATGTGTGTAGAATGGAAAATGAAGGTCTAACAAAAACTGTTGGTTACGTGTGTGACTTACCAGGAGATTACTGCGTCGGTGTATTGATGAAACAAGATTAGAACTAGGGATGAGCGAGTACCTTAATATTCGGGCTCGCTATACTCGCTACTTGTTACGAGTATAGCGAGTACAAATACTTTCGCAGTGTATCTATAGATACACTGCAAAAGTAGCCTAAAAGTGAATAAAAGTTGTTAAAAGATAATAAACTTACAAGCTCACCTTCCGACGCCTGCGCAGGGACCGGTACATAAGACATCCGATCGCTGGACAAGGACCTGTCACTAACAGCAAATCAGATGGCCGGTAGCGATCTGGCCAATCAGATGGCGTCACGTCACAACTACGTCATCGCTAGCGGCCACCTGATTGGCCAGCTTGCAAGGTCCTGACAGTACATCTAGGACCTTGCAAATTGGCCAATCAGGTGTCCGCTAGCGATCACGTGGTTATGACGTGGTGCCATCTAATTGGCCAGATCACTACCGGCCATCTGATTGGCTGGCAGTGACAGGTCCTTGTCCAGCGATCGAATGTTTTCTCTGCCGGTCCCGCTGCTGGCGTCGGAAGGTGAGTATGTAATTTTATTATTTTTGAACAACTTTTAATCATTTTTAGGCTACTTTCGCAGTGTATCTATAGATACACTGCAAAAGTATTAGGACTACTCGCTACTCCCGAGTACACATAAGTACTCGGAGAGTAGCAAGTAGCCGAATACCGCTACTATTCAGCGAATACCGAATAGTAGCGAGTATACCCGCTCAACCCTAATTAGAACCAAATTGTTTGTACATAGTGATGGGCGAATCTACTCGTTGGGACTCGTTACTCTGCGAGTAGTAGTGGACTCGCAGGACTCGGTATTCTGCGAGTTTCCAGGAGATTACTCGCACAGTAACGAGTCCAATGTAAATTAAGGGAAATATCACTGAATACAGGATTCTCCCGGATTGTACCGATCAGGGTGCAATCCGGTGCCCCATAACATGGAGCTCTATGGTCTCTGATTGCAACCTGACCAGGTGCATTCCGGTTTTAATCAGGTTTTCTATTTTTGACCTTCCCACCTGGTTTTTCAAATAAACAGCTGACTCAGGTCAGCTGTTCATTTGAAGTAGCAGTGCTGGCAGGGTCCATGTGAGTTCATGCTTGCCTGCATGAACTCACATGAACTTTCCCAGGGTGCACAGCTCTGCTACATCTCTGGTGGAGGTTCTCTACCAGAGATGTAGCAGAGCTAAAGAAGAACCCTGGATTGGACTATGGTGGACAGAAGAGGATTTTTTTTAAATACAGTTGGAGTCCCTAAGTGTCTTTTTGTTTTTTTTCAAATAAAAATATTTTTTCTGTGTTGTGTTTTTTTAAAAAATTCACTAGAAATTCAAGGCGGTAATGTCTACTATTGGCGTGACCACCATGAATTTCGGGCTTGGGCCAGCTGATATAACAAAACTGGCCCTAACCCCTATATTACCCAGTGAGCCACCGCACCAGGGCCCTGGAAGAGTTGGGTTCAGGGCCAGAAAATGGCGCTTCAATGAATGCGCCATTTTCTGGGGTGGCTGCGGGCTGCCATTCGCAGCGGGGGGTGCCCAGAAGGCTTGGGCCTCCCTGCACTGCGGATTCCAGCCCCCAGCTGCCTAGCTGGACCTGGCTGGACATAGAAATTGCGTGGAGCCCCACGCATTTTTATTTTTTATTATTTCAATAAAAAATACGGGCTTCCCGATATTTCTGCATCCAGGCAGTCCAAATAGTCAGCTGGGGGTTGGGGGCAGCCCGTTGCCACCTGCTGTATCCGGCTGGCATACAAAAATACGGCGAAGCCCACGTCAAAATTTTTTTGAAAAATCTATTAAACAATCCTTTAAAAAGGGACTGCATCTTTATTAACCCCTTGACCATGGTCGAGGGTTGATAAAGATGCATTGCCTTGCATTCTTATTGTTTTTTGGATTATTCAGAAAAAAAATTGACGTGGGCTTCGCCGTATTTTTGGTATCCAGCCGGATACAGCAGGCAGCGACGGACTGCCGACATCCCCCAGGTGCCTATCTGTACCTGGCCGGACACATTAATATAGGGGAACCGCTTTTTTTATTATTTCATGAAGTTCATGAAATAATAATAAATAATGCGTGGGGCTCCACGCTATTTCTATGTCCAGCCAGGTACAGCTAGGTAGCTGGGGGCTGGAATCCGCAGCGCAGGGAGGCCCAAGCCTTCTGGGCACCCCCCGCTGCGAATGGCAGCCCGCAGCCACCCCAGTAAATGGCGCGTTCATTGAAGCGCCATTTTCTGGCGCTGAACCCAGCTCTTCCAGGGCCCTGGTGCGGTGGCTCACTGGGTAATAAAGGGGTTAGGGCCACCTTTGTATTATCAGCTGGCCCCAAGCCCGAAATTCATGGCGGTCACGCCAATAGTAGACATGACCGCCATGAATTTCTAGTGAATTAAAAAAAAAAAACACAACACAGAAAAAATATTTTTATTTGGAAAAGAACAAAAAGACACTTAGGGACTCCAACTTTATTAAAAAAAAATTCCTCTTCCGTCCGCCGTAGTACAATCCAGGGTTCTTCTTTAGCTCTGCTACATCTCTGGTAGAGAACCTCCACCAGAGATATAGCAGAGCTGTACACCCTGGGAAAGTTCATGTGAGTTCATGTAGGCAAGCATGAACTCACATGAACTCTGCCAGCACTGCTACTTCAAATGAACAGCTGACCTGAGTCAGCTGTTCATTTGAAAATCCAGGCAGGAAGGTCAAAAATAGAAAACCTGATTAAAACTGGATTGCACCTGGTCAAGTTGCAATCAGGGACCATAGAGCCCCATGTTATGGGGGCGCCGGATTGCACCCTGATCGGTACAATCTGGGAGAATTTGGTTTACAGTGACAGTGGCTGTAGGAATTACTCGCAATTACTCGTTTCCCCATTCATTTACATTGGACTCGCTAGACTCTCAACAAGTAGCAAGTCCCAGACTTGGACTCGTTAGAGTCTAGAGATTCCGAGTAATTTAGGATTCGCACATCCCTATTTGTACAGTGTAGAATTGTTGTAGATTGTAAATTATGGGGGTGCTTGTATTGGGAGATTAGGACAGAGATGTATGGGGGGGGAAGGTTGGCCTGGAAATACAGTGGTGTGAAGAAGTGTTATGCCCCTTCCTAATTTCTTCTTCTTGTACATGTTTGTCACTCTTAAATGTTTCAGATCACAAAACACATTGAAATATTAGACTAAGATAACACAAGTAAAGACACAATGCAGTTTATGAAGATCATTAGTATTAAGGGGAGAGAAATTCAAACCTACAGGGCCCTGTGTGAAAAAGTGATTCCCCTTTAAAACATAAATTAACTGTCGTTTATCCCATCTTTGGGAAGCTGAATACAATTTTCCTCACCATACCAAGACCTGATTACTGCCACAGTAACCTGCACCAAAAACGGATCAACAAAAATGGAGCACAAACTCTCTGTGTGAATGAGGCCTAAGCCTGAAAAACCCCTATGAGTATCATCAGTGTTTTTCCTCCGTGTGTCCTCCATGTTTTTCTAGTATGGATATAAAAGCAATAAAATTACAAAGCTTCTTCTATACTTTGCAATGTTAAACCAGTACAGCACACGGAGTACACACTGATGCCATCCGTGTGCTCTACGTGTTTCTCATGAACCCATAGACTTGTATTGGACCCTTTTCATCTGTGCTGCCGGAGAAAGACAGATATGTCTCGTGTGTGGTTTGCACAGGAACATGGTCATGTGAAAACACGGACATGTGGGCAGCAACATAGGTTATAATGGGTACGTATGGTATCCGGGAAAAAAACTGGATATCATATGTACCAGAAACACATACATGTGATGGAGGCCTACATACATATTATTATAGGGAGGCACTCAAGGGAAGATCTCAAGCAATCGAGCCTAAAAAAATATCCTGCCTTTATTTTTTAGATCCATTGACTTCTATCACATCATATTGGATTGAGCTTCAATCTTGGATTTAAAACAGAAAACATTTCCTTTAAAGGGAACCTGTCACCTGAATCTAAGTCCCTACACTATCACTAGCTGTCCCTACACCTTCCTAGCTGCTCCCTATCTATCCCCTTCTCATCTAAAGCGTCCCTATTAAACATGTGTAAATGAAGCATAAACTTACTACAGTCCCCATGGTTGGGGGACTGGGTAGGCGTGGCCACGCTTCATTCACCACTCCTCCGTGGTGTAGTGCACGCCCCGCTGGGCGGAATTATTCTGTGTCCTCTCTGCCCCCACCATTTGGAATCTCCCGCCCTCTATGTCCTTCTATGCACCAGCCGCGACATCACATCCGGTGCGGTGCATTATGGGGCCGGTCAAGCCCATAATACACTAGGGCTGATCACGTGACCGGCCCCATAATGCACCGCGCCGGATGTGACGTCGCCGCCGATGCATAGAAGGACACAGAGTCAAATGGTGGGGGCAGAGAGGACACAGAATAATGCCGCCCAGCGGGGCGTGCACTACACCACGGAGGAATGGTGAATGATGCGTGGCCACGCCTACCCAGTCCCCCAACCACGGGGACTGTTGTAAGTTTAAACTTCTTTTTCACATGTTTTAATAGGGACACTTTAGATGAGAAAAGGATAGATAGGGAGCAGCTAGGAAGATGTAGGTACATCTAGTGATAGTGTAGGGACTTAGAATCAGGTGACAGGTTCCCTTTAAGAATGGAACCATGAATAGAACAGAATGAATAGAACTATAACTTGGGGTTTTTGAGCCCCAAAATCCGTAAGAGAACCTTATCATTACTGATTGAGACACTACCTTTCACAGATGCGGGTCTCTTAATAACATAAAGTCGGTAGTTGACTTTCCCAGCATTCAGTCTTAAACCTGGGGAGGAGCCCAGCTGCAAGTGTTCAGATTCCCTGTAGCGCCACCACAGGTAAAATGTAGTATTACTGCATTACTGTCATGCATGGACTAGCGGATGTCAAATGCACGGTGCAACACAGACATACAACGCAGGATGGAAAAGGGTAGGAAGCCCCTTTCGATAGGGAGAGGGAAGACGGTCACCACCTGTCACGCGCTTCGTTGGCGCGTCAGACTAGTCTTCCCTTGTCACCCTGCCCGTAACTGCCATTCCCTTATCATTATTCCCTACACCGTGACAATATCAGCAGCCTATACCGTTTTCCTTGAGACACTATGTCTCAGACTGCCTCAGCTGATGCATTTTCTCACCTGATGCAGACCATCTCTGAAGAGGTAACTGGTCTGCGGACTCGGTTAGTGCAACAGCTGCAGCAAGTCGTGGGTTACCTGGAGTCGGCTCATGCTCAGGCCATGCCAGAACCCAAAGTCTCTCTTCCAGATAGGTTTTCTGGGGGAAGAGACAAATGTGTTGTTTTCCGTGAAGCCTGTAAACTGTATTTCAGGCTCCAGCCCCATTCATCTGGAAGTGAGGAACAGCGGGTGGGGATTATAGTCTTCCTTCTTAAAGGGGACCCCCAGACCTGGGTTTTTTCCCCAGCGGCCGACTCATCATCGTTGCAGTTGGAGAACGGGTTTTTTGCTACTCTGGCTCAGGTGTATGGTGAACCTGATAGGGTGACCTTTGCTGAGTCTAATCTCCGTAAACTCAAGCAGGGTACACAAGCAGTGGAGGAGTTCTGCTCGGAGTTTCGGAAATGGGCGACTGACACCCAATGGAACGACCCAGCCCTCCGGAGTCAGTTCTGCTTGGGTTTGTCAGCTAGACTGCAAGACACCCTGGCTCAGTACGCCGCACCTGAGTCATTGGAGGCTGCAATGTCCCTAGCCATACGGGTTGACAGACGCCTAAGGGTGAGACCGAGACCTGCTTCGTCTCCTGTACCTATCCCTGCTGAGGAGATTATACCCGATGAAACCATGCAGTTGGGGGCAGTAGGTTCTCATGTTAAACCTCCTGTGGCTACTGTTCACCAAGTGGGCGGAGCATGTTTTTTCTGTGGAAAATCTGACCATTTTATTAAGGTTTGTCCACTTCGCTCCAAGACCACGCTGTCTCAGAAGTAGCCTACCTCGGGCCGTTCAGAAGGAGACGGACAGAGAGTTTATCTTTCCTTCCTCGTTAAGTCTCCGTTCACACTGTCTGCCAAGGTGTGGTGGATGGTAAAGCCTAGACTGTGCCAGTTCTGGTCGATAGCGGAGTGGGGGTCAATTTGATGGATTCTCGCTTTGCTCTGGCTCATGGTCTCACCAGCAGTGCTTTAGTGATACCCATTCCCATCGCTCCGATCAACTCAGTTCCCCTCAGCCAGAAGGTCCTCTCCCAAGTGGTGCGTAATGTGAACCTGAGCATAGGAACTCTCCACCAGGAGGTTCTGTCCTGTCACCTATTGGAGAACTTGCCCACTCCCATTGTATTGGGCCTTCCCTGGCTGGAGAAACACAACCCAGTGATTGACTGGTGGGCCAGAAAGGTTGTAACTTGGGGGGCATCCTATGTGAGTAATTGCCTAGCTACAACTATTTCTGCCATACTGGTTCCAGAAGTGACTGGGAGTAAGCCTTGAAAAGGGGGTGGAGTCCAAACTACGCCTCGGATCAATGGTGGGTCTAGGCGTAGTTCCAGGAGGAGGGGATGGGGAGGGACTGTGGTTCCTGCTGTGCACTCCAGAGGAGGGAACCCTGGGCCCTGGGGGGACACTGCTACAGTTTACCATCCTGGATGTGTGCCCTGCAGATTTCAAAATAAACGTGCAGGTCCAGACCTAAGTGTTAATGAGAATGTGTGGGTGTTGTCCAAACACATCAGGTGGAGGTGTGCTGCTGGGGCTCCTGGTCCTGGGGTTATAGGACTGTTTCGGATATTGGCCGTTTGTAAACCTGTGCTTACCACCTTGATCTATCCCCAGGTTTGGCAACCCGTAATGTCCTTCATATCTCGTCGCTCAGGGGATTTGGACTTATTTTAGATGTGCTGATGTCGATTCCGGAGGCCTCTCTTAAAGAGAGGGGGTACTGTCACGCGCTTAGTTAGCGCTAACATTGATGGATGCTGCTGTGTATGTGTTTGTCTTTAAGAACTGCATGGTTGATGGTTGTGAGGGTCTTCGCCTCCTGTGTTGTACTCCAGAACTGCATTTGTGGCGCCCCTGCGACCAGGAGGCCACATGAGGGAAGTGCAGCCAGGTAAGCAAGGTTGAAAACACACCCACACAGCACAAGCACCGACCTTACGCCTGGGACTCTAGGATGGGCAAGGGGGGGCAGGGTGTAGCACAGTGGGTGGAGCGTAGGCAGGACACTGACAAAGGGGGAGGAGTGACTCAAACAACACCCAGAAGCACATCACACAGGGTTAGAACAGGAGAACTGTAGCTGCAGAGCTGCAGCAGAGAGAGAACAGCAGAGCAGAAACAGAGAGACAATTCCCAGACAGTCTGGGCTCCCTGGAGGCACTGAATCCTGTGAGGCACAGACCCCTGGAGAGAAAGCCCACTCCACATCCTGGGATCAAAGGGAAGGGGAAAGACTAGAAAGAGACCCCACAGCTAAGGACGGTGGGACGACAAGGGCCCGGCAGCCTGAGATCCCTGCTGCGCGCAGGAACCCTTAGCAAAGTGACTGAAGGAAGGAGCCTGGTGTGCCCAAAGACAGCAACCTGGGACACTGGAAGGCTAGGCTGACACCAGAGAACTGGCTCTGATGAGGTGACCGGGGATTCAATACCCTAATCATGAGTCACGCCGGTGTGGGGCAGTGACTTTATGTACTGCAGCCTAACTTACCACTTCAGCAGAGAAACACAGTTGTCACATAGGACTGGTGACCATGACTTTAAGGGAAAATTCTTCACCTGCGAGTCCGAGACGACCAGACCGAACCCATGAGTGAGGTACTATATTTATATGGAGAGAAGGGCCTGAAAGGACTTTGAGGGATGAACACAGAAAGCTACCTGAGCTGCACAGTTGCAGTAACCCGGAGTGTTTAAGTGTGACTTGTGTGAACTGTATTGAAGGAACTGTAACCTTGAACTGTTGTAAACTGCCTGGAAAGATCAAGTAAATTACCCAGTAAGCTCACACATGCCTGAGACTGTTTACTTGCAGCGTCGCAGAGAAGTCCCACCTGGAGAGTCACAGCCTGTCAGCCCTGCACACTGACTGGAGACGCTGCAGCAGCACAATAAGTGACTTGTACCCAGCATAGCCCCTCACCACATCCATCCAATACAACTACTCCTGCCCTGTGGACCCTCAGCCCTACCTGAGGAGTGCTTACCATCCACGCTGCCCCAAGTCACCGTCCCCAGCAGGAATACGGCAGTGGTGGTCCTATTAACCACATACCCCGGGTGCCGTCACAACAAATCATCCCTTGTAAATATCCCCTTTTTGGACTGATTCCAGGCCACAAATTCCAGGCCACGAGACCAGGTCACGACTACCGTGATACCCCAGGGAGACAGCACCGGCCCATAACCTGGGGGTGCATCACATTCACCATTAGGTTCAACTGCTGATTGAGGGGTTAATGTGTGACTCACTTGAGCTGCCATCCCCCTAGCCTTTAAGTAGCCTCTCTTTCCACCAGGTGGTGCTGCTGATAGACTTTCACTCTATGCCTGGAAGTCGTGCTCTGCTGACCTGTGTGTTTGTGTGGCTGAGGTCCTTTGGAGTTTCTGTATCCCAGTTCTGTGGAGGGAGGTGAGGGGGAAATAGCGCAGGGCTGGTGGAGAAGTTTTAGGGAGAGGCTGGAGGCCCGAACCTTCTCACCATCAGAGATACCTTCGAGATCAGGGTCATTCAGGGTTCCTAGACTAGGATCAGGCTAGTCTTCCCTGCTGACCCTGCCCATAACTGACATTACCTTATCATTATTCCCTACACCGTGACATCACCTGACACTAACTTGTGTTTGCATCTTGCGATCCCTATTGTGCCTAAGCAGGTCCTTCCCCCCTGCTGTCACATGCCTAGTTCTGACTGTTCCTCCACCTACCCTGTATTATGCCAAATCCAGTGAGTGCACTAGACGTAACCACTTCAGTAATAAAACATAGGGGAAGGAAAACTGACAGGGGGACAGGATACATTGCGGAAGCCAAACACCAGGACTACAGGTGACACGGCTCCAGCAGCAAAACTTCAGCAGCAACAGAACTCAGACAGCTGACCTCCAGAGACTACAAGAGACTTTCTCTCTCCAAGGTGATCAGAATAGAATGAATCTATTACCAGCCTCATTAGATGGGTCATATGACTATTTAAAGGGAAGGGGAGTGGTCACAAACTGGATGCCCCTGAGATAGAACTGCCAAGAACTACCAGCCAGGAAGAAAAGCAAAGCAAACACATCTAACATTCTGACAATGTGAAGCTCAGATCCCAGAGCTGTCACCAGTCCCCCAACTACGGGAGACACTTGCAACCATCGGCATAATGTGAAGCTCATGGGCCCCTAATGCTAAAGCTCCACCGCCGCTCCCAATTATTGCAAATTTTTAATAACATTAGTCTTTTTCTATAGGCCAAATGGACTTTTGCGGCATCCTAGGCTCCAGAGCCTATGGCGATTGTAACCCCTGCACCTGTTGTGGTTATGCCCCTGCTCCCAACAATTACATTGTGTTTATTGACAAGAAGGGTCTGTCATTGAATTGCATTAAATACTCAGTTCACACATACTTTATTGGTAAAAATTTTAATTAACTGTTAATTGTCTTTCAGGTCTGGAACTTAGCTGAGAAGTTCGACACTGCTTGCTCTCCGGGGTGTGGTGCCAACAATATGGGGGTCTTCTATGACGCTGGGCTCGCTGTACAGACTAATTTCCAAGTGAGCACAGAGCACAGATCTGGTAAGAGATTGTCTATCTTATACATTGTTCATGCTTAGTGCTCGCTCATCTGAATTTGGCAGTTTTTTTCTGTGTGAGAAAAATGGTCCAAGTTTCATCAGTTTTCACACAGTTTCAGTAGCTTCTCCTATCTTCTCCAGTCTGTGAAAAACAGATACCACATGGATGACATCCTAGTGCTGTCTGATTATGTTCACTCACCCATAGACATGCATTGATTGGCATGTGCAGCAGGGTGGACTTATGTAGGTCGGATCTTTCCTTATTGTGTGCAGCAGGGCGGGCTTATGTGGGTCGGGTCTTTCCTTATTGTTCCTCCCCTGTGTGCAATGCTCAACTCTATGCAATTAGCTTAACCCCCATTGGTGCTACTACTGTTATGTCAAGCCAGGGCCTGCGTCAGCACCTGGCATACCTGGGCAAGTGCTGGGGCCCTGAAAAAATGATGGGGCCCACTTGCTATTTGTGATTGGAAGCAAAGAGGAGCCCTGCTCACACACAGCTGCTCTCTCTCCCTCTCTCTCCTTCTCTGCACTCATTTATTTAATTGGCACAGAGCAAAAGAGAAACCTTGCCGGGCACTGAACGGAGGCTGAAGGACCTTCCAGCCATATAGCTGATGACATGACTGAAATTAAGGTCCTTGAAATCCTGTGTGGCGCTCCTGCGGTCACCACAATGGTACTGTTAGGGTGTAGTATCCTACTCACTGGTACGGGGTACAGGCCGGTACCAGGACACCCAGATCACACTAGGGATGATTGTAGTGGGGTTGGTGGTGAAGGAAGTTGTAACGCAGGTGGTCTGGTGTCTTGGTTTCCTCGGCGTTACTGCGCTTTCACCCAATGCTCCTTCCCCCCCTGACCAGCTGGGAGACTGTAGTATGTTACCTGGATAGGATTCTGCTCAGTTCCCAGCTCCGCTGCGTAGCTGCACATGTGTTGTAGTGTCAGTGCTCCGCTGTTTACCTCTCATGTGTGGACCCTGGCTCCCGCTGTGGAAGCTATCCGCGGGTTGTGAGGTCCTCTGCAGCTGGTGCATGACTTTCCATGTGTGTCTAGGCTTGCAGCCGCTGCCAGGTGCTCTGGGCATCGGTTCCTGTGCTGGCTATGCTGTATGGGTTCTGACTGTGCCTAGGGTGCGCGCCGCCACACCTTCCCCAGTTTAGTAAGATGGAGGGTGTGCGCTTGAATTGCTGTCCCCAGCCTATAGCTGAGGGTCAGCTCCTATTTAAAGTTCCTCTTCCCTGTTGGGCGTCGCCAGAGCCTCGCATTAGGTTTCTTAACCTAGCCCAGTGTGTTTGGTCCAACATGCTGCTCCCGGTCTGCCTTGTCTACAGCTCCTGTTCTGCCTGCTACCAGTTCGGGGAAAGCTGATGTCTGTGTCCCTGGACCCGTCTTGTCTCTGTTGGTGCCAACGTCCTTGTCTTGTTCCTGCTTGTGTCTTGCTGTTCCCGGTCTGGAGCCGTGTCCGTTGCATGGAGTCCAGACGTCCTGACTGTCGGTGTCCAAGATGGACCTGAGGTTCTGCCTGGTGTCCGTGCCTGGTGTCCGAGATGATCCCGAGGTTCCGCCTGGTGTCCGAGATGGTCCTGAGGTCCTGCCTGATGATGTCTTGCCTTGTGTCCGAGATGACCCCGATGTCTTGCCTTGTGTCCGAGATGACCCCGATGTCTTGCCTGGTGTCCGAGATGACCCTGAGGTTCCCGCCTGGTGTCCGAGATGACCCTGAGGTTCCCGCCTGGTGTCCGAGATGACCCTGAGGTTCCCGCCTGGTGTCCGGGATGACCCTGAGGTTCCCGCCTGGTGTCCGAGATGACCCTGAGGTTCCCGCCTGGTGTCCGAGATGACCCTGAGGTTCCCGCCTGGTGTCCGAGATGACCCTGAGGTTCCCGCCTGGTGTCCGAGATGACCCTGAGGTTCCCGCCTGGTGTCCGAGATGACCCTGAGGTTCCCGCCTGGTGTCCGAGATGACCCTGAGGTTCCCGCCTGGTGTCCGAGATGACCCTGAGGTTCCCGCCTGGTGTCCGAGATGACCCTGAGGTTCCCGCCTGGTGTCCGAGATGACCCTGAGGTTCCCGCCTGGTGTCCGAGATGACCCTGAGGTCCCCGCCTGGTGTCCGAGATGACCCTGAGGTTCCCGCCTGGTGTCCGAGATGACCCTGAGGTTCCCGCCTGGTGTCCGAAATGACCCTGACGTTCACGCCTGGTGTCCGTGATGTTCCGTGTCCGTGATGTTCCGTGTCCGTGATGTTCCGTGTCCTTGATGTGTGTTCTTGTTCAGTAAACGTTACTTTTTGCTATACCTGAAGTGTGCGGTGTCGTCTTGTCCTGCAGGTTACCACCTAGCCCACATGCTCAGCTGCCACAGAACCCGGTTGCTGTTCTTCCCTAGTCTGGGCAGGCCCGGGTCCCCCCTGTGGTCCAGTGGGTCCACATTCCCCTTACCTCATGGGTCGTGAGCGCGACCGTGACAGAAGTAATTAGAGGGAGCACTTGGGGAAGAGTGAGGTCTGGAGGAACACACGTAGAGGATGTGAGATATGTGACATAGGGTATAAAAGGAGTGGGAAACATCTAGAACACAGAAGACGACAGTAGGACAGCTGAGAAGAAGAGTCAGAAGTGGTAGAACAGCTTAAGAGAGACCATTGAACACCAGGGTCAAGTTGGAGGGAAGCTAGAGAAAGTACACCTGAGAAGTGCCCACAGGACTGGAGCAAGTGGGAGTTCATCCTGAGGCCGAACCCTAGAGCAGAACATTCCCCAAGTGGCTCCAGGAGGAAGAGGGGGTCCCAGAGGCATGGGAAGACTGTATGATACTTCCAAGGCCCTGGAGGGGCGTGTCAACTTGGCATCTCTAACAGGATCCACCTGCCCAGTGCAGCGGGCATTATGTGCCTTAGTAACACTGTTTAAGAACTTTGATCTGTGCCCAGTTAAAAGAACAAGCACTATGACTATGAAGGAGGAAGTGGTGCAGCCTTCGCCAGGTCACAAAGAAGCGCAAAAAGCCATACCTGCCCACCAAAGGAACTTTTGTGCAACAGACCGTGCCAGTCAGCCAGAAAGAACCACTCAGAGGTGTTTCCAACAGCGCCCAGAGAAGGAACCGCCCAGAGAAAGGGAGCAGGAGGCCGGAAGTGTTTTGCATGGAGGAGCAGCATGGCAGCAGAGGACTCAGACGTGATCATCGAGGGCGAGGACTTCCCCAGAGAGATGGAGGAGGACCTCGGAAAGCTGTTGCTCCTGGATCTGGGGTTCCTGCATTGTGAAGTGGAGAACCTATGTCAGCAGCTGCGCAGGGCCCAGGTTGAGGCGGTGGAGGCCTGGAAAGTCGACCTGGTGGAGCGCATAAGCCAGCGGTGGTCAAAGTCCCGTTCAGCATCACCAGCCCCAGAGGAGGAAGATGAAGGAGCCGATGCCAAGAAACCACTGACGGCTGACGGTACTAGTACTCCTCCGGTAGTGGACAAGACCTTAGTGGAACCCCTAGATGCCCCGACTGCCCTTGCACCTGGCTGGGTGTGCAAAGACTTGCCCTGGACCGCTCTGTACCTTTTGAATGGATAGCGGTTCCACTCACCCCAGAGTCAGCACCAGAGGAGTGCACTGCAGAGAAGTTGGTGTTTTAATGGGACAGCCATGGTGACCAGCTAATAGGGTTCCCAGGGGAGGCCTAGGACGGAGAGGCCCTCATAGAGTCAGTGAGCTGGCAGGACTATTGTAGCCAGCAAGAGACCCAGCGGGAGGCAGAGGAGCAAGAGAGATGAGATAGATGGCAGGCCACGGAAGAAAAGAACCTGCAGACTAAACACCGATCCTGAGCAGCACAGAGAGGCCCAATCTGTGCTAGCCCTGATGTCCGGTTTGACCTCATCAAAGGCTTGGGGTTCATGAAGGAGCAGAGTACAACGAGGTAGCTGTTTGTGAACCCGCGAGATGTAGAGGCTCACCTGCCAGAGGGCCACACGGGCGCAATCTGTACCCCGGGGATACCGTGACATTTACTCGACACTTGGGTGAGCGGGGGTGGTATGCCCTCAATGTCTATCTAGTGGACAGTGGACCACCCGCTCGTCCAAAGACCCAGGTGTCGCAGCTAGAGCCCCCGTGTGTAGCCCGGACTCTCTTGTATATAGTTAGCACCCCGATGTGCTCCCTGTTGGTTTAAGAGCCGACATGTCAGTTAGACCGCAACAAACAGAAACCCACTGGTATGGCCGAAGAATCGGTCCTTTTAACCCTGTCGCCATGCCCAGGGAATATGCTGGGGTTTTACGTGAGATGGTTTCCCCCCGAAGACAAAGGGAGACGCCAGGTGTTGCACACTCGCCTGTTTAACAACTAGGACAGCGTGACGCATGCCTTGATAGGGTTTGCACTGGACTTGGCTGGACTGTACATAGTTATTTATGTGAATTTATATACTTTTATATATGCAATGTTAAAGTAATCGAACCTCCCGTTAAATGGATGAAAAGCTTTCTTATTATTATTGTTCTTGTTATACAGCATTACAAAAATTTTTAATGTCTTTAATACCACTTGTTTTTTCTGTTGTCTTGCAACCCGAGCACGGTCTGGGTTTAAGGAGGTGGGGTGTGGTGCCCCTGCAGATACAGTCGCCACAAAGCTACTGCACCCCTGGTAGGGTGTAGTATCCCACTCACTTGTAACAGGGGTACAGACCGGTAACGGGACACCCAGATCACACTAGGAACGATTGTATTGGGGTTGGGTGGTGAAGGAAGTAGTTAGAGGGAGCACTTGGGAAGAAGTGAGGTCAGGAGGAACACACGTAGAGTACGTGGGACACGTGACATGGGGTATAAAAGGAGTGGGAAACATCTAGAACACATCAGACGACAGTAGGACAACTGAGAAGAAGAGTCAGAAGCAGAGCTGTGTATGTCTATGCACATGTAGCAAAGCTGTGTGTCTATATGTGCATATCGTGTTCATGTAGCAGAACTGTATGTGTCTCAATGTGCATGTAGTGTGCATGTAGCTGAGCTGTGTGTCTCTTTTGCCATCATAAACACTGTGGGAGCATCAAGGGCCAGAGGACCGCATCTTCAATGAGATGGTACCAGAGATAGCGATATGTGGAGGCGCTGTGACTCTGCTGCCTACAGTTTTAATGAAGTGACTGAAATACTTCAACATTCTAATGTGCAAGTGCCGGAAATAACAGTAATGGCGCCAATAGGGGGAAGCTATTTACATACAGCCGAGCAATGGACATAGGTTGCGGTTACACTTACGGCAGGGCACTACAGATCCTGATCCGGTTTTAAGCAGTAAAAGTGCTCAAAACCAGATCAGAAACCGCATCCCATAGTAGGCCATTATAGTAACCAGATTGCACTACATGCAATCCGGTTACTGCTTGCGGAATTTCAGCCTGTGGCAAAAATCATGCAGGCTGCAGTTTTCGCAGGGGTTTGCATGAGGCTTGCTTTAATGGGCTCCCATGGCAGCCCATGCAGCTGCCGCAAGGCACATGTGAATGCCTGCGACAGCCGCATGCTTTGTTCATCCCTGCTGCCGCAGGGATGAACAAAGGGTTAGATGTTAATAATAGATGTGGGCAACATGTCTCTAGGGGGTGCCCACCCCCCCAAGAGATATGCTGTCCACTAAGGTGGTCATGTGAGGGGTTAATCTTGGCATTTATAGTATTGCCGGCTATTGTCGGCAGTTACTATTTTATGAATGAACCCGTCGGCTCAGCACTGTGTAGTACATACAGTACATAATGTACATACTGTATGAGGTGCTAGCCTTGGTCCTGAAAGCATTAACATTAGCTCTATGGCGGTGCGCTGCCCGTAGACAGCTGGATCAGGTCCAGGGCTGTCCAGTCTAAACCGGACAACTCCGACCCGATTTTCAAACAGAACCGGAGGGCAAATATGCCCTCCGGACCGATTTTCAGCCGGACTCCTCTGATCGCAGCCGTAGCTGCTGAAACTTCAATATCGCGGCTAGCGGGGAGCTAGCCGCTGTCCCGGAACCTCTGGAGGGGACAGCTCGTGGTGCTGAAGTTTAGCAGCGCTCACTGCTAAACTCCAGCACCCATTGTCCGGCTCACGGATCTAATTTTATCTCGGATCCGGCGCGATCTGGCGCCATAGACTCCCATGTTAGGGAGCGCTGGATCGCGCCGGATCAGGGAGGATCTGGGAGCATCCGACTTTGAGCGGTTTTGTGTCCGGGGCCAAAAAACGAAAGCTGCTGGATCCTCCCGGACAGCACAAAACTAGATGGCAAAACACTGCCATCCTGTGCAAACCGGCCCCATAGAAATACTATGGGGCCGAAACCGGATCCGGGACTGTCTGGTTCACACCGGACAGTCCCGGATCCTGAAAATTGTGGTATGAAAGGGGCCTAAGCAATTCCGAAGGCTGTGTGCACATGTTGTGTTTTTATTGCCCTTTTAGATGCCAGATAATCCTGATTGCAGCAAAATCATTGCGATTCCTGAAGTCTCATGCACATGTTCAGTATTTTCTCCTTGCAGATTTGGAAATAAATTTGCAGCATGTTAATTATGGCAGAGTTTTTGCTGCAGTTATCACCCATACTAATGAAGGGGAAAAATCTACACCAAAAATGTGCGGCAAAAAATGCATCTAAAATGGTGCAAAAACACATGGTTTTGGCACAGTCTTTCCTGCCAAGAAATGCAGAAATGGTGCAAAAATTTCAGCACTCAATAATAAATGTGGGCACATACCCGAAATCAGGGGTGGGGAACTCCAGGACTCAAGGGCCACTAACAGGTCATGTTTTCTGAATTTCCTTAGCATTGCACAGGGGTGGGAATCATCACCAGTGCAGGTGATTCGATTATCACATGTGCAATACTAATGTATTCCTAAAAACATGACCTGTTGGTGGTCCTCAAGGCCTGGAGGTTCTCCCCCCCCTGCTCTAAATCATCAAAGGCTTGAAAAAGTTTGCGGTGATGCAACCTGAGTGCTGAGAGGATGGCGGCATATCTCTATGGCTCCAGAGGTGTCTAATATGTCCAATGCACATATCAAAACTAGGTACCTTAAAACGTCTGATGACCCTATTGGTATTGTAGCAGTGTCTTTAATTCTTGATAGCTTTCACAAAATTGATATGAAGGTGCCCTTTTCCCTTAGATCCATCTTGTGACGCTGGTAATCAACGTCAACGGAGATCAACTGCAGAACTGAAAGAGTTAAAGACCATGAAAGGTATGAGCCTAGCAATCTGGTATCTGTGGCGTTAGCGGTCCCATCCAACCCTCGGTTGGTCCTATCCCATTTTCTGTTGAGTGGTGAGATTTGGAGTAGAACTAAGAGGACTGGAAAGCAGAACATTAACAAAGGACATCTAAGGCTGCCTTCACATTAGCGTTTGGCGCCGCAGCGTATGCTGCGTTCCCATACGCAGTCAAACGCATGCGCACTGCATTCCTATGTTTAACATAGGAACGCATAGTGCCTGCGTTTGGCAGCGTTTGCTGCGTTCGGGTGCGGATGCGGACCATATCTGCTCCTTCCGGTGTCCCGCGTCCGCACCCGGGACGCAGCATGTCGCGTCTCTGGTGCGGGCGAGAGTGTCTGATCTGTACGCAGGCATCCGCCTGCGCACAGATCACTAATGGCGGGCAATGAGAGCGCACGGCGATCTGCAAGCATCTGCAGACCGCCGTGCGCTCCATTATAAACATAGGGGTCGCGGTCTGCATGCAGATGCTTGCAGATGCATCTGCAAAACGCTGCAGATGCATCTGCAAGTCTGAAGGCAGCCTAAAGGAGCTGAAAACAAGAAATCATGTTTCTTCCTTCAGTTCTCAGTGGAAAAAACCTGCCGCAAAAATAGAACGTCCATTTAGAACCAACCGATCAATAAATATATTTTTTTTGCAGAATCTGAAATGTTTTCCTTTTTCCTCTTAGCCTCCAACTACACAGATCTGGAGAAGCAATGCTGCAATGATGGCATGGTCCGTAACCTAATGGGTCACAGCTGTGCCCGGCGTGCTCACCTTATTCAAGAAGGGGACAAGTGTGTGAAAGCTTTCCTAGACTGTTGTAGGTCCATCGAGATGAAGCAGAAGATTGGTAGAAAAATGCAAGACAAAGGCTTGGAAAGAAGTGAGGACATAGATAAGACCTGATGACATAGGGATGATACAATTAAAGGAGATATCCGGGATTTTTAATAACAAAAATGTGCCCAAACACTATCAGGTAGCTGCCAGTCACCGCTGTTCACCACTAACGCAGTGTGGTCACAGACCGCTCTGCAATGGTCACAAGGACCGGGGTACTCCGAAACTCTGGGGTATCAGTATGTTCAGTAGTTACAGTGGCAAACCCAGAGGCCGTGACCCTGACCAAGCATGTAAAAAGGGGTTATTTACAGGGGATTATAAAGTATTTTCGTGACGCCCCCTGTGGTGTCTAGTCAGGGATGATCAGTGCTGCTGTTTGGACCCCCAGGGGATAGATGTTGTGGCAGCTTAGGTGAAACACTCCCCACAGGCAGAGCGCGCCCCTGGGTTTTGAAGTAGATTCTGTGTGTATGATGGTGGTGATAGACTCCCTTCCTAAGCATTTCTTTGCTGCCTTTTCTGTACTGATTTTCTTTCCTCTTGCCTGCGCTGTTCTTTTCTCCCCGTTCTGTTGTGCGCCTTTGTGCTACTTGTCCAAGGCAGGCGACTGTGGATCCTGTCGAGCAACGGCCTGGCACGTCCTCTTGACCCTCTGTAGTCACTCTGCCTGGTAGTGTACACAGGGTTGGCTACTAGCCTCCGGTTTCCTGGCTTGAACATACAGTCTCACACCAGATTGGGGCCAGACCCCTCATGCAGCTAGTTCCTTTACCAATGACTTGATTGGCGGTTGTAGATTCGGGGCACCTTTGGCCAGCGTTCCGTGGCGACCTACCCATTGGTCCCACTCCACCCCAGCTCTAGCCTCCCCTAGCAATCCATCTTGCTGCTTTTTCTTCCTCTGTATCCTGCAGACTGACTGCTCACTAACTGAGTTCCCACCCCCTCTAGCCTACTCCTTTCTATAGCCAGCAGATGGGGACTGCTCTAAGTGAGTTTCTTCCGCCCATCACTTCCTGGCCTGGAGTTAGGAATGGTGTTGGGCGTAAGATGTGGGTATCAGGTTCGTGTCCCTGAGACCAATGACATCACACCTGTGGAGTAGAAGCAGTATCACTGTGGCGACCAAAATGCAGGGGCACCACAGCACCTGCCGGGGACAGCATGACGGGGTAAACAGAGTAGACGTGGCTTTCCCGCTTTGCTCTCTGGAAATAATAAAAATAATAAAACTTTATTTGTATAGCGCCAACATATTGTGCAGTACAATGGTACGTATAAGAAAAATCTACGATACAGAATGGTAGGTAATACAGAACAGTAGTTACATACAATAAACATAGAATCAATGTAGGAAATACAATAAAAAGGCAAAAAGTAAAGGTGACCCTGCTCGAAGGAGCTTACAATCTAAGACGGGATGGGAACACAAAGTACAGGGGCTTATAACAATGAATATCTTATGTCTAAATGACTACTGTTAGGGAGAAGGATTGGCCGCCCTGAAGAGGTGTGTTTTTAGGGAGCGTCTGAAGCTATGCAAGTTGTGGATGGTACTAATTTCTTGGGGTAGAGCATTCCAGAGGATTGGTGCAGCTCGAGAGAAGTCTTGGAGTCGGGAATGGGAGGAAATGGGCACATAGCCAATCATGCTCATTGTCAGCCAACTCCCCGCTACCTGATTGGGTGAGTCAGCTGTCAGTCAGCATGATGTTGGCTATGCACCTGTTGACCGAGGGTAGAAACCACCCCTCCATCGACGTGATGTCAGCAGAAGCTGAAATATCGCTGACAGGCGGTGACCGGTGCCAGGCACAACAGGCAGGTAGGTGGCAGCACTTCCCTGTTGGTGCTCAGCCATATATTTTTTTTGTTATAAATCCTGGATAACCCGTTTAATGGCAGGATATCCTGTATCGGTTATGCGTTATTTTGCCTGCTATTGTTGAGTTTTGAAAGCATATATCTAAGGATCAGGTTCATGCTGGTTTCTTGGATCCCGTGGGATTTTGCCTGATGATCTTCACTCCACAGTCCAAGTAATATAAGAATCCAGCAGATCACTTAGGCCAGCTTCACACCACAGTTTTCTGGCTTCAGGTTCGGTCCGATCTGAACCGGACCAAACCTGATCAGGTTTTGCCACCATGTGTCTCTATGGTGCCGAATTGGTCCTATTTGGCCATCCAGTTTTGTGCTTTTTCTCCCTGATTCAATTTTATCTGCTTTTGCATCGGGTACAAAATTGGAGTCAGCTGACTCAGCATCACTTTTTGCCTCCGGTTCAAAAATCGGACAAAATCGGATCCTCCCTCATCCGGGGCGATCCGGTGCCCATAACATGGGAGTCTATGGGTGCTGGATTGGTAAAAAAATCAGATAGTTTCCCAGATGCCATGTACAGAACAGCACAGGCTCTGAAATGCAGCTGCTCTTTTTCAGCACCACGGACAGCAGCATTTCAGAGTCACGGCTTTAACGTTCAGCACCATGGACAGCAGTACGGCACATGCAGGCTGAGATTTCAGCACCGCGGACAGCGGCAGAGACGAACAGAAACGAAACATGAAAACAACAGGATCAGAGGGCATATTTGCCCACACTTTCTGGTCATTCTGTGCTGTCAGGTTCTGTCCGGTGTTTTGCAGGATCCACCGGAGAGAACCTGACAGCACAAAACTGTGGTGTGAAGCCGGCCTTAGTCTTCAGATTCAGTTCATAACATAAGTTTAAGACTCAATTCATTGGGTATTCTAGAACGTCTTGCATCATTTTTGCTAGTTTTATGATGGTTATGATAATGGATCCATCCCAGAAATGTAAACAAAATTAAGGCCAAGCTTCAATGTATACCTTAAATGAAAAAGAAAAGAGAAAAGATTAGAAGGTACTATCGTACATGTTTACTTCAAATGGCAATTTGATTGACCATGGAAGAAAGGTGGTCTTCGCCAGCAAAGAATGAATAATGAAGATGGAAAATATCATCATTTAGTGCTTGATGTGTCAAATTAGGAATTAAAGCAATTTTACATATTACTTTGTGTCAGGTGAAGCTGATGATAAATACTTACCAGACGCTGACATTGCTGTCAGGAGTTTATTTGCTGAGAGTTGGCTATGGGATGTAGTGAAAATGAAGAATGCACCCGATGCTGATGGGTGAGTACCTATCTCTGTTCTGTACCTCTTTTTTAGAATGATGTATGTTCACCCATTGGAGTCTTAGTCTCACAATTCCTCAACTCAGTGTTTCTTGGACGCAGTGAGTAATAGTTTGTTGCACTATGGAATTAGGGCAGCTCAGTCATCCAATCTGGTGCTTGGAAGTGCTCAGATATCAATGAGAGGTGCTGCGCTTATTCAGGTGTTCAATGTTCTCTATGATTGCAAAGCTACTAAGCTAAGCAGTAGTCCCAGATCACTGCCAGACTGCCATAACATCTTGCTCTTTGATGTGTATTGGTCTCACTTACCTGTGCTGTGTGTTTTTATCTATTGCTGAGAGACCCTAGACCTACTCTGACCATCTGTTTGTGTGTTGCCCCTGTGGATCCAATCGCCACAGAGATGCTGGACCTCTGTTAGGGTGTAGTATCCCACTCACGGGTAAGAGGGTTAAAGACCAGTACCAGGACACCCAGGCCACTCACTAGGAACCATTGTAGTGGGGCTGGGTGGTGAAGGGAGTTAGTTAGAGGGAGCAGTTGGGAAGAAGTGAGGTCAGGAAGAATACACGTAGATGACGTGGGACACGTGACACTGGGTATAAATACTGCGGAAACCATCGGAGAGACAGTTGAACAGAAGAACAGAGTTGACCACCTGAGGAGAGGTGGTAGAGTAGCTAGGAAAAGGCCATTGAACACCAAGGTCGAGTTGGAGGGAAGCTAGAGAATGTACGTCAGAGAAGTGTCTAGAGGACTGGAGCAAGTGGGAGCTCATCCTGAGGCTGAACCCTAGAGCAGAACATCACCCAAGTTGCTCCAGGAGGAAGAGGGGGCCCTGGAGGTATGGGAAGTGAGCAATCCACATGTGGGTCTCGTATCCATTGTCAGGCACAGGCAAGTGCAGGGACTAGGCCGCAAGGGGTTACTGGTAACCCCAAAAGACTAGTGGAGATGATAGAACAGGCTCAGCTAGCAACCCGGAGGCTGAGGCACTTTCATGGTGACTCAGCCTACAATCGCGCACATCTGCTGAAAAGGTGGCAACCATAGGGCTAAGGGGATTCACTGCAGGGGAACCCCTAGGAAAAGCCCACAGTCACTGGCTCAGAGCTCTGTGTGGCGAGGTGCAAGGCAGGACTGGTGAGGCAAGTGCTTTGTGAGATGACCTGGAAAGGACAGAGAAGGGATGCCAGTTACATACTATACTACTACCCAGGAGTAGCAGGATCCCTAACTCCGAGAACCCAGTACTCAGTGGTCTACTATACAAAGTCTTTGAATAGAAGAACTAAAGACTGCAGCCCACTGTGTCTGTGAACTTTAACGCATCTAAAGCATCAGAATCACAACTACCAACTCACTCAGGTACCTCTGACCACCTTAGGAGTCAGCCCTACCCGTAGAGGGCTTAAGAACATTGCTGCCTCCCAGCCATCAGCCCCTAAGAGAACTGCCGTGTAGCGGCGGCCATGTATAGCCGCAAACTGTGGGTGGTGTCACGTAAAAACAACAGTATCCCCAGGTCCAGTCTTCCCTGCCCAGAATAAACCCTCCAAGCCAGATCCCTATCCCTTGGAGAGAGAACCACCCACACCGAACCTTTAATGACACCGCCAGGGTCACGGAGCCAGGTCTCAGTCCCTGTCATCCCCGTGAACATGAAGCCTCAAGAAAGCTTGGTTCCGAGTATCGTAATGCCCTGGAGGGGCGTGTCATTTGTCTTGTCCATTTGCTCTGATTTGCTATCCTCCTTGTATTCTGACTCTGAACTTTGATCTGACTATACCTTTGTCTATCCCTTTAGTCTACAATGTGCTCTCATGGTTTCTGACCCCAGAACGTTTGACTACCCTGCCCCATGGCTTGTCCATGCATTGACTAGCATCATAAAAAGGTGTACATATAAGCTTATCTGTTCACTTCGAGTGCTGCTCCAAAAATATGCTAATAAAAGGAGTGAAAAGGAGTACCGATGCAACCGTATTTGATTTAAAAAGTCTTTATTCTGTATTCACGTCAATGAAAAACATCAAAAGTAGACCCAAAGAAAGGATGGGTGGTGGGACTCCCCCTTTTCTTGGGATCTACCGTTGATGTTTTTTATTGACATGAATACAGAATAAAGACTTTTTTTAAATCAAATAAAGTGGCACCAGAACTCCTTTTTCATTTGTATTGGTGGAATCCAGCCACTATGCCGGATGCCAGGGAGTCCACAGTTGTACGTTGGTGAGCAGCACTGATCCCAGCCCTCCTTCCTATTTCTTATAATAAAATCAATGACCCTGGTGACCTCTTTAGACTTGAGATTAGAGAATTCCAATAAATATAATGAGTAAACTAGCTCTGTAATTTAATAGTGGCATGGGGCATTCCTCTTTTTCAGTATTTCTACAGAGGTCTTCAAGAGATTTTCGAGAGATTCGATTACAACTTGGGAAGTGTTGGCCGTCAGCCTGTCTGAAACTAATGGTAATAATGTGAAGACCTACAATTCTGATGCTATTTTTTTAGAATCATTTAGCAGTGACTCTACTTGTAACCATGAAGAAAATAAATCTCTCCTGTTATGATTCATTTAATTATTGTAGTTTTACCAATGCACATTATAACAGTTCATCTTATAATATGGGGTTACTCACTCGTTTCTGCCGGTCATCGAGGTAGCAAGAGGAATGACACTCTCCATTTAAAAGTTCATTTGGTTTATTCATCCTCTATAAACCTAAGCCTATCCTCAGCTTTGAACAAGGCACAAATGTCCATAGATGGATTTCAAGTCCGTTACCTTGTCCGGAGCTTTGGGCACTCTCCACACACATGCGGTCATTGCACCATGGGCTTCCTGTATCCTTGCAGGACCTGGCTTGACTCAAAAAACACCTAACCCAGGATTAGTAACATGATAAATGCTGAAATACACCCATGAGAGGTATGTGGATGGTCAATCCTGTAGCATTAATAAGAGCTCATGGAACTACTGGCTCCAGAGAAGCCATTCCAGGTTTACACTGCAGCAGCAAAACATACCGTCCATTTACAATATAGCTGTTTGGTATATGACAACATACAATTTTAATTGATCAATAATTGAAAAATTATCAAGGGTTTAGTTGAAAAGTGTTGGGACTTTTGACTTAAAAGTAGGTGGGAGCTTGGCCGAATAGGAATGGTTTCAACTATAGTTTGAGAGATTCACTGTAATTTATGATGGGGAATTAAGTACATTTGTTAGGCTGGTTTCACACTCGCGTTCCCCTCCGCAGCGTTCTGTAGTAGGTCCCAAAATGGGGTGGAGCCTAGGTTAGAGCTGTAGAAGCAGGAAGTTAGTGAGAGAAGTTACCTCCGACAGTGCTGGGAAGGCAGTCAGGGAGGACAGGCCTGACAGCACAGCCGACAGGAGGGATCCCCATCATTAAGTGGGGCCCCAGGACAGAAGGCAATGGGCCAGGACTGGTTGGAGCCAGCTGGTCACGTTGGGGGAAAGAAACCAGCAACGTGGGAAGCCGAGGCGGTCAGAAGTTTAGCTCTGACTGCAGACCGACGAGCTACGGGCCCATTATAACCGGGTTGCCGCACACACCACAATGACATCTCACCCCTTAGGACAGAAACCGGTTGAGGGCACTAGTGGTCGTGGACTGAATTTTGGTGGCGGGAGAAATTGTGCGCTCCTGCTGCTCACGTCCATGCCGGTAAGGGTCCGACTTTGAAGGCTAGTGACATACCGTAGGACTGGCGGAGAGCACTGTAAAGGTGGGAGAAACAGGAAGAATAGAACAGACCCTGAAAGGCAAAGAAAGAAAACATCCAGAGACTCCATTAGGGGGACCCTGAGCTGGCAACATCCATCCGGTAAGCCAAACTGTACGTGTATCGTTTACCATCTGCCGGTACCCAGTAAAGTGGAGTCAAACTTGAACTGGTCTCTGTTGTTCTTCCCGCCGATGCCCAAAGGGTTTCAACACCAACATCAGCAGCTCACCAAAGAGATAAGAACTGCAACAACAACTCCCCTTATCCTCAACCATCACCGCTGCCCTGAGGTAATAGCTCCACCTGTGGAGAACTGTACCATTTTCTACTGCACCCACCATCACCTCAGCTGCCGGCTTGCAGCGCCGGTACCATGTTACTGGGAACTACAAGTGGCGTCACGTTACCTTTGTAAATACTCCCTTCTCCCCCACCATCTACTCAAATGATAACCAGGGCACGGAACCGGATCCCGACCTCCCGTGATTCCCCCATCCAAGAAGCCAGCAGTCCCGGTGTCCGAGTACCCCTTGCCCTGGTCGCATCATATACATTCATAACTTAGATGGAAGGCTGCACTTCTAAGTATCACGTTACACCATACGATTCACAATAAGGGTTGAGTGTTGACCCAACCACCGCCTTTATGAACTACAGTAGGAAAAATGTGAAAGAAATACTGTCCTTTATTGACAATAGATGGCTGTTGATGTCTCATTCAAATATGAATGGTTCCTTCCATTTTTCAGCTCTTTTGCTCATTTTGATTCCACCAAATTCGGCATTGATTGAGCTTGGACAAGCACTTGGTAGAGTAGTCGTCTGACTAGTGTTCTATGGGAGGGTTATTAGTTATAGATGGTGTGAGGATCTGAGGTTGTGAGTTGTATTATTCACCTAGGTAGGTTAACGATGCAACAATCTTTATTTCTTCTGTACATGGTCTTGCAAAAACTCCGGGTAGATGGCCACAATGTGATGCCACCAGTCCATAGTATCCCAAACAGGGATCAGTTTTTCCACTCCAGACAGCAACAATAGTCCTTATGTTCCTCCAAATGATGGATATCATGACTGTAGCACATTATCCTGCTCCATCTGACACCATTAGTCCTTAAAATAGTTCAATCGTAGTGTGTGTATCCAGCTCCAGTCTCCACAGTCCATCCATAGGCACCAGGCCCTGGCATCAACAACAGATTCTCTCCCCTTTACTTCACAGAATTACCTAATCAATAAAAATATGCGGCTCACTGTTCCATAGGTCCAGTCTGTGGCCCTATCTGCAGAATTGTGTATTGGAGAAACTAAGACGCAAAATCCCGCACCAGACACAGGACAATGAATCCCATTGTAAATCAGATTACATTAGAGGACATGGAGGCCAACTATGATGACACACTGTCACAACCTCTTCTTCCTTCCAATTGTGCACAGACAAGTGACCCCAAGCTGGCATGCAAGCAAATCTCCAACAAAACACCATAATAATATTGATGTAACCAGCGCTCCGTGCTGTAAAAGGTTTGCTCTACGTTCATTGGTCTAACAGTCTTCAGCTCCTCACAGATAGGTACATGGAAATGCTGTATGACACCACTAAACATATATGCATGGGTGATAAACACACAGCAAACATACATTTCATGTGTGGCAATCTTCTTTAACTGCTCTGCAGTGATTAAAGGTGTTTAGTTCCTGTTTGTACATTCGGGGTTAATGTCAGTAGTTACTGCAGTGTTGCTGTCTATGGTCTGGTGTGACTCTTGAAGGTGAGAAATTGTGTGTGTGTCAGGTGACACGGTTGTCCATGCCCCTAGTTTTTAAATAATTCCCTTTCCCACCAGCCGGTGTTGTTGATAGAGTTTAGACTCTGCTTTGACCTTGCGCTGTGAGGACATATTGCTGTGTTACAAAAGCAACCGCTTTGAGAGATTGATGTGCTGGGAGTTACTGGTCCTTTCCCTGGGTGGAGGTGAAGAGGTGATAGCTCAGGGCTGGATAGGAGCAGGGCAAAGTTGGTGGCCCAGAGATCTCCACCTTTAGGGTACCTTTACACACGGCTACATTTGTAGCTTGTCACCAGGTAACTTACAGGTTGCAGTGAAATCATGGATACATGATTCCATTTGTACACAGCAACAAGATAGAACCATGTATCCATGATTTCACTGCAACCAGTAAGTTACCTGGTGACAAGCTACAAATGTAGCCGTGTGTAAAGGGCCCCTTAGGGGTAACTCTAGGATCAGGATCAGCTGGGGAACCCCAGTCTACAGGGTCAGACTAGCTTCCCTGATACCCTTCCTGCTACTACTCCACTCGTGTTCTATTAGCACCCCGTGACAATATAGGGTTAGACAAGTTAAATAAGCTTACTAGGCAAACAATTCTCCAAACTACATCAGGATCCAAAACTTGGAATAAGGGACCTTACATAACCTTGCTAAGGGCATTTATAGAGCTCATGTCACACTTGTCCGTAGACATCCCTAAATGATGAGAAATCAACCCATCTAAATCTATTTTGTTCCTTAACTTCAGAGTATTTTCCAAATGTCCTGTCTTCTCCATCTTTATTGTGCAGGTATCTGTGTGGCACAGCCCTATGAGATCCAAACAGTCATGGATTTCTTCGTAGACTTGAAGTTGCCTTATTCAGTGGCAAGAAATGAGCAGGTTGAAATTCGAGCTATAATCTACAACTACGAGGGCAAGGACTTGAAGGTATGAGTTGTAAGTTTTTGTGGTCCGGCAGCGGTGTATCCGAGAAACTGTGCAAAAACCTCATTGATAGTCAAGGTTCAGGACGCACCTTTGCCGGTTTGGTTGTTCTGCTTTATCTAACTTTATAGATCTTTAATATTTTCTATAATACATTCTTTTCACACTTTTTTGACTTAATACCTTCATGATTATTTCCCTTTTAAGAAAATAGAGCCTCAATAAGATAAAAGTCAATCTAGTTTAAACTATGTTCCTGCAATGTGATCCGATATAAGGCAAAAAAGTAAAGACCAAGAGGCATTGGCCAATTCTTCTCATTTTAGTGCAACATTTGTTTCTGGATCCCCAAATTAAATCTCGGGGGAAATGAGATCTCCAGTAATGTAGTAGTTATCATTATTTCACTTAGTGGTGTGAAAAAATGCTTGCCCCCTTTTTGATTTCTTATTTTTCTGCATGTGTGTCACTTACATGTATCAGATCAGCAAACAACAGGCAAAGATAACACAAGTAATCACAGAATGCAGTTTATAAATGAAGGTCTTTATTATTAAAAGGCCTCTGCCAGGTCATTTTATCGTATGATACTAATAGTACCTTTGATTAGTGCCTGGACAGACCTTTCAGAATATGTAAAAATCATTACTGTACCCTTTGTAGTTCTCTTGCTAAAAGCATTTTCACACCCAGCAGGCAGCTGTTTCGCTAGTCCAGTAAATTACTTTCACTACTGAATAATCCACAACAAGTATATTTACTTATTATTCACTCCTTCCCAGGCGGCTGTTCCTTCCCTCCCCCTGTGCTCTGTGTCTCACTTTCATTTTAATTTTCCTGTGATGCTTCTAAGGAGGAGGGGGAGGGAGAAACTACAGGCATATACCTAGCCAAGTTGTCAAGGCAATTTACTCTGAGCAGAAGCCGTGCTGCCTGTGAGAGATTCTGTGCATTTATTTGAACATTTGTTTTGCTGATTTCAAGGAGAGAAGACAGAGGGATACAGACCCCCCATGTGAATTATTTCTAACAAACTTTCCCTGCATGCAGTACAGTGATGTCACTATATGAATATTTATTCTTTGGGAAGTGGGCAGCAGAGAAGTAAGTGATCACTCACTGTGATTGACAGATGGAACAAATCTCTGTATTTGCAGTTTACAGAGGATAAGCGGGAGTATAAATAGGAGAAATACATGAATAGAAAGAGCTTTGCTAGAGGAGTTAGAATATTATATCAGTTACATCTGGATTTTTGACCGAACAGATTCCCTTTAAGGGAAAAAGAAACCCAAAACCTTAAGGGCTCTGTAATTTTGGTTAACTGGCCACTCCTAGAAAGGATCACCACTGTTTGATGATTGCCGGGGGTCTAACCTCTGAGTGAAGCCTTTGTTCTCATGGTTCCAAAGCCCAAATTAAGAATATCACTGGGGCTTCAGTGCTTGGACCTTAAATGATCAGAAAGTTACAGGATCTTCAATTGAATAGAAAATAACTTGTTTTTTGGAAGCTACCTGTTTAAAAAAGGTCCTTTCCCCAGTTTTAGTATGTTAAAGTGGCCACATATGAGCTTTCAAAGTTTGTTATTATTTATGATCAGAGTACTTCTCTGAGGGTGTATACATATTCGCCTGCATGATTATGACCAATAACATGCAGGAGGCGTCTGTCACGGGTGTGTCAGGAAGCACCGATGAGACTGTAGTGGCCCCTAGCAGAAGGTCCCAGCGTTTGGCCAAACAGTCAAAATCCTAAGAAAATGTCTCTGTCGCTTTAAGAGACATTTCCCTTTTAGTTAAAGCTGGAGGTCACTAGGACCCAGCTGATTCCTTACCTTGAGCCGCATATATATTCCCCTTGACTCCCAGGATGCACTGCTGGTGATAGCTGTTCAGGTTCAGGTGTATCTCTTCCCTCTTTCTTTGTTTCCCTTGTGTGTGAGGTGGTCTACATGGTAGGGGGTACTCGGATACCGGGGCTGATGGCGACTTGGATGGGGGAATCATGGCTGGTCAGTCCCCTGTCCTGTACCCTGGACCCTCAATGGTGGGGGATGATGGTGGTGAAGGGGATTGGTTACGTGACGCCACCTGTGGTACCTGGTAACGTGTATACCAGCGCTGCAGCCAGCCGCTGAGGTGATGGAAGTGTGTAGTACAGCTCCCCACAGGTGGAGCTTTACCTCAGGGTAGCAGGGATGGATGAGAGGAGCCGTAGTAGCGTCTCTGCGGGCAACTCTGTGGGTAGTGGCGGGTAAGCAGGCACATGAACACGCACAGAGCAGTTTTTGTTTCGGTACCTTTTACTGATGACGGGTAACAGGTACAGTCCATAAAAGTAACCAGGTCCTCGGTGCAATTTGGGGCTTTCATCTTGGAGAGTTGTGAGACCTCCTCTGTCGCTGTGGTTTGAGGTAAGTCACCGCTCCTTCTCCCTCTCAGGGCTTTACTTTATCACTGACAATGAGGTCCTTCTGTGGGGTCCCTATTCTTCCCTTGGCCCCTGGTCCTGTGTTTGGTCAGTGTCAAGTGTCTCTTACTGTGCTTTCCTCAGGGGATTAATACCTCCTGGTCCTTCCAGGCTTTTACTGCTGCACTAGATGCTTTGCAGTGACGGACTCCGGTGTCCGGGTGAGCTATAGGGAAGCTTGATTTGTTCCCTTCTTTAATTCACTGTTTCTCCACTGGCCTCCGACCCTCTCCCAAGGGTGCAGCACAGCTGGGTCAGTGCTCCCTGGTCCTGGGCCTGGATCGTTCCCAGCGATCTCCTCTCTCTGGAACGAACTGCTTCTCACTGGACCAACTGGCTCCTCCCCTCAGGCCTGGATCTTATATAGGGGATCTGGCTTAAGGCAGCCAGTAGTGCTCCCCCTTCAGGTCTGGGGTGGAAGGTGTTGTGTGCTGTGTGTACCAAGGTATAAATCCCTCCTTGCACCGATCGATTCTGTGGCAATCCCCTGCAGGGGTGCTACATGTGTTTCTCTAGTTTTTAGCCGGGCTGACTAGTGATCACCCGCTCTTATCCCTGTGTAGTGGTAGTCCAGGGACAGTCAGGGAATAGGTATCCTAGCGGCGACAGTTGCGGAAACTGTATACAGATGTTAGGAGAGCCAGGTGTCAGCGCTAGTTTTTTTCTAGAGGTCACCATCCCCCTTTTTGCCCTTAGCATCAGGGACTCCTTCCCGTCCCCTGTCATCGTCCAGCGCTGAGTGTCTCCCTACACCCAGCGTGACAGCATCATGTAGGGGCTAAAAAGAGCACCAGAAGGTCAGAAGAACATGTCTTCTACTGTGAAAAATGTAATCATAGAAAAATGTAATCATAGACAGCCTTGTCTCAGCCCTTATCTCTGCAGGTATTGTGTAGTATAGAGCTGAGCTGAGTCTAATTACAAACACCTTCAGCTTTAATCTCAAGGCGGTCAGTATATGGAAGGAGAAATAGCAGAGCTATATGTAATTACAAACACCTCCAGCTTTTATCTCAAGGCAGTCATTGTGGAGGCATGGAAACAGCAGAGTTGAGTGTGATTACAAGCACCTTCAGCTTTCCACCAAGGACAGTAAATGTTGGGTTAGGAGGATTCAGCTGAGCCAACTGTGCTGTGAATGATGAGCTGCAACTGCAGATGTATTTGAAATGCCACTCAGATCTGCTGTGCTTCCTCCCTCACGCTGACTGATGAGAAGAAAGCTGAAAGTGTTAGTAATGACACTTAGCTCTTGTGATGAAGGTGGTATAGCGGACGAGGGGATAAGAAGCAGGATGACAATGATGGGCAAAGGTAAACTGGGTTACTAGTCTGACCCTGTGGACTGGGATCCTTAGCTGACCCTGCTCCCAGAAGTACATCTAAAGGTGAGGATGTCTGGACCTCCACCCTTTCCCTGCTCCTCAACCAGCCCTGGGCTAACACCCCTTCACCTCCACTCATGGACCGGGATAGAAACAGCAAGTTCCCAAAAGATGGCAATCTCCAAGCCCAAACACCGCAGAAAGGCTTTAGCAAACTATTAAACGTCCTAACAGCACACATGGTCAAAGCAGAGTGAAACTCTTTCAGCGACACCTAGTGAAAGGAAGTGGAACTATTTAAAGGCTGGGGAGTGGTCAACTGCATTATCTGACACTACAGCAGCTTCTGACATTAACTACAAATGTGCCAAAGGAAATTTACTACCATTTAAACTACAACAGATCATTTCACATGGACTGCAGCGCAATCACCATGTGACAGCTCTGCTGTATTTTTAACAATATGTGGTAACACCAGAACTGTCTATCAGTACATGTCTCACATGAGTAGATAATATGTTTTTTTAGACCTTTCAAGGTCATGTTCTTCCTTATGTAGTTTAGGTTATAATTCATAATAAGCCCATCTGCATGTCTTATCAGAGCTTTGTCTCTTGGGGCATATACTTTTTCTCCTGCATGACATTGACCAATCATAAGCAGGAGATGTCATGCAGGACAAAAAGAAAATGCAACAAGAGATAAATCAATGGCAACACCCAGCTGAGCATATCATAAATGATAACCTAAACTTCATAAGATAATATTTCCTCAAAGGAGATGACCAGGTTAAGATGCTAAAACTGATGAAAGGTTCCTCCATGTCAGTATTACCCAGTATTTTCAAATTGAGTAAGCCTCCTTGACATATATTTTTTTCATTTTATGAGCAGATAATTTATTTAATTCTTAGCCCACATTCAAATAACTGTGTTTTTGGTAAAGTGGAACAAAGCAAGGTCAACTGCCGGCGTTCATCCATTGACTTGTTCGGATGACATTTCATGTGAAAAAATGTCAGCATGCTCTAGTCACTTCTTTTTTTTAGATGAGGTTAGCTTACGGGTAAACAGAAAAGATTGGATCCCACATTTAACACCCTTATAGGATCCAATTTTTACTGATACATTGCCACTATTAACATTGGAGACTGTTTCTGGTCTAGTAAAAGTTATTTGTGGCCTCAGATGGAACCTTTAAATCAACCAAGATGCAACAGTCTGAAAGTCACATGGTGACACAGCATTGTTTAAAGTAGAGCTAGGTGTCAAACAAGGCGGGATCCGGTCACCATTTCTCTTCAATAAATAGTAGAAACTATTGTCAGGAGGACTGGACTTACTGAAAAAGAAGAAGGAATCAAAATTATTGGACACATCAACAATCTTAAATATGCAGATGACACATCATGTGTAGCAGCAAGTGTAGATGGAATGAAGGACTTAATATAGAGAGTCAACTCCAACAAGAGACCGCTACTCAATACAAAGAAGACAAAGATACTGACTACCAGGGGCTGGCTGGAGCCTCTTTCCCTGGGTGGCAGTTAGGTAACCCCGGCCCTGGTTGAGAAGCGGGGGGGGGGTAGGGGGTTTGCTGTCGGGTCCGGTCCGGCAGCCTTGAGAAGCGGGGGGGGGGGGGGGTGCTGTCGGGTCCGGTCCGGCAGCCTTGAGAAGCGGGGGGGGGGGGGGGGGTGCTGTCAGGTCCTCACCTCCTCCAGCCGCAAAGCGAGCCCGCCTGCCGCAAACCGTCGCGCCGGCCGCAAAGCAACGCCCGCGGCCGGCCCGTTTCTGCAGGGGGCGGCCCTAATGGTGGACTATACCACCAGCCCAGGGGGCACTTGCCCCCCTGCCACCTGGGCCAGCCCGCCCCTGCTGACTACTGTCAGGTAAGACCGGGACACATGAGACGGACGATGATGAACTGAAAGTTGTAAACGACTTCAACCTACTCAAGACGCAGCAAAGACACCGGAAGTCAATAGGAAAATAGCTATGGGAAAATCAACAATGAAGTCATTGGACGAGGTCTTCACATCAAGGAACATTTTACTGGGGATGAAGACACGGCTCGTACATAGTCTGATCTGTTCTGTAGTAACTAGGGATGAGCGGGTATAATCGTTACTATTCGGTACTTGCTGAATAGTATAGATATTCGGGCTACTCACTACTCCCCGAGTTTCTTGTGATTACTCCGGAGTAGCGAGTAGTCATTTAACTTTCGCAGTGTATCTATATATACACTGCGAAAGTGCACTAAAAGTGAAGAAAAGTTGTTAAAAAATAAAAAAAATATCATACTCACCTATCCGACGCCTGCACCGGGACCGGAAAAGAAGATATCCGATCAACAACAAGGACCTGCGAGTCTGACAGCCAATCAGATGGCTGGTAGCGATCTGGCCAATCAGATGGCCAGACGTCACAAACCACCTGATTGCTACAAACCACCTGATTGGCTAGATTACCAGGTCTTGAACGTGCTTCAATGACCTGCCAATCTGGCCAATCAGGTGGCTGTTAGCAATCACGAAGTTTGTGATGTCTGGCCATCTGATTGGCCAGATCGCTACCAGCCATTTGATTGGCTGTCAGACTCGCAGGTTCTTGTCGTTGATCGGATGTCTTCGTTGCCGGTCCCGCTGCAGGTGTCGGATAGGTGAGTATGATATTTTTTTATTTTTTAACAACTTTTATTCACTTTTAGTGCACTTTCGCAGTGTATATATAGATACACTGCAAAAGTACTCACCCGGCCCATAAACTGCCATTGGACTCACTATACTCGCAACAAGTACCGAGTACCGGGACCTACTCGTTGCGAGTATAGCGAGTCCGATTATTGCAGTACTCGCTCATCCCTAGTAGCAACATATGGAAGTGAAACCTGAATGATAAAAAAAAACAAGACAGAAGAAGAATCAACGCCTTCATAATGTGGAGCTGGAGAAGGATGTTATCAATACCATGGATGAAAAGAAGAACAAACACATCAATACTGGAACAAATCAAGCCAGATATGTCACTGGAAGGAAGGATCACCAAGATACGACTTGTCTACACATCATACGAAGAGAGAAATCACTGGAGAAGGACATCATGGTGGGAAGAATAGATGGAACAAGGCGAAGAGGAAGACCAGCAACCCGATGGCTTGATGCTATCAAGAAAACAACAGAGAAGACCATGGTGCACCTATCTAGGCTTGGAGAGGACCATGGTGGACCTATCTAGGCTTGGAGAGGACTCTGGTGCACCTATCTAGGCTTGGAGAGGACCCTGGTGCACCTATCTAGGCTTGGAGAGGACCCTGGTGCACCTATCTAGGCTTGGAGAGGACCCTGGTGGACCTATCTAGGCTTGGAGAAGACCATTCAGGACCTATCTAGGCTGCACAAGATTGATCTTCCTACAGAGCATTCACCCATCAAGTCACCAAGGCTCGAGAGTGATCTTAAGGCAGTTAAATAATAATAGATGTTATTTACTGCTAATGTATAAGATCTGATGCATACAGATGCTATAACGTGTTATGTAAATGAGGCTTTTTTTATACACCCGCATGAACTGAGCCTTATGTATGCGGCTATGTTAACTCCTATCCTCCCACCATAAACTCTGAGCTGATAATTCATACATTGGTTATTGTTATTGCAGGTCCGGATTTCCCTCTCACATAATCCTCAGATCTGCAGTCTTTCCACCCCTACTAAGAAGTACTCCAAGGTCGTGACTGTCAAGCAGCACTCATCGTTCACCGTCCCCTTTATCATTGTGCCACTCGCTGTAGGAGAGTATAATATAGAAGTCATAGCCTCGGTCTACGGAGAAGTTGGTGGAGACGGTGTGCGGAAGTTACTCAAAGTTGTGGTGAGAAGGAAAATACAACATTGAAGATGAATCTCATATCTGTCTATTATCAATCTCTAATTTCCTTGTAAATTATATGTTTTTTGACATGTTTGTAATAACTTCTGTATCTTAACTTTTTTACCATTTCAGCCAGAAGGAATTCGTAAAATAGAAACCATGCAATCAGTGATACTGGATCCAGAAGCAAACGGGAAAAGTAAGTGTACTGAACCCCTTACAAGTGCCATGTAATGTTCTCTGTTTTATATAGAAATATCATGTTTCTATTTATTACCGGAAGTACATTTTTTCATTTACTCATGGGATGACCACTAGAGTTGGGGTATAACAACCGGACAAGGGAGTGCCCAGCGTGCGGTGTAACACAGAGGGGAAAACCAGGGAAGAGGTGAAGGAAGACCCTGGGGATAGGGAGAGGGAAAGAGGAGGTTACACCTTACACTCACCTGTGACTGACCCCCTGAGCTCCCTAATGTCCCTAGATGGGTCTGTTCCCCCATGCATCATCATGTGCCTAGGCTCTCGCTCACCTTGGTTAGTAAGTGGGCTAGCAAAACACTAGACCCACTACTAAATAAAAACAACACAAGAAAGGTTAGACAAACAGATGGGAAAAGACACAACAAAAGCATTCCTTGGTTTTATTCAGCAGGGAACTACACAGCTGCAACAGAGATGACACTACAGCTTCTCCAGAAGCTGCCTCCTTCAAAGTTGTCAGTATAGAAGAAGTATCACCAGCATGGAGTAAAGCTAGAAGTGAGTAATTATAGTAGAAGGACAAGATGACAAGAGGTTGCAGCTGTGATTAAAGTTAAGAGTTATCTCTGCCAGAAAGGAAAGTGTGCTTAACACATTCAGTATACAATTAAAGTAAGTCCACTCCAACACATGATGTAATGTCTAGCCATGGTATAAATCAATCTGCACCATCTCGGTCCAGCAGAAAGCTCGATATTCAGCGTCCACAGCACAGGAGCCCTGGGAATTACTTCCTTCCACCTGGTATCCGCGGGTCTTCTTTGATTAGCTGGACTGATGTGACATCATTGTTGCAGCCAATATCAATCCCGTCCCCTGTACATCATTTCCCTTGCCATGCAGTCACAAGGTGATGATGAGTTGCCAACTTGCTTTAGAAGCCAGGGACCAAACTATAATCTCTAGGTCCATCATGTACATAAACATATTAGACCCTACTAAAGGCAGGACCTAATTGGATATCGGTCATCGTAACATAGATACTGAAGTTTAACAATGTTTGGATGAACAGAGGATTACACATTCCAGTGCCATACTAGGACAACAACATTCAATGGTTTTTAAAACACAAAAAATACCTTTTAAAGTCTGTAATGTGGTGACCGGCTGCATTGTAAATGTCACAGAAATGGTTGTCATCTGTGGTGCAAATCCGGGACTTGTAGTCCCGCAAAACTTTAATGTGTTCATGTTTGTATGCTGAGAACGATATGGGGGGGCTGACTAAACACACCTCTCCGCCTATGGGTGTGTCTCAGAGAATCATTCTTTTCACTAGCTTCAGGACCAGCAAGTGAGTGAGTAACCCCTGTTACTGTGTATTAACTGTCACAAGCCCTCATGTAAAAGAAAATGTATAACATGATACTTAAAGAGGACCTGTCCCCCCCTGCTGCATGGCAATCTAAATGTAGCACTGAATGCAGCATGACTGCTGCATTCAGGGAAGAGGTCCCCCATGTGTCTGTGTGATGTGTACCCCGACATATAGCCTTTGTAAAACTTGCAGCTATAAACCAATGAGGTAGTCACTGTGGCTGTAGGGAGCTTGATTGACTGTGGGCATTCCCTCCCACTGCCTCTCTTTGCCGCTTCCTGCTGTGCTGTTTATACTTTGTTAGGGCAGGAATCTGGAGCTAACGGCAGGACAAATGATTTGCATCCGCTCTGAGTGACAGAGAGGAGAAGAGGAGGAGGGCAGAGCCAGCACATCCGAAAGCGGCACAGAGAGGCAGAGAAGGAGGGCATAGCCCCAGTCAATCAAGCTCCCTCCAGCCACAGAGATTGCCTCCATGGCTTCTAACTGTAAGTTTTACAAAGGCTATATCTCAGGGTACACAGCACACAGACACATTTGGGACCCCTTCCCTGAATGCAGCAGACATGCTGCATTCAGTGCTGCATTTAGATTGCCATGCAGCAGGGGGGTGACAGGTCCTCTTTAAGGAAACAATAAAGTCATGTATGATAGATTGCAGATATGGAGGAAAAAAACTAAATCAATTGAAATATTATAAAAAGGAATAAACTAGGCTGTGACCTGAATTGATTAAAGGGATGTTTCATCTAAACAAAAGAAATGAGGGATCCGGTTTGGGACTTGGACCTTGTATAGACTGTCATGTCACAGGCTATTGTGTATAATGTAAAAATTCATTCATTTTCTCACTTTTTCCCCTGCAGATGGCGAGCACACGGTGAACATCCCATCGCTCATAATAAAGAATATCGTTCCACAGTCACAGACTGCAATCAACGTTATGGTGCAAGGTTAGACACAGCTGGTTATATTTACTCTTTTGATATTTCGTCAGACAGACTGTTTTTATACAGTGTCAATGGGAAAGCAAGATGGACAAACATAGGCTCAATGCAAGCTCTGATAGAACAACCTAAGGCCGGCTTCACACCACGGTTTTTGAGCTGTCAGGCTGTGTCCAATGTTTCGCAGGAAGCACCGGACACAGTCTGACAGCTTCAGACAAACAGAACTGGAGGGCAAATATGCCCTTTGGTCCTGTTTTCTGCCGGAATCGGCAGTCCACGGCTGTTGCAACTGTCCCTTGCTGAAATGTCAGAATCGCGGCTAGCACCAGGTGCTCAAGTTCAGTGCCCAGCGCCGCTGATTTTCAGCACCCGGCGTCTGGCAGCTGGATCCGATTTTCTGTCAGATCCGGCGTGAGGGCGCCCATAGACTCACATGTTATTAGGCGCCAGATCGCAACGGATCCAGGAAGATCCGGGAGGATCCGGTTTTGTTTACTTTCTGCCCCGGACACAAAAATGCTGCAAGCTCTGATTTTGTGTCCGGGGCAAAAATCGAATGCAGCCTGATGCTACTGGACAGTGACAAAATTGGATGGTAAATCACTGCCATTCGGCCCTATCAGGCACCATAGGGCTGCATTATGTCCAAAATCGGGTCCGGGGCTGTCAGGTTCACACCGGACAGCCCCGGACCTGACAAAACTGTGGTGTAAATCCAGCCTAAGACTGACTTAGATCCCCAAGGATTAGTTTAGGCTTGTTAGCTGGTTTCCTAAAGAGTTTCCATATGTTCATCCCAGATTGGATGGCACTGTAGCTTTACGATCTTGTGGAGAACATCCCATATTTACATCCTAGTCAGATTCCCAATCATACCCTTGATCTGCCCACAATAGATCTCCATAATCTTCTGGATACCACTATATTGACCTTCTCCATTACAAAGGTGGTGAAGGTGCATTCTAGTGGAACACCAACAACCAGAAAGGTTGTCCCTAATGTTCAGCACAGAAGTGGACAGTATTAGGTGCTGGGACATAATGGAGAAAAAAGATAATAAGATACTTTTCTGAGTCTATTATTGAAGCCACCTCCGTTTCCAAGGGTCACAGTTAGGTAAAAGTACCACAAACTCAGATTTCAAAAGGTTCATTTATCACTATTTACCATTAACTTTTTCTCTAACTTTAAGGATGCAGGAATCCTTAAAATTAGAGAAACCTTTAATGGTAAATAGTGATAAATGAACCTTTTGAAATTCAAATTTGTCAAATACAGATGATTTTTGTCCGAAAATTTGATTTGCAGCAAATTATTTCACTGTGAATCAGAAATACTCCAATGCCTCCAATTGCCCTGAAAAGATGTTTATGACACTCTGAAGCCTCCTAGGACTGTATCCAATCACTTTCAATTAATGGAAACACAGCGTTACTAATGCTAAAGTGAACTCTATGGAGACACTGGGGTTATTTGGTGCTCTCACCCGCCGGCCTGGACACCTTTAAGAAAGACCACATGGACCAGGGCTCATCCCACTGAACGCCCAAACTCCTTAACCGTGGGCAGAACACGACTCAGACAACACAGGGTGAAAGAACCACACATTGGTAAGACTTTATTGGATTTCCAACAGTCAAAGGCATATAACACATAACCAGCAAGAACGCACAATTTAACAAGTAACAGAGTCTCACCCTTCCGTTGGCTCACCAGGGATTAGAATCTTCATGCCTTTTGGGCTTCCAGGACAAACTACCCCAGTCCAGTAGCACCCCACTTTTGGCAGGCACTCACTAAGAAAAGAATAGCCACAAGCTTAGCATGCTGACCGAGTACAGCAAAGTCTGTAGCCGAATTGTTCCAACCTGGGTATCTTCCAGCCAAATGCTAGGATCCTAGACTGAGCTCCTGCAGAATATGATCCATGTTATGATCTTCTACCTGGGACTGAAGCTCCTAGGCAGAAGTCTTGTGGCATATATATCCTGGTGACAGAAGGAAGCCCTTTTTATAACTGGAGCCTTCATCTCATGGTATTGTGGTCTTACAGGACTGGTGGGATAAGTTATGTTATTGGTTGGCAGTTCAGTCCAACTGCATCATTTTCCTCTGAATGAAGTAGAAAGAAGGGGGCTGAGGTAAATTACATTTACGGTAGTTTGCAATCCACAAACTAAAATAATGGAAGCTCTGAGTAGTCTGATAAGAAACAATGTCTTACTTCTCATGAGTTAACAAACAAATGAACAATATGTCTGGTATAATTAAGAATATTTAGCCCACAACACAGATGGTTATATGCTGTGTCGTCACAAACTAAACATATAATTCTGTCGATAAGCAAATAGTAACTTAAAGCCTGTTCTCATACAGAAATGTTTTTCACTATTGTGTATCCATACTTTGTACAGTTTATTCCTATCTCTATTGCTAAACTCTGAGCTATGACGTCCTTTCACTATCCAGATTCGCCACAAAAGGGCTTCTGCATTCCCTTCCCCTGCTTTTATACAGGCTAAGGGTACTTTCACATTAGCGTTTGCGATCGCTGCGTTTCATCTGCGAACGCAAACGCAAGCCAAACGCATGGTTCTGTTTTTTATTGCATGTCAATAGACAATTGTTTGAACGTAGTCAAGCGCATGCGCATTAGTGCGCATATTTCAGCCCACCAAAAATGCAACATGTTGCGTTCGACGGGTCAGAATAAAAACGCAAGAGGGCGCATATGCAACCAAACGCAACCAAAAGCATGCCACTGCGCAACTCATTATAAGGATAGGTACGCATTACGCATGCGTTCCATGAAATACTACCACGCAGACCCGCGCAGCGATCGCAAACGCTAATGTGAAAGAACCCTAAGATAGTCCCTCCTGATTGGCTGTGATGTGATGTGATTGGGAAAGCCTGATGTCATATGAGCCCTCTCTGGCTGATGCAATATTCTGCAATCAGGAAAATGGTGGCAGCCATTTTCAGATATTCATGTCAAAGTGATTCACCGGGTTTAGCAAATTACCGGAAATGCAATATGAATTTTATTAGTATCAGATTGATTTGTTCATTTCTTCTGGGGAATGTTTCATCTTTTTCAGGATCTCCAATCTCTCAGCTGATACAAAGTGCCATCAATGGTTCGAAGCTAAATCACCTGTTGATGACGATGCCCGATGGTTGTGCCGAACAAAACATGCAGAAAATGACTCCAGTTGTCATCGCGACTCATTATCTAGACAAGACTAACCAGTGGGACACAATAGGACTGGATTATAGGCTTGTTGCTCTCAGGCTTATCAGAATGAGTAAGACAATATCCCTGATGATAATTAATTGATCGAAATAAAAAATATAATAAGGGTGACATGGCTGCTGATAAACTTCAACTCTGTCAAAATGGTTTCCAACTGTTCAGAAACTGAAAGGGAATCAACCAGCAGGCTTTAGGGCTATAAAGTGAAGCCGGTGCCTTACAGGCTCTGGGATGCTGAATGCAATCAGACCTTTACTGCAATGATTCCATGTTTGATTGCAGAGAAAAGTGTCACAAAATTCCTGGAAATCAGGGCAGATGATTGATGTGGGCAGCATTGCATCAATATTTGGGGCTACTTTTTTTTCCTCCCTGTGGACATGCCTTTCAGCTGTAAGCCAAACCTAGACCTCCCTTCCACTTTCATCTCTACTTTCAGTTTTGTCAGGCGCCCTGTGGCTGGAGTATAATGACAGTGTGCAGAAGCCAGAAACTGAAAGTAGAGATAAGGGGGAGGGGAATAGGCATGCCTACAGAGAAGGAAAAAACTCCAAATAGTGATGCAGGGCTGCGCACATCAATCATCTACTGCCCTGTTTTTCAGGAGTTTTATAACACTTTTCTCTGCAATCAAACATGTAATCATTCAATTAAGGGTGTGATTGCATTAAGCATCCCAGAGCCTGTAAGGGACTGGCTTCACTTTATAGCTTTAACTCATGCTGGTTGGCTCCTTTGAAAAGTTGGACAATGTAGACTTGATACTATAGATAGGCTATATACCAACCAATGGTGTTGTCAGTGAGTGAATCCCTGACAACTAGTCTGTCTTAAGTGACTAAGGTCTTCTTCTCTAAACCAAATAGCCACTAACATTGGGGAAAGAAGACTTGGCGGTACTCTATCCATTTTTAATCAGTTTTTCCAGGTCTTAATAGTTGAGGTCCAAAATGTTTCTCTTGTAAGAACTAAGATGTTTGTTTTGCTTTTTTATTGTAGGTTACACAAACCAACTTAAATTTCGTAGAGCAGATGGGTCCTATGGAGCTTTTATACATTCCATCCCCAGCACTTGGTAATTACTTCTTTCCTTAATAACAGGCCTTAAGCACCTGTCAATGGCACATAAATGGATTGTGTGTGGTGACACACAGAATCCCTACACTACCTAACATGTTAGGCTATGGGTTGAACTAGGTGGACTTAAAGTCTTCCTTCAACCTTAAAAAGTATGTTACCGTATTATTGACCCATAGGCATTTTGTCTGTCACCATAAAGGTCTCCTATTATTATTATTATTTATAGAGCACCATTGATTCCATGGTGCTGTACATTAGAAGGGGTTACATACAAAACAAGTGAAAAATACAGTGAACAAACTAACAGTGACAGACCGATACAGAGGGGCGAGAGAGGACCCTGAACGTGAGGACTTACATTCTATGGGGTAGCGTGGAGGGAGAGAGTAGGTTGGGTCAGCTCCAATGGTGGTGGAGCGCCAGGTCAGGTGATGGTGAAACACTGGCTCTGGCGGTGGTGGAGCGCCAGCTCTCATGGTGATGGAGTGCCAGGTCAGGCGGTAGTGGAGCACCAGCTCTGGCAGTGGTGTAACACCGGCTCTGATGGTGGTTGACTGCCAGCTCTGGTGGTGGTGGAATGCCAGCCCTGCTGGAAGTAGGGTCATTCCAGGCTGTAAACTGTTCTGAATAAATGGGTTTTCAGGTTCCACTTGAAAGTTCTGAGTGTAGGAGATAGTCGGACATGTTGAGGTGCAGAATTCCAGAGGATAGGGGATGCTCTGGAAAAGTTTTGCAGGTGGTTGGATGAAGAACGTTCAACTGTGGAGGAAGGAGGAGGTCTTTGGAGGATCACAGATTACAAGTTGGATGATATTGGGAGATTAATTCAGAGATATATGGAGGAGACCAATTGTAGATGACTTTGTAAGGGAGTGTTACTAGTGTGAAATGGACATGCTGGCGAATTGGGAGCCACTGAAGAGATTTGCAGAGGAGAGAGTGCAAAGAATTTGCAGAGGAGAGAGTGGAGGAGCAGCGAGGAGAGAGGTGGATTAGTCGGGCAGCAGAGTTAAGGACAGATTGGAGAGGTGCAAGAGTGTTAGCAGGGAGGCCACAGAGGAGGAGGTTGCAGAAGTCAAGGCAGGAGATGAAGAGGGCAACACAAGCGTTTTATCAGAATGAGGGTTGAGGAAAGGACGCATTCTAGAAAAATAATTTAAAAAAAATTGTATATATATATACAGTATATTCATATATATGCACACATATATATTCTGCAAATCCATATAGAATACATAAGTCTAATGGCGTCTATGTTTGGGTTCAAAGAAGCCATGGCATATCTTGAAGATCAATGTGACCAGAGTGTCACGCACATGGGAAAGGGTTATCAGCAAGGCTCTTAGTCTTGGCCAACATATTTAGGTACAGGACTACAGCAGCAAAATTAAGCTTGGCCCCACTGAAGAGCAAGCCTTGCTACAGCTCTACATACCAGGCTATGGGTGCCTTTTTTGGTGTCTATTTGACAACTCCCAAATTCAATTTGTATTGTCTACTCTTGTCCTTCAGGCTCACGGCTTACGTTGTTAAAGTGTTTGCTTCGGCCAATGCATTGACAGGTGTAGTAGATAGTAATATTCTATGTGGTTCCATCAAGTGGCTCATTCTGAATACACAGCAACCGGATGGATTATTCCAAGAGAAGGCCCCTATTAGTGGTCAGTACATCATGGTAAGGAATTCTCCATATAAAGATAGTACAAAAAACAATTGTCTTTCATTGTAGCCTTTCATGGTCACCATTTTTTCATATTTCTACAAAACGGTCATGAGATCAAATAACAAATATCCTCGTCATAGGGAGGTCTGTACAATTCATCAGATCCAGATGTGGCCATCACAGCCTTTGTTCTCATTGCTTTACTGGAAAGCCAAGAATACTGTACTGGACACGTCAAGGTAAGTGGCCGGTACAGTCTCATAGCTATATGTCTTTGACACTGTTCACATTATCCAGCATTTCACCTGTGTGTATCTTCATCTATAGAATCTGCAGTCCAGTATCGATAAGGCCACTTGGTTCCTCATGGACCATTACCAACCTCTCGCCCAACCTCACTCCATCGCTATCACTTCATATGCACTGGCTCTGGCCGGAAAACTTCCATATCCAAATAAATTACTATCTGCGGCAACAGGTAAACAACTCTCTCATCTAGCCAAATCAGATCTCATACTTTGCAATAAGGGAAGGCAACACCCTGAAACATGTGGCAGCATATAGTGTTTCAGGTTTGACTTCTTATTGTGAGTCATGTCTCAAGGTTTGTTAAATGGCCCATGTTGACTTTTAGAATTGTTACACCCAATAGATGGTGCCAGAGATAAAATGCCCTCCCTTCTGATGAGGCTTTTTACATATTTAAAGGGAATCTGTCAGGTCAAAAATCCATATGTAACTCATATAATTTTCTAATCCCTCTGGTGAAGCTCTTTCTATGCATGTATTTCTTTTATTTATACTCACCCCCTATGCCCTGAAAACTGCAAAAAAAAGAGATTCATTCCATCTTTTACAGTGAGTGATCACTTACTTCTCTGCTGCCCACTCCTTAGGGAATGAATATTCATGTATCACTGCACTGCCCTGATCTGCAAACACTCAAGGAAAGTTCAGTGTAAATCACTCATATGGGGGGCTCTGTATCCTGTCTGTGCTCCTCTCCAGGGCAGCAGATCATGCCTTGTCTGCACTCACTACTGAAGAGGGGGGAAGATGTATGCTTTTAGCTTCAGCTCGGACATCTTCATATTCCCCATCAGTATTAAGCAGTTTTTCAGCCAGTGTGTATCTGAGGCATTTGTGTAGTTTATGCTGCCTGAGTTATTTCTATGTGAATTTATGACTGTTTGTTTAGCAGATACACACATTACATGTCAGCAGGGAAAAAAATGTAAATATAAACACATAGAAATATCTCACAGTTTTCAGCACACACTATAGTGAGCTTACTACGAGCCCTGCAGCACAAATACCTCCCCCTTCTGCCCCCCTCAGCTTGCACAAGATTTTCAGTGATTACCGTAACTACAAGCACAGGGGGAGGGACAGAATACCAGCTTAGGTAGGTGTGGATATTTAAATAACATTTTCAAACGCTGGACTATACAGCAGTGACAATAATGGACCAGACTAGTGCGCCAGCTGCCTTTAGGCTGTGAAAATGCCTTTAGCAAGAAAAGTACAAAGGGTACAGTAATGATTTTAGCATGTTTTAAAAGGTCTGCCCGGACACTAATCAAGGGTACTATTAGCATAATAGTGAAAAATGACCTGACAGAGTCCGTTCAATTTCACAGAGGAGCATTGCATGAACTATAAATCTCCTTACACCGGCTGTCAGGCATGTCACTCTCCTGAAGGAGAAGCGTTCCACATTATACCTATTGTTAAGGTTCATCATCAAAAAGACATAAAAGGTTTAATTGCAGCTTGGCAAGTTATCACCTATTCATAGTTATCTGCTACCACCTGCAGTCCCATCTACAATGAGTGGCTATCAAAACATTCTGACCCTGCTCACCATTGGCTATCGTTACAGATGAGCAACGCATATGATATTTGAATGTTGTTTCATTTGTTTCATTCTTTCAGGAAGCTCAATCAAAAGTATTCCTAAGCCTCCATCCTTTCCTCTTCACACTAATCTTCCTCACTGCTGTGCTGTCACACGTGGGGGGGTGCTATCATTACTGGTGGATCGGCATTCTGTGCATTAAGCTTATGTTATGGTTGCGGAGGTAGGCGGCAGAAAGTGTCGGACAGCAGGCAGGAAGCCGGTCTGTGCAGGGCGTTGCCCCCCCTTCAGCATTGCCACTCCCCTGCCTCCTTGACACCTGAGCAAAAGGCTGACCTTGTCCAATTGATGCTGCGGCCTTGAATGGAGTTAATTGCTTTAGGGTTAACTTCTGTGGCTCTCCATGTGAGCTGCTGCTGTGTGTGTCAGGTGATGCCGTTGTCCACAACCCCAGCCTTTAAATCATCCCATTACCCATCAGCTGGTGTTGATGAAAGAGCTCATTCTCTGCAAAGAGTGTGTCCTTTGTAGACGCCATGTGCTGTTCTGCTGATGCCTTGCATGTAGCTTTGTGAAGATTGCCATTTGTCTAAAGTTGCTGTGCTTATCCTGGTCCCTGGGTGGAGGTGAGGGAGTTATAGCCTAGGGTTATTCAGGAGCAAGGAAAGGGTGGTGGTCCAGACATCCTCACCTTTTAGAGGTACTTCTGGGAACAGGGTCAGACTAGGTCCCCTGATTGTCTTTTGCCCATCATTTCTATCCTGCTACCTATCCCCTTTGTTTGTTATTATCACCAGTGGCACAGTCCGTATTTTACAGTGGAAAGGATAGAAAAAGCTTTGTAATTTTAAAAGAAAAATACTGATATCTTAATGAGAACTTTGGCTAAGTTGTGAGTGGTGATGTCCTCTAACTATTCAGATTGATCAGAAAACGGCTGCTGCATTGCTTGCTTTTGTTTTTATACAGGCTTTGATAATCTTTTCTGTGCTGTACCTTGTGATGTAATAGTCCTAAACAATGATAATCAAGCGTGTTTACCACTTCTCAATACTGGCCCAAGCATTGAGGTACTCACGTAAGTTAGGTACTCAGCTGAGTATCACAGTGTCTGGCAAGGAGCGAAGCAAGAGTGGCAGCTCAGACAAGCTCACCATTAGAAGTAACTAAGATAAGGGACAGCAATTGCCTGAGGGTCAGTATGGGAGACCCGATCCCCCAGTCTTTCCTAACTTCCTCGTGAGATTATTACTGTCCAGTCTCAAGGAGGTGTCACCATCCTCTGCTGCCCTTTTGTGTTGCACCTTGCAGCAGACACATTTATTGTCTACACATGTGCATTCTCCATGAACAATGCAACACAAATAGCTGGTTTGTGTTCCCTTTAATTAACGATGGGGCTGACACCCCAATGAGAGCCGCTTGCAGACTCTGACTGGTTTTCACTGGGGGGTAAAATCATTGTGTCTGGATGCTGTGTGCGGCCATCTGTATGTGAGTGGGGTGCCGGACTGCCTATCACTAATTGACTTCCATTATTTCCATTATATTCGTTACTTGAGTTGACCCCATCACAGTGTCCGACCTGCTTGACTCGAGTAACGAGCACCTGAGCACCTTAGTGCTTGCTCATCATTAGACGTAAAGTCTTATTAGGGAAGCCATCAAAGGTTATACCAGCTTTCTCTAGCTGATGCAATCATCTGCAATGTGTACAATATGTAACTGCTGGGTTCAGTGAGATGCAAAACTTCAACACAGAATCCATTTGCATAAAATTGATTTGTTCCTCTCTAATTCACTTACCTTGTGGATGGGTGTTGGTAATAACTCATATAAGACCTTGGACCATGAACTTCCTTCTCTTTCTTTTCGAGTAGAGCCATTTCAGTCCTTCACCAAAAAGTGACCGATGTTACTATATGTTCTGTCGTTTACAGACAAGTGTCATTGGGATGAACCTGGCTCCAAGTACATATCTTTGGAGGCAACATCTTATGCTCTCCTGACCCTCTTACATCTCAAAAACTATGACCTTGTAGACCCTGTGGTTTATTGGCTGACAGAACAGCGTTTTTATGGCTCGACACGAGGATCAACACAAGTGAGAGACATTCTCTGCTGCTCCAATCCCCTTTTATGATGTTCAATGATGACGTCAATGACCAATCTATGGTAACGACATATTTTATCCTCCTTTCATCAGGCGACCATCATGCTCTTCCAGTCCTTGGCTCAGTATCAGGTGGTCATGGCTGACAGCAAGAGGTTGAACATAGCAGTCTCCTTCAAGTTACCTGGAAGAACCAGTGCTACAAAGTATCAGTTCAATCTGCAGAATGCTTTATACGCTCGTTCCGATGAGGTAAGAATTGGAAGTAGAGGAACATTTGGGTTGAGGACATTTGATGTTCCCAAACTCCAGGAATCTTTGGCAGAAAAATGTTCAAGTTTGGTTTAAGATTGGATCCATATCTCCAAATGTAGTCAATATTGTAAATCCCCCTTTGGTTGGTCTAAAAAATATCAGGTTGTATGTTCTACTTTTTAACTTCATCACTATCATTTTTCATTCATCTCTTTATCTTTACTAGCTGTAGAGCCCGACGTTGCATAGGATAGTAACTAACTGTGCTTAGTTATAACAAGAAAGATTGAAAACATTTCATATCATATATTCAACACTACAGATGATTTGCAACACAATTTAACTAAATGAGTACCAAAGTAATGTGAAGTACTTTATCTGCAACTCATCCAAGAGCCTTTTGATAGACAACATTCTTGGTTTTGCCTTTCGGTACAAAGATGAACAGATTTTTGGCAGTTCCAACTCTTGAACAGGCCACGTGAAGTTGACCATGAGAAAAGCCTGGAGATTGCAAATCTGTTCCTACTACATTTAAGGACTGTCTCTGAGCCTTGTTAATGGACATTGCAAATGCCAGTCGAACTGGGGGCATTTAAAATCAAAAGGCAAATCAGATGTAATAGGTGGAATTGATGGAATGAAAACTTCCTAAACTTTCCAATTACACATGGAAACAGGTTCTAAGGGTGCCTTCACACTTGCGTTTGCAAGCGCAGCGTATCGAACGCAGCCAAACGCTTGTGCACTGCGTTCCTATGTTTAACATGGGAACGCATGTGCCTGCATTTGGCTGCGTTTGGTTGCGTTTGTGTTCGGATGCGCACAATTTGTGCACCCTCCGAGCGCACTCTGAATGCAGCCAGTTGCATTTTTTGTGCAGTCGCAGGCGCTTGTTTTATCTGCAAGCACCCGCCAACCACGCATTGAAGTCAATGGATCTGTAGCGTCCTCTGCATGACAGCGGATCACATTGAAATCTCTCCCTGTAGCCGCCGGTGATGAGCGGCGGCCACCGAGAGATCAGCTAGGGCCGGCACTGATCTCCCGCCAGTGTCGACGCGGGAGATTTGAAGACACAGCTGATCTTACAGCTGTTTAAATCTCCCGCGCTGACACCGAATAGGTGAAGTAAAAGCTTATCACTGTATTCGGTGTTGGCGCGCGAGATTTAAACAGCTGTCAAATCAGCTGTGTCTTCAACTCTCCCGCGTCTACACCGGTGGGAGAGCAGCTGTGGCCGGGAGGAGAAGGTCTCCACCGCTGATCTCCTCCACCCGGCCACCCACGAGACAGCTGATTGGCTGCCCGGGCACCATACTAATGTGAACGCATGGGGTGATTCTCCTCTGCGTTCACATTAGTATGGGCTGTGTTTGCGTCTGCATGCCAAACGCATGCAGACACAAACACAAATGTGAAGGCTGCCTTAATGAAGAGTCTTGTTCCATTACACAGCTTTGGTGGATCTAAATTTCTCAACAGTAGAATAGGTGCTCCAGGTTTTAGAAAGGGATTATGTGGAGGAAGTCCTTGTGGCACCAAGGAATTGAGGAACTCGGTTGAATAGAATAATGCTTGGTCAGGGTCTGTCACTGCATCCACTGACTTGTAGGTCCTGCACAGATCTGGAAAGAGACTTAAATGTGAAGATTAATCTTGTTGACACTAACATTTTATGTTCTGTTGTATACTGGAGGCTGGGTCCTGCTGTATACTCGGGGTCAGTGTGGGACCTTCTGCTGAATACTGGGGTTGGTGTGTGGCCTTCTGCTGTATACTCAGGGTCAGTGTGGGGCCTTCTGCTGTATACTGGGGTCGGTGTTTGGCCTTCTGCTGTATAATGGGATCGGTGTGTGGCCTTCTGCTGTATACTGGGCTTGGTGTGTGGCCTTCTGCTATATACTGGGGTCGGTGTGTGGCCTTCTGCTGTATACTGGGGTCGGTGTTTGGCCTTCTGCTGTATAGTGGGATCGGTGTGTGGCCTTTTGCTGTATACTGGGGTCGGTGTGTGGCCTTCTGCTGTATACTGGGTTCGGTGTTTGGCCTTCTGCTGTATAATGGGATCGGTGTGTGGCCTTCTGCTGTATACTGGGGTCGGTGTGTAGCCTTCTGCTGTATAATGGGTTTGGTGTTTGGCCTTCTGCTGTATAATGGGATCAGTGTGTAGCCTTCTGCTGTAAAATGGGATCGATGTGTGGCCTTCTGCTGTATACTGGGTTTGGTGTGTGGCCTTCTGCTGTATACTGGGGTCGGTGTGTGGCCTTCTGCTGTATACTGGGTTCGGTGTTTGGCCTTCTGCTGTATAATGGGATCGGTGTGTGGCCTTCTGCTGTATACTGGGGTCGGTGTGTAGCCTTCTGCTGTATAATGGGTTTGGTGTTTGGCCTTCTGCTGTATAATGGGATCAGTGTGTAGCCTTCTGCTGTAAAATGGGATCGATGTGTGGCCTTCTGCTGTATACTGGGTTTGGTGTGTGGCCTTCTGCTGTGTACTGGGGTCGGTTTGTGGCCTTTTGCTGTATACTGGGGTCAGTGTGGGGCCTTCTGCTGTATAATGGGATCGATGTGTGGCCTTCTGCTGTATACTGGGCTTGGTGTGTAACCTTCTGCTGTATAATGGGATCGATGTGTGGCCTTCTGCTGTATACTGGGTTTGGTGTGTGGCCTTCTGCTGTGTACTGGGGTCGGTTTGTGGCCTTTTGCTGTATACTGGGGTCAGTGTGTAACCTTCTGCTGTATACTGGGTTTGGTGTGTGGCCTTCTGCTGTGTACTGGGGTCGGTTTGTGGCCTTTTGCTGTATACTGGGGTCAGTGTGTAGCCTTCTGCTGTATAATGGGTTTGGTGTGTGGCCTTCTGCTGTATACTGGGTTTGGTGTGTAGCCTTCTGCTGTATAATGGGGTCGGTTTGTGGCCTTCTGTTGTATACTGGGGTCAGTGTGCAGCCTTCTGCTGTATAGTGAGGTTGGTGTGGGGCCTTCTGCTGTATACTGTGACCAGTGTGTGGCCTTCTGCAGTATACTGGGGTCGGTGTGTGGCTTTCTACTATATACTGGGTTTGGTGTGTAGCCTTCTGCTGTATACTCAGGGTCAGCGTGGGACCTTCTGTTGTATACTGGGGTCGGTGTGTGGCCTTCTGCTGTATAATGGGATCGGTGTGTGGCCTTCTGCTGTATACTGGGGTTGGTGTGTGGCCTTCTGCTGTATAATGGAGTCAGTGTGTAGCCGTCTGCTGTATAGTGGGGTTGGTGTGGGGCCTTCTGCTTTATACTGGGACCAGTATGTGGCCTTCTGCTGTATAGTGGGGTTGGTGTGAGGCCTTCTGCTGTATACTGGGACCAGTGTGTGGCCTTCTGCTGTATACTGGGGTGAGTGTGTGGCCTTCCGCTTTACACTGGGGTTGGTTTATGGCCTTCTGCTGTATACTTTGGCTGTGTGTGGCCTCATGCTGTATACTGGGGTCAGTGTGCGGCCTCCTGCGAGAGCTGTACACATGCAGACTGATGCATTCTGAAGAGGCGGGACTACCTGGAGTGGGTGGAGTCATATACAGCCATGAAGGGGTGGGGCTATGAAAGGGGATTGCATTATGAAAGGGAAGAGCTAAAGAGAGAGGGCGGAGGCATATGCAACCAGACAGATTAATGTGTTATGAAGGGGTAGGGCTATGAAGAGGATGGGTGTTTTGAAAGGTGGAGCTAACTGCAGGGGCAGAGCCATATGCATCCATGAAGGGGTGGGGCTATCTGTGGACATACATACACTCAGCTTTATATATTAGATGTTATTATCGGGGTTTTGTCATGGTAGAATTTTGGCTCATTTTTGTGAATAAACCTAAAGATTCACTGCTATCCATTAATCTTGCAATGAGCTAAACTAATTTTTTTAATCTGTTTCTTGTCTATTTCTCCTCTGTAGAATGATTTTAGCTTTGTCATTTATAAGATTTACAAGTTTCAAGATTTTAAGGAAAAAATGGCTTAAATTTTGAATCTCAAACAAGGTGTAGTTATTTCTTTTTAAAGTTTCAGTTCAATTTTGTAAACTAAAAACTATGTTTTAGACCATAAATAAGAGCTTATCGTATTTTTAGCTTTCCATTTTGATTACACTGTGAAGCCGACATTTATGTTGGCAATTTCTTTTGCATTTCTCTTGAGGATAAAACTTGGTTATTGCACAGTTTGATTCCTAATAATGTATCCTTGAAAATCATTTTAAATCAAGGAAATAGTTGGGATTTTTTTATGAGACTTTAATCTATCTCGGAATATAAAATGTTACTGTCAAAGATACGATGCTTTCATTTATTATACATGACTTGGTGATGGACTAGGATTAGCGATTACTGGATAGACGTTTTAGCACTGATTCAGTTTAGACTCACATTTGAAATACTTTTGGGAAGGTCGTGGCTCCACTTGCGAGAGTGATGCGAGAGACTCGCACGTGTCTCGCATCGCATCCCTCAACACGACCGCCAGTTCTCCGGACAGAAGCATGGAGCTGTATGTGTCTCCATGCTCCAGTCTGGAGAGCCAGCAGCCGTGCTTGGGTATGCGATGCGAGACACATGCGAGTCTCTCGCATCGCTCTCACAAGTGGAGCCACGGCCTAATCTAAACTTTCTTTGCATATATTTTACACAGCTATGCAGCCATATTTCTCTAGAACAGTGGTGGGGAACTCTAGTCCTCAAGGGCCACAAACAGGTCATGTTTACAGTATTTCCTTAGCATTGCACAGGGGTTAGAATTATCATCTGTGCAACTTATTCAATTATCACCTGTGCAATACTAAGGAAATCCTGAAAACGTGACCTGTTTGCGGCTCTTGAGCACTGGACTTGAGGACTGGAGTTCCCCACCTCTGCTCTAGGACTAAAATACTGAATGATTACCCTTAGAATGGCCAACATCAATTACGTTTTGAAAAAGGATATATGATATGGATAGACCCCAAAACCTCTGGACTTGGACTAAGTGCAGTGAGAAGTATATTAGTGTAAAAGGGTCTGTTTTTGGCGTGTGCCCAAGATGTAGTCTATTGGCCGGTGGTAGTTTGCCACCATTTCAAATTTTTAAGACCACCGTAATTCAAGAAGACCAAAGTTAGCAGCACTTTAGAGCAAGTCTGCAGAAAAGGGGTCAGTCCTGAACCACACCACTGGACCAGTGGCGTAACTTGAAGTTCATGGACCTCGATGCGGAAGCTCCAATGGGGCCCCAAATTATTGCAAATCTTTAATAGCATTAGTCACTTTCTATAGACCAAGGAGACTTTTGGTGCCCCCTAGTATCCAGGGCCCAGGTGCGATTGCAACTCCTTCACCTATTACAATAACGCCCCTGCACTGGACCACAGTGTGGCTACACCTTACACTCAATCTTATCTCCATCCATTCATCCTCCATTGTGACAATTCAGAAGAATGCCGTTTTGGATATTGACCACTTTGTCCCTCTGTTTGACCATTTCATTGACCATAAGACACGCTGAGCTCCTTCCCTTTTTTATGTGAAAGAAAATTAATGATTCCTTGATGGGAAAGCTTTCCTAATATTAGTGGCCAAATTGTTTGTCCCCGGCCTTGCTAAGCCCAGATGGTTGATTCCTTTTAGTGGCTAGCTGAAAAGATGGTAAGAAAAAGCAAAGCAAGCTTACGAGATACTATGGCCCCTTCATCAGGCTTAATAATGATACAACCTCTGGAGCCTAATTAAGCCTGATAAAGAGGCCATTGTGTCTCGAAAGCTTGCTTTGCTTTTTCTTACCATCTTTTCAGTTCGCCATTAAAAGGAGTCAACCACTGAGGACTCTCAGATTGTAATATTTTTCTATCTACTGGCTAACACGGTACAAACATTTCTTACGTTAGGTAAAGTAAATGCTCACAGAGCACTCGGGCTAGTGAATGTCAATATGTATATGCAATTACAGTAAAGCCCTACACTCCCAATAACTACCATACATCCAGTACATATCAGATTATATTAGAATGATAACCCTGTGCACAGTCTTGACTAGGGACTCAAAACCTAGGTCAGTAAAAGTTCTCTATACAAGGAAAGTTAAGCCAATATATAATTAATAAAGACAGGATAGTGAGATTATATGTAACGTCCAACATAAGAGCTACAAATCCAATCGCCCATCTGGCCCCTAAAAGTATCCAAGTATCTAAACTATAAACCAAGTATAACACAAAACACCAATAAACATAAAAGAGGTGCACACAGGCAGACCATGAGACACCTGGTAGATGGAAGAAATTGAAAGAAATTCAGAAATATCTATTGATTAAGTGGAACCCCTCCACATCCCAAAAGAAACAGAACAGGGGAATGATAGAAAGGTACTCACAAAAGTGACAACTCAGAAGATTATCCTGAACTGAGGCGATGGGACTCAACACATCTATTCACCATGGATTATAGCCAGCACTGAGGCATGTGCATGGTGAGTATAAATAGCCCTTCCCAGGATGTGATAGGGCAAACAAAATAAGGAAGTGAACACACCTGAGTAATAATGAAATAAAAAGGGCAAAGGAAAGACAGGAGAACTAGCATCAGTTGGATCAATACAAAACATGCTGTGGTCCAATTGAGAGGAAAACTGACCACACGACCATAGGTCACCAACTTTAGCCCCAGAGTTGAGCTATGACACAGGGTTATTTAGAACCTTTTGATGTGTTATTTACTACTTCATACCATGGTTTTTAAAAGTTTCGAGACCCCTTTACTTAAAATCAGACAAAAGATGCTAGGATTAGATCACTGTATAGGTTATAGACCTTCCAAATCCAGAAATGTCAGCCTGTATTACTATGAATGGGAATTATTTTCTCTATGTATCTAAACACGCCTTTATTCTCTCTATAGACCTTCATCAATGGAGACTTTGAGGTGAAAGCTGAAGGACAGGGACAGGCGACACTAACGGTATGAAAAGTGCACTGTGGTAAGGATGAGTGAATATATTCAAATCAAATATGTGTCTTAGTTTTATGAAGTCATTGAATCCAGCAAACTACTTTCAAATTTCTTTAAGTGAATTGTCTAAAATGATGCTATTTTGCACAATGTATAAGATTGCATCAGCCAAAGAAGGTTCACATGACACGGCGAGTGTAGTCAGCGCTCCTCAAGGCAGTCATTTTGATCACAGAAACTGCAGGGAGAGGATATTTGTTCCATTGCTGCAGCCTCTATATGAAGCAGAGCCAGGATCATGTGGTTTGTGGGGCCATTCTTGTGGATAATCATGGGAGGGTATGTGTGGGTTTAATAAATGGGAAAAGGAGGGTTGTCTGTGTGATTTATTACAAATAAAGGAATTTTTTCTCTGCGTGTTGCGTTTTTTAAATATTTACTCAAAGGACTGATAATGGGCAGGTCTCATAGAGACCTGAACAATATTAATCTGGGCTTAATGACAAGGTGTCAATATTCAATGTGATTAACCGCTTCTATCACCATGATGCCACCACACCAGGGCATACATAGGAGCAGGGTAAAGCACGAGGAACTGGCACTTCTAATGAATGTCACAATTTATGAGGTGGCTGTGGGCTGCTATTCTTTAACCTGAAGGGTACCTCTTGGCCTCATCATGCAGAGAATCCCAGTCCCTAGCTGCCTTGTTTTACCTTTGCTGGCAATCAAAAATAAGGCAAGCCCAGATATTTATTTTGCACTATATGTAAATAATTAAAAAAAAGATAATGGGCTCCCCTGTATTTTTTATTACCAGCCAAGATAAAGACAGGCAGCCCTGGATGGCAGCCTGTAGCTGACCACTTTATCTGCACTGATAATAAAAAATACAGCGAATCCCTATGTCATTTTTTTAAAATGCATTTACTTTTACTATGACGCCATATCTGTTGCCTATGGAAACCAATCACAGACGCCGGCACAATGGATGAGGAGCGCAACAGCCAATTACCGACGCCGTCACAGAGTGGGTGCCTGTGATCGGCTGTTGGAGCCAATGCTGTGAATAAATAATGAAGCTAATGAGTGGTCCCGAAAGCACAAGCGCCCAGACCCCGGTAAGTATGATACTGAGGTTTAACCACAGTTTTGCTCTTTTTAAGCCCCCCCACACACACACACACTTTAAAGTCCGGGTTCGGGCTCGAGTTCAGATCAAATCTGGTTCCAATTGCGGACTTAAAACAGTTCTGCGTGGATCCATTGGACACAAACATCGGCGGGTTTGCCTATCACTACTCAACTCTAATCTTGAGAGCTCCACCATATGCATCTCATCATTCATCTTGTAGTTCAATGTATTCATTTGGTGGACACTATTTGGATGTAAGGGAAATATAGAGAAGGGAGAATGTGATAGTCTTGTCTTTAATGTGTTTTCTGGGTGCACTTGAAACTGTGGTTTCTTGGAAATAGTACTCATTATCTGGTGTAGCGCATGCCAGAAAACTGGTGCAGCTCAAACAAAGTCTTGGAGATGGGGATGAGATGTTCTGAAGCTTTAAGTTTTATGCTGATATGCGTAAATATAATGGTTGAAGGGGTTTCTGAAATGCCTTATCTGTAGTTAATGGTGCCAATTATTGTGATCATAGCCTTGACCTGACAGAGGACTTGCGGTGACATCACTTGAACCACGTGACCCCTAATCCCAGCAACTAGGCCATTAGATCGCGGGGTGTGTGCTACACACCAGAGGCTGTCGCTGGGGTTGAGCAAAGGTGCACAACCCAATCAGGTTGGTTCACATCTAACCACTAAAGTCTCCACTGGACCACTAGGTATTACCCAGAAGTTCCGCTTCTTCTCTTTTTATCTCTTACATTATTGTGATAATATTAGATGTGACACTACTTAAAAAGCTTTAAAAAGCACAATTTTATAACAAAATATTAAACTATGTTCATAAAAAATAAAAGTAAAAACTGAAGTGCTCTACCTGGTGCCAGCTCATAGTGGTCATCCACTGCTCCTGCCGGCAATTCAGCTGCCAATTGTTAACAGAGCAGCTCTTCCTCTTCTGGCCAGCTCTCCACAGTTGGACATCGGGATTTGGCTGTCGATTAACATGATGATGGCAGTCATGCCCTGTCACTGGAAGAGACCGGAAGAGAAGCCGGAAGTGACGTCAGTGGATGCCACCGAATCGCCTGCTGGAGCAGTCTGTGTCCATTTGAAGCCAACAGAGGGAAATCGGCACTGGGCACAAGAGGCGGGTATTTACCAACTACCTGCCTTATAGTTCTTAGGCCCGTTGTAAAAAAGAAATTAAGTGTCCCATGAATGAGCAAGTATGCAATAATTGCACCATTTCTGCTAAAGTGGGATAACTTGTGATTTTAACATATTCATTCTGTCTAAAACATGAGGGTCCAAAGCAGGGGACCACTTTCCCTAATATCCAAATATGTCTCCAGTGCTCACTAGTGTTCTTGTATGGATTAAATCATGTGGGGTGAATTTTAATGAAGACTAAAATGACACTGTCCTGTATGTGATGGCTGATGACCTTATTTTTGGTCTAGGTGATGGCTTCGTACTATGAGTTTGTAACGGAGAAGGAGAGCGAATGTAATAACTTTGATCTTTCTGTTAATGTCAAGGATGAGCCCAATGGTGAGTTAGTTTTTATTGTAAAATTATAAATATTGCTTTTGAAAAGTGCATTATAAATGTCACGAGGAATGGTATAGAGGTAAGGGAATCTAGAAGCAGGATAGTAAGATAGGCTAAGGCATTCAGGGAGGCAAGTCTGATCCTTAGACTGGGGGTCCCTTGCCCACCCTGCTCCTAGATGTACCTCTGAAGGTGAGGAGGTCTGGATCGCTACAATTGCCTTATGCTCCTGATAAGCGCAAAGCTAACAGCCGCTACCTCCACGCACGGATGGCAAATCCACAGCAACTCCTACAGGGAAAGAAGTAAAAACACCAAGGAATCTTCAGCACAAAGTGCACAAACTCTATTAGCAACACCTAGTTGAAGGAAGTGGAACTATTAAAGGCTGAGGAAGTAGAGAATGGAATGATCTGACACCCCCACACCTGCAGAGCTGCACAAACATAGATTACAGCATCTTATGGCATTAACACTATGTGTGCCAAAGGAAATATACTCCCATTCAAGCTGCAGCAGTGCAATTTTTGAAGAAAATCAATGGCCTTGGGTACGGAATCATTTACTATTGACAATAGACAAGTTGTCGATGGATCAATCAAAACAGGTGATTATTCTGCCACTGATGCTTGTGGGAGAGTAGGGTAACAATCGGCTGTACAAGTAATGCAAGATAGGGATCTCATTGTCCTCACATCCCAAGCTAGAGAAGTTGGATGTAGACAATCAAGTGAAGAAGATGCAATGGAGGAGCTTTTTAGGTAATTTATTGGATGTAGTTAATAAAAAATATACAATCAAAAGCTCACGGAGTCCTCATGGAAGTTCAACAAGGTGCGGCGCCTGGGGACTACGGCTGTTTCACGCTGATGTAACCCATTGAATCACTAGATCAGTGTGAAACGACCGTAGTTCCCATCCTCTCTCCTGTCTCATGTCTCCGTGCTTACATGTTTAGCAACCCGGTGAGTGCTACACTTTTCTTCTTTTTAGGAACATAGAGCTGCAATCACCATGGCCGTCTTCAAATCTTTATTATGGTGAAACTGGTAACATGCCGGTGCATAGGAGGATGCGAGCAACGTTCCTACGATCGTTTCGCACACAGATGTGCTTCAACGGGTCCAATGAGTCAATGTTACCAGTTTCACCATAATAAAGAGTTGAAGACTACCATGGTGTGGTGAGCGCAGCTCTTTGTACCTATCTGGATTTTTTCATTGGTATATAAAAACCCATAATAAAATGAGAAACACTTGACCTACATGTTTCGAGCAAATACAACCTTAATCAAGATTTTTCTGATTTGTGCAGAAGCTTGATATACCCTCTTTTCCTTTCTCAAAATTTTTTGGATCTACCTTAAGATCTACCTTAAGAAATGATATGGTAGAGATCAAAGGAAAGTCTACAGGGTAGATCTGCAGATCTACTGTGTAAATCTAGATTTTTTATTAACCAAAAAAAGAGATGGTACCGAAAGAAAGAGGAATAATAGGAGTAACAAGAAGTTGGGAATTACGGGATATTACAGCTGGAGATAACGTTTAAAAAATAATGACTACTAGGTGGCAGCAGAAGAACATCGAACATAGTATACAAAATAAAATAGTGAAGATGGCAACAGTAGATTCAGCTCAAGAGGTAACCCTGATAACAGCTGGAACAGCACAGTGGTGTTGACTGCAATAAAGTAAGGGAATATTCCTGAGAAGGATAGTTCAACTTTAGATTAGGATTGTTAAACTCTAGAAAAAAGAGATTATCTTTAAAGAAGTATTAGTCACATTGGATAAGTGTGGTTAACATCCAGAGGAAAATGTATCAAAACTAGATAGAGTTTACCTCTAGATAAGTGTGGTTTATCTGTTCAGGTCTACAGGATGGTTCACATCTAGAGAAGGTCGGTTTAATTCTAAAGGATGGTTTAACTCTAGAGAGGATGGCTCAATTTATTCTGTAGGATGGTTCATCTCTGGAGAAGGGAAGGCTGGTTTAATTATAGATGATGGTTCACATCTAGAATGTTTCATTGTTTAATGGCTTTCATCTCGAGCTATGATGTCTTGATGAATCAATGCTCTGTAGGAAGATCGATCTTGTGCAGCCTAGGTAGGTCCACCAGGGTCTTCTCCAAGCCTAGATAGGTGCACCAGGGTCCTCTCCAAGCCTAGATAGGTCCACCAGGGTCTTCTACAATTCTAAATAGTTCCACCAGGCTCTTCTCCAAGCCTATACAGGTCCACCAGTGTCTTCTTCAAGCCTAGATAGGTGCACCAGGGTCTTCTCTGCCTAAATAGGTCCAGCAGGGTCTTCTCCAAGCCTAGATAGGTCCATCAGAGTTTTTTCCAAGCCTGCCTAGATAGGTGCAAATGGGTCTTCTCAAAAGCCTAGATAGGTCCAACAGGATCTTCTCCAAGCCTAGATAGTTCCACTGGGGTCTTCTCCGCTGTTATCTTGATTGTATCAAGCCATCGGATTGCTAGTCTTCCTCTTTGCCTTGTTCTAGAATAGGGTCGTTATTTCTGATGCAGAATGATTCAGATCTATAACTTGGTTAAACTTTAGAGAAGAATCGTTCAGCTCTACAGAAACATGGTGCAACTTTCCAGAATAGTCAGTTGAGGGAATTGGCAATGACAATATTGAGAATAACCAGTTAGTGTTAATACTGAGATCATGGCCTTTTAAATATTTACAAGTATTTGTGAATCATTCTTTGATCTTCTGTCGAAAGATGATGTGAAATAACATTGAGAAGTTTTCATAAGGGTCAAACCTGGTATTTGTACCTCTCCACCATAACATTTTATGGAGCAGTCTACGAAAATCAATGGGCCTCAGTATTCTTAACCCATTGGCCGTGGGGGCGCGGTCGTTAGGACATCTTTTTGACATCGTTGGTGAGATGTCACACGTCTAGATATCGTGGACGATGCACCAACGATGTGGCGAGCAGCTACAGTTCGCACAACTCAACGAACGATACTTGTTCACTGTTGTGAATAGAAGTCGTTAACGACATCGTTATCGGGGTGTCACACACTGCACGATGCAGCAGGTTGGCTGATTGAGGATCGTTTGATTTGAGAACATGTTCTCAAATCTGCGATCAGCGGTTCAACAATTTATCGTAGTCGTATCTTGGTGTAACATGCAACAATGTCCTAACGATGTCGTTTGAACGACTCCAAACCCGTCACGTTTGAGCGATATCGTTCATGATATCGTACCGTGTAACGGGGCCTTTACTCAATGCTCAACCTAATCAATTAAGATGTTCATGCTTGGAGGCGATCTAGACACTTGATCCCTCCAGAGACACCTGCAGAAGGGATTGAGTGATCCCAGCTCCATCTCAGATTTTCATATGACCTAACCCTTGAAATGATCATTTCAACTCTGTTACATAAGTATAAAAGGTTATGATGTTATTATATCTTTTATATTGGTATTTACATCAAATTATTGTGTTTTTTTTTCATTGTTCAGCTCAAAGACCAGACAGGGCGTTGGGGACGGTGTCTATTGCCATCTGCTTCAGGTTTGTCTTAACATGACTGAAACAAGTTGTGGCGTACCTACCACACAGGCGGGTAATGCCATTGCTGCAGCCACCATGGCGAGATCATGTATTATAGGTTTAGACTGCTTTATTATGAAGCAATACAACCGATTATTGTATTACTTAAGGGTAATAGATCTATCACCTACCTATGATACAAAGAAAGGTATGTAAGTAAAATTATTCCCAATATCTTCTCAGGCATCTGAAACCTGTGGATGCCACAATGTCCATCCTTGATGTTTCCATGATGACTGGATTCTCTCCTGATATTGAAGATCTGAAGAAGGTAAGTGATGACAAGGACTAAAAGAGGAGCATTGGAGAAAAAGAAGTGTCCTTCAGTCATATTCATATTAGAATGCCCCTGCCGTCTCCAATACGTGGGACGAACCACTAGACCACTGAATGAGAGATTGAATAAGCACAGGAGCAATATAAAACATGGATTTAAACTACATGGCGTATCATCCCATTTCGATAAGCATCATAATAGGGACCCCACGGTGGTCAGGATAACCCCTATTGACTATGTACCTGCTGAGACCAACAATAGGTTTGAGGTTCTCAAAAGGAAGGAAAAATTCTGGATTTATAGTTTAAACACCCTGAAACCGAAAGGGTTAAATTTGGTCACTGAACTAATTTAATATTTATTCTTGATCATGACAAAAATCCCACCCCCCCCTTTTTAGCAAAGATACAGGAGAGGTAAATAGTCATTTTACATATATATTAATTATTTTATATATTTAAGGTAATAATCATATTTCATATTTTATTTCATATATTTAATGTACGTTAATAGTCATTTCATATATTTCTATTTCTTTCTATTTATTTGTTACATGTAATTTATTTGCTGTTGTGAAAACCTAGTATTCTGGTCTCAGAGACTGCTCCTGTCTGCCCCTAGAGGCGAACATTTGCAGTCTTTTCTGCTCATAAGCCTGTAACTATGGATATTGACTCCGGGAGTTAGTTTGGGTACCAAATCTAGAGCCATCTGGTGGCTGAATCAAAAATTACAGTCTTTGCACAATATGTTCATTCATTCTAAAATTGCTCTTGGCTGCCCCTGGAGGCGGACAATTGCATTGTGGTCCTACATTCGGAGCCATAACTATAGAAACTGTCTCCAGAGGAGAGACTGGGTACCGGATCTAGCGCCACCTAATTGCTGGAGTAGGAATCACAGTCTTTTCCATGAAATGCACATTTCACTTTTATAGAGAGGCTTATTGCCTCATATTCTTTTACTCTGAGCACTTTCACATCCTCATTTCAGTTTTTAGTCTAATTTTTTAAAAAAACTAATTCTTGAATCACTATTTATATAATACTACTGTTCTTAATCACTACTGATATGATATTATTATATCAGTATTTATGATGATCTTTTTTCACTGTAATTTTCTCCTTATTCCAATTAATCAATCATGCATCTATTCACACCTTTTATATATATGTATCTATAACTCAGCATTTCCTGCTTAAGTTCAGCTCACCTTTATGTTTTCACTATGAAATCCCCCCCATCACCGTCTATATCACCAAAGATCTGTTCTTACAGCAACTTCTTCAACAATTTCAACATCTTACAAGTTTATTCACTCATATGATAAATACCTTAGGAACCATACTATGCAAAGTCATTTGAGCGCCATCTTGTGCCCAGACTGTAACATGCAGATATAAAAACCTTTTTGACTTTTTCAAGGATGTGATGTCTTTTGTGTAGACAGCCCGACTTCTATATTGGAATCCCTGTATTTGGTAACATACCTTATTGGGGGATAGAACCCGGAGTGTTGATGTGGAGCCTTTTTTCTGTGTTCTTTCCTGTTGAGCCATCACTCAGGAATACACTTTTAGATGTTTCATTAGTCGTCCCATGTTCAATCCATTTGGGAAATATTATCAATTGATCATCTAATTCAATTTATTTTTTTTTAAATATTTTTATGTTTTGATATTAATAAATAATAAATTTAAAAAATTTAATAATATTTATATATATAATTTTACAATTTTACCCTCCTCTCCATAATTTATTGTTTTTACCACCACCTTTTTAACTACAAAACCTCTCCATTTGAACAGCTCTAATATGAGAATCTGTGGTGGTGCCCAATACTAAAACTAACTGAGCTCCACTCATACATCTCAGAACCCCAGGTTCTAGCCCAATATGAGTACAAAATGTGACTCTTTGTTTTTTAAAAAAAAACATCAATGAATGGATCGATCTTTTTATGTGTTTTCTGACTTTTATTTGCCTCATTTTAGAAAAATTTGATCTGGGGAATAATGACTAATAATTGATGGAGTCACTGGGCACTTTTTTAATAATTTTGAGCTGTATTTTGTGTTTTATGTAAAAATTGCGCCAAAATGGGTGGATCCACCCACTTCTGATGATGTGGATGACATCACTGGTAAACAGATGACACCCTCCTTTTGTGGATTAAGGGCTATAAAAACCCCTTTGTGATTATGATTGTAATACTCCCTGAGGAAGGTGCCGGGTGTGGCGCTGAAACGCGTAGGAGGAATAAAGAGGATGAAAAGTTGTTTGGCTCTTTGGTGAGTTATTTGAACCCAGAGCAGCGCGGACCGTGGCACACCATCACTCCCATCATTTCTCAGTCATATTCAGTCATAGTCATGAGTGAACCTTTTAGTGTTTGAGTTCAGTTTGATTCGCCAAACATCCAGGTGATCATTCCGAACCCCATTGAATTCAATGGGAGGAAAATCAAAGACCTAGAAAACACCTTCAGTGGTCTATTTAAAGCTGGGAGCAGGCAGAACCTCCAATACCCACCTCATGAAGTGGCCTAAGGTCTGTTGCCAGGCCACGAAACGACGTTGGGGTCTACTCACCCGGGTTCCTCCCTGTACGGTGCACCTTGTCCGTATGGCTGCTAGTTGTCTGGGTAATTTTGGGGTTTGGACCATATTATTAAGGAGTCTCTTGTTTTGCACTTTCTTCGCCTTACTTTATGCAGTTTATGTAAACATCGTTCTGATGCTGCTATATTAAGCACATGTATTTTGTATTGTTGTGACCAATAGACATTTTTTATGTTGAATTGTATGCTATGATGCCTATGCACTGTACTTCTAATGTCGTTTGGCCCATTAACCCCATGCTTTGTTAGTGATATAGTTATTTATTATATTTTGTACATGGCATATACCATATGATCCTGTGAATACAATATTTACACTAGCTGTACGCAATCCATGGTGACATCGTACACCTTCCATCGCCACCTCCCCCAAGTCTTTATGGTTTATGAAATAAAAAAAGCACCTTTATTTGCATAAATTGCAGCTTTAACTCTTTTTCTTTCATTCTTTATACATGCAGTAAAGTAAAAGTTAGGGTGTAAGTAACAGTGAAGGCATAAAGTGATGTGGGTAAGGTTCAGAAAATATTGCAGGGAGATGTTTACACATGCAGCACGGACAGCAACTTAAATAGTGTTTTTCAACAACAGTCCTTACTTAGCACAGTGCAGTGCAGTTAATAACACAAGTCCAAAACAGTCCAGAGTACCGCACTGCAATATAAGTCACAAGGCTAAAAACAAAAGCAGCAGCAACAACTTAAATGGAGCAGAGCACAGTCAGGCAAATTGGTGTAGGTCTTCACAAGGCAAGGCTTGTTGCTGGAAGTAACGGAGTACTAGTGAGTCCCAGTAGAGCATATTACTGGTGAATGAAGTGAATGAAGAGGAGATCTGGAGTAGCTGGAATGGGAGCAAGGCTGAGCAGTAGCACTAAAGAAGCCAAGTTCAGGCACAAAATAATCAGTGACTGAATGTGGAACCAGACCTTAAAAATGCCGGACAGGCAGGGAACATGTGGTCTTGATGAGGAACCATACCCAGTCTTGAATAAGGTAAAAGAAACACAGAAGGTTAAATAGAAAGCCGGAATCCTGACACAGTCTCAACGAGAGCTGCAGTCACAAAATTCCTAGTCCACAATTTCATCAATGCACCTCTACAAAGCAGATTACTTGTGATTTAACCAACTGGGACATAACAGCCATAGAGACAACTGAATTCTTTACCAGTCGAATTGGGATTGCTGGTCAGAATGTTCATGGATTATAAAGGAAAGAATTTGAAATGTTTGCTAAGATTATAGTGCTTTACATGAACAGTAGACGCTTGTACAACCACCCCATGTGGCCCCTTATTGTGTTTTAATTCCATATAGTTTGCTTTATTTGACTTAGATCATCTATAGCAGAGGTCCCCAACTCCAGTTATGAAGGTGTGGTGCCCCTGAGGGTCCAGTCACCACGGAGGTACTGTACATCATCCAGAGGTGTGGTTCCCCACTCTCGAGTAAGGAAAGGACACTACCCTGCACCCCAACACCCACACACACCACCCAGGTCCTGGGGTTCAGGAGGACCCTGTTCAGGGAGGGCCCCATTCCAGGCTGGAAGGGGAGACAGAGGATGTGGGTGGGGGAAGTAGGAAAGAAGAGCACCAGGAAGTTGGTAGCAGGAAAGGACGGACTGACGTAGGAAGACATAGAGGGAGATCGTCAAGAGAGTTGGAGAGATGACACGGACACGAGCGGACGTGAGAGGAGAGACTCCTGGGGACTGGAGCCAGTTAGAACTAGTCCCAGAACAGAAGGAGTCCCAGGGGCACAGGAAGTGAGTGATCCTCCCGTGGCACCTGCATCTGAGTTGACAGAAACCCAGGGTCAGCTAGAGGGACTGACCCCAGACTACTAGAGCAACTGAAAGAGTTAGCTAGTAAACTGGGGACTGAGGTGACGTCAAGTACCACGGTCTAACTCAACACTTATTCTTTGAAAAGGTGGCCGAGTAGGGCCATGTGACCAGGACGAGGTTGCCCAACAGGACCAGAGGCTACTGCCTCAAAACACTGAGTATGAGGCTCGGGGCAGAAGGGCGAGGGCTAACACAGAAAGACGACCCATGACAGAATGCCAGAGGGGGGTCCCGGTAGCTAGTCCTTGAATTATCCGAGAGTTGTCTGGAGCCCTTACCTGGAGGACACAGCACTCCATTGGAGGCTGGGAGCACCTGGAGCCATGTAACAACTGTGAGTAAAACTTCAAAGACTGCATTCTGCTGTGTCCTCACATTATTTACCTCGCTGTTGCCCCTACACCAACTTTACCTCTACCCTCGGGCCTACAGCTCTACCCGAGGAGAGCTACACCACCTCAGCTGCAATTCCAACAACCCCAGAGGATCGAAAGTGCAGTGTTGGCCATCCACAGTTGCCGAAAACCACCACGGGTGGTGTCATGAATAAAATCCCATAAACAATTCCCCTTTAATGACACCGCCGGGGCCATGGTGCCGAGTCTCCCCTCTGTGACTACCCAAGTAAATACAGGCCCAGTCCCTAGTACCCCACGGCCCTGTAGTGGCATGTCCAAGGCCCACCAACATTGCATGTTTTCATGATTTCATTATCAATGCAGAAGGTGTAGGAATCATCAGCTGTGCAGGTAATTAAATTATCGCCTGTGTAATGCTAAGGAAATCCTGAAAACATGCAATGTTGTTGGACCTTGAGGACTGGAGTTGGGGAACCCTTATCTATAGTATCAAGGACTTTGGAGATACAAAAATGACTCATAATGAAGTAGATGAAAACAGAACGGCTGCCATCTGACACCCACTTCTTAATTGGTAGCTGAACTCCTGACAAAAGAGATGGGGTCATATACTGGAGGCAGGCTTATGATGATTGAATTGTGCGGTTTCTCCTGTCCCCAAGCCTGAAGCGGTTGGTAGCTTCCTTATTCTTGAAGCCCCTTGAAGCAGGAGAATCAACACATTTCTCCTCTCAGGGTATATATGATGCAGTCACTCCTGATCTAAGTAAAATTGAGATGTTCCTCCAAAATAAAGTGTTGTCTCTTCCCTTCAGCTAAAAAACGGAGTGGACAGATACATCTCCGACTTTGAGATCAACAAAGGAGAGTTTGATAAAGGCACGCTGATCATCTACCTGGACAAGGTGAGGAGGAACCACAGTCGGGGGATGCCGTTAGGGACAATCTCTGTCATTGTAGATGGGTTAGATGAACGTTCTGATGTTTCCTCCTATAAGGTGTCTCATACGGAGGAACAATGTCTGAGGTTTAAAGCTCATCAATTCTTCAATGTTGGACTTATCCAGCCGGCCTCGGTCACAGTCTATGACTACTACACACCAGGTACCTTCTCTAATTTACTGGAACATAGAGGGGGCCATCACATTTTAGGCTAATGGCTAATGACTGACCACCATCGGTGAGGACCACATTCCAAGTTGGTGAAAGCAGATAATCCCTGTATTGTTTGCATTTGTTTCTTCTTGTAGAAAGTCGTTGCACCAAGTTCTACCACAGAGATGAAGGAGACAAGTTATTGGGTACGCTGTGCCAAGGAAACGTGTGTCGCTGTGCTGTGGGTGAGTCAAAATACACTAAATACATTGTGGAATCTTGTGACCATATCGGTGTCTGGACGATTTCTCGAGGCAAAATTGAAGCTTCAGTACTAGGATCTCCCTAGAAATGGAGAAAGCCAACTATATGACCGCCTGCCCGTCCTGGGTGAACCGTGTGCCACATACAGGGAATTACTTTACATTGCCTATTCCGATTACACGTAGCACAAGGTTCTTCTGCTTTTGACTTAAAGGGAACGTATGCCCCAAAACCTATCACTACCTGTCCCTGCAGCTTCCTAGTACATCCCTAGTCAACCCTTTCTGACCTAAACATGAAGTATAAAGGTTCTAAAAACGCTGTTTATAACTTACATTTTACCCCCTTCGTCTAGACGTGTGGGCGTTCTCTCAGCCTCCATGTCTATCCTTGCTTCGTGGTAACCCGGCCCCGGTGGGTGTGATAATTCAAATCTATGGGCGGCTCCTTCCTGGTATGACACCACAGTCACGTAATTTCCAGTCCGGAACAGTGCGGGGGTGTATTGGTTATACTCACTGGCTAGGTCAGACAGGGATGGTAAGGGATGTAGTAAGAAGCTGCAGGGACAGATAGTGATAGATTAGGTGGAGGTTAAACTAGTTGACAGGTTCCCTTTAAAATACAGCAAGTAAACAAAGCAGAGGTCCTACTTTCTTATAAGCCATGTTCACATGCTGCTTTTTTGATACAGCCAAAACATGTGTTTTTGGTAGTAAAAAACACTGCGTTCAATTTCCCATTTTTTCAGTGTTTTCATGGTATTTTTTTCATCATTATTTCATGTTTTTGCAGCCTTTTTTCAAAGTGGATTTACTTGTATGTTTTGCCCACTTTACATGGTTAATAATGTTATTCACTAAAAATGCTTCAAAAACACACTCATTACTTTCTATGGAGGAAAAAACGCAGAAAAATGTTGAAGGAATTAATACTAAAAATATAAAAAATTTCCTAATTCAGTCAGGAAAAAATGCATGGGATTGTTGAAGTTTTATAGATTTTGCTTAAAAAATGCTAAAATATAATTAAAAATGTTGTGCCTTACAATGTTGTTTTATCATTAACCGCTATCTAATTATTAACCACCTTCCTATCACTAACCCTCTGATCAGTAAATGCCTTAGGCCGGCTTCACACTGCGGGTCTGATCCGATCCGTGGCTGTCAGGGTGAACCTGACAGCCGGACCGGATGAGCACACAGAACCGGAGGGCTAATATGCCCTCCAGTCCAGTGTGCTGCCGCACACAGCTGCAGCTGCTGATGAATCAGCCGCAGTCCTGAAACAACGGCGGCGTGCAGCCGCAGGTGTCCGGTTCCCGGATCCTCCCGTACTGAGGCAATCCGGCCCCATAGGCTCCCATGTTAGGGAGCGCTGGATTGCCCCGGATCGGGTAGGATCTGGGTGAATCCGTGAGGATCCGGGAGAAGGCAGCGTG